>JARHVA010000681.1:4467500-4667500 GCA_037957365.1 Torreya grandis
TGAAAGTCTATCATTAATGTGAAAGTAGTAACAATCCTTACTTAAACAAATATGGTTAATAAATGGTAAAATAACATTGATGATTGATCAGTAATAATCCTTACTCAATCATCAATGGAATAATTACATGAAGTTAAAAGTAACATTGGTGAGTGAGAAGTAACAATCCAAACACACTCAATAATGGAAAAAGGTACAAAACAATAGAAATGGATATACTTGTCTTAAAAAAATAATAACAAAATATATAAATGGATGCAATTCTCTAAAAAAATAGAATGATAATGAGAAAATATAAACAGATGCAGTCATTTGAAAGAAATAATGATAACACAAATTTTTCAAATAAGACCAAGTCAATTCTAGAAATGTAAATCAATTGTGTAAAGAAAATAATTGATAGTCACTCAAGCAAATTGTTTTGTTCTAGAGATAGATAAAAATGAAACAAATTAGTGCTATCATCTTTTTAAGATGTGAAGAAGGGGAATATATAAATGGGGAAACAAATTTAGAATCAAAATTACCTATCAAGGGGGGAATTAAATGGGTGGTGGGGAAAATGAAGGAAAACTCAAGTAGATAAAAATATTTATAGAATTCAAGAGAAATAAATCAGGTTTATCAAAACAAGAGGAATTTTGAAATTAAGGAATCTGAATAACTTATCTTAACCACATAAGTCTTAGGTTATCAAATGAAGAATGAATATCATCCTATGATGTCTATATGCATGAAAATTAAAATAGACCTACCTTCCTACAATGTGTTCCCCATTCCTTAGGATCTCTTATAGAATCATCAGTCTACTATGAAGATTGAGTACAAATAAGGTAGGTAGCATAATAGATTATTTTGAATTTTCCTATCCCAATCTACTGGCCTACTACACCCCAATGGACCTTAGCTCTAGTATGAGGCCAAATATGGAATTTGATATCTAATTGGTGATAGGAGATGTGCTATAAATCACATATTCTAGTGTGATTTTGACTTTTTATATTACCTTTTGATCATTGAATTATGTTTTAAATGATTGTCATTTAATTTTGTATGGCTTATTATATTCCTCCTCCTTATGGATTTAGAGAACCAAACATGGGTGCTAAAAATTACTATTATTTTAAAACTTAGGACTTGGTAGCTAAAAAGAGGACTTATATAGCATGCTATCTAATATTCTTATTTATTCCTTTAGAGTAAAATTTATATCTTAACTTCAATTTTTTTAATCCAAAGTGGAAGGAAAGGAAATTAAATCAAGAGGAATTAACATGAAACAATTTGAATTACTTCAAATTAAAAAATGTGATAATTTGAACAAGGAAAAAGTGATAGGTAAGTATGATTCCTTATCATAAGAATGTATGTAAGTATAGAGTAACATGCTAACATAGTTTTTGTGCAAGTTTTATCTATAAAAGAAACAAAAGTTGAGGTTGAGAATATGGCATCACAAACTTGTAACCATTTCTTAAAATTCTAAAAAAAACACTCGATGTGGTAAACATGTTTTGAAAGAATATGTAAATTTTATAAGGAGAGCCTGGTCCTACATTTAAAATCATAAAAGAGAAACCTAAGTGGGAGAAAAAAGGAAAAAAAAGGTATTTGTGAGTAGAGTCTGGTCCTATCCATGGTCTTACACTGCAACTCACAAAAATGAAACCCAAGTGGGTGTAAAAAGAAAAAATGGTATTTTTGAGGAGAACCTGGTCCTATCCATGGTCTTACACTATAACTCACAAAATAAAAACCCAAGTGGGTGTAAAAATCATTGTAAAATAACAAAATTATATGAAAAATCAATGTATGAATTAAAAAGGTTTTCATGAGGAAAATCGGGTCCTATCCACAATATTATAATGCAACTCACAAATTAAATTAACCAAATGACCGAATGAAGGAACTAAGGTTTATGTGCAAAAGAGAATATTAAAGGAGGTGAGATCCTTGAATAATTCCTACAAGAATTTTTAGTAGGAAAGCATATATAATTATGATAAGAAGGGAAAAATTTAAGCAAAACATTTCTTCAAAAATTGTGCATTAGTGGGTTCTTTGAAAACATGACCTTCATTATTTTGTAGGTGATATGTGATAGGAACAAGGATGTCTTTCACTAAATAGGGGCCCCACCATTTTTTAGCATATTTTAATTCTTTATCATGGGTTTAGTCTAGTTTAATGAATAGATAACCAATACTAAGAGTGTAGACTTTAACCTTTTTATTATGTTGTTTGGTTATGCAAGCCTTATATTGATAGTTATGTTGGAGAAATGATGTTCATAAATAAGTTCTAGAGTATGAATACAAGCTTCATATAACTCTTCATTTGGAATGATACTATAAAGAGATATATGTAAACATGGGAGTTTTAATTCTAATGGGAAGTTGGACTCAAACCCACATACTAAGGAAAACAGTGTTACCCCATTGGTAGTATATATGCTAGTATGATAGGCACAAACTATGAGATGTAATTGAATATGCCAATCCATGCAAGATTCTCAAATAGTCTTTTGTAGGGTTTTTTTGTGAATTTTTTTAGTGGCCTCATCTTGGCCATTGCATTGTAGATGGTAAGGTGTGGGAAACTTATGGGAAATTTTAAATTTAGCACATAATTATCTCATGTCCTTATTTTTAAAATTTACACCATTATAAAAAATGATAGTATGGGGAAATCCAAAGTTACAAATGATGTGGTTAAGGATAAATTTAGAGATATTAGTTCTTGTGATATTGGAAAGAGTCCTATATTATGTATACACATAAAAAATTTAACTTTTATCAAATATAAATGATTTACATCTTGCAGGAACCTGTCAAGACTCAATCTCTCTGAGTGCATGCCATAAGGGGTGCACAAGGAAAGGGATGTGCAGACCTTTGGTGCTTCACAAGATTTTTGTCCCTTATTTCCACATTATTACCAATATAACTAGATCTTAAAACCATACCCTAAGCTATTTACCCTCCCTTGAGTATTCTTCCAGTCTTTTCCTCTTTCCATCCCTCCTTTCTTATTTTAAACTCCTTTTGGATAGTCGATTATACTAGGTTGAGTTGGTTAATCTAGTAAAATTTATGGGTATTCTTTAATTTCTTATATTGTTAGGCTTTCAGTTGAGCTAGCTTAGACGTACTAAATTATCCCCAAAAACACACTGGGCTGACTAGGTCGACCCTTTATAGTTGACATTTTTGGAAGGATTTAGGGCAAGATCTACCTATATATACAAGATATTTTCATTCATTATTTGTATGTACAATCAATAATCATTATTAATTCATTCTTCTTAAAAATCTATTCTTCCATCATTCTACTTGAGGATACTTATCTTAGGTTTCATATTTGGAGAATCTAGTCTTGTGGATAAGTCTTAAAAACTTTGGTCTTTCTTAGTGATCCTTACAAACCACAACAACCTCTTGTGAAACCCCTTTGTCTAAGGGAGAGATTGTGTCTCAAAAGGTTCACATTTAGGTAAGTATATTCTAATTTTGTTCTCCTATCTTTTAGTATATATAAGTAGCATAAATATTGGCTCAAATAATATTATCTTTTAGATTTTATGTATTAGGGTGTTACTCATACTTACTTTAATTAAATCTCTTTATACATGTTTGTTTAATTATTTCTAACCCCTACTTTTTTCAACAATATGTTATGTGAACTAGATTATATTTACTTTCTTTTTATTAGAATAATTGAATGTTTTAAACCTTAGGAATCCATTAGGGTTGTTATGTGATTATGTTAGACTATAGGCTTTAGAACTCTTCTTAGCATGATATTTTGTGACAAGTGATCCCTTAATTAGGTATAATGGATCCCTATATTAGTCATGATCCCACTTAACAAGTGTATCCCTAGTTAGAAGTGTAGGTATGATCTATCTTCTTTGATCCAAGATTGATTTATAGGCATGACGTATTTATGATTTCCTACATTTTGGTGAACCCAATGTCAATCCTATTCCACCAATGGTTGAATTATCTTCAAGTTTACATTTTTGTTTATTTCTTATTAGCATTATCTTTCACTTTGGATTCACTTTCAATACATTATGGTGAACCTAATGTGAAACTAACCCTTACAGGATTTATTTCACTTTGTTTTTCATTTCTTTTGATCATCATTTTTATCATATATGAATAAAATGAAAAATTGGAGAAATGGGAAACTAGATTAATGAATAGGGAGACAAAATTAAATATCAAAATATATTTCATCCAATTTTTAGTCAAAATGAAATATCCTATTAGATTCTTCTTGGACAGCTTGAATCCATTTAGGTACTATATGGGATGTTAATTTCTTCCTCTCTTTTCCTCCCAAGAGCACCATCACTCTTGGGGTACCTCTTCTCCTCTTTCATCCATGACCTATAACATGGTGAAAATAACACCTCAAGATGAATTTGATGGATCTGATCCTTTCTCTACTTACTAAGAAAATTTTCATCTTCAAAATATTCAAAATAATATGGGAGTAATTGATACAAGTTTACTTAACAATCCCACTAGCAAACCATCTTCTTCTAATCTTCTCCCTAATACCACTTTGGGAAGTGTTCCTATAAACACTAACCCACCTCATAATATAACCCAAATATTAGCTCAAGATATTCAATAAATGAACATTATGCAAAACTTTAACACCAACCAAATGATGTAACTTCAACAACACTTAATCAATGTGGCTAATCAACCTCCAACTATTCATCCTCAATCTAATCCTAATTATATTCCTCCACCTCTTAGGGATACATTAGGTAATGTTATTTCTTAACCCATAATGAATAATAAGATGCTTCAAAGCATTAAAAATGATCCTTTATCTCCCTTCATTATTTCCATTGATATTGGTAACATATCTCCAACTATCAAATATGATGGGACTAAAGACCCTACCTCATTTCTTAAAGCCTTTAGAAACCTTTACAAAGAGTGGATCCAAACTAATACCTTCACCATAACTAAAATCTTAGTGAAAACCTTCACTAGTGATGTATTATAATGGTATAATCAACTTCCCCAACATTCTATTTGGAAACTTTAAGATTTGGTTAATCATTTAGTTAAAGAGTTTCAACACAATGATCTTCCCAAAAATTGTCTTAGCCACTTCATCAATGCTAAGTAATCTCTTAATGATGATATCAACTCATGACTTTATCAAAAGATGGAAATATTTAGCTCATAAAACTGATCATAACATGAATGATGATAATCTATTCAAACTCTTTATCATAGCTTTAACTCCAACTCATAAGGTTTGAAAATTTTCTCCCCAAACACTTACTAAAGCTCTTGATCAAGCTAAGTGTCAAGAATTTATCATGAAGTAATTTAAACCTAATCCTAAAATTCTTAAAGTATCTTTCCAAACATCTAATTCTATCACTAATAATGATCCACAAACCAAACAAGGAGTTTCCAAAACTGATATTTCTTCACCTTCTCATACACCCCTTTTGGTTTAGCAAATGAAATGATTTTTACCACCCTCAAAACCTTTCATCTATCTCAATGATCCTCCTAAGTGGTATGACCCTACTCTATTTTGTTGGTTCCATTCTGACATTAGACATTCTCATGAATCTTGTAGAGGGCTCATTAAATTTTTTGTCTCCTATATGCTTGGTTATTCATTCAATCATAAAGCTATGATCAATATTTATCATCAAGAATACATTGCTACTTCTCAAAAATGAAATTTTTTCAAATCTTCTACTAATAACCAAAAATCTTCTTCAAATAATCAAGCAAATGTCAACGATGTTTGTGCCATCGATGCCAATTATACCAATCTTATAAAAAAATCTCAATATGTCAACACTACCAAGGTTAATTATCATCATAAACCAACTCAAAAATATCTTGTTACCAAGCCTAAAAATCCATCTTTATAATAACAACGTCTCAAAAATACTACCACCACTAATGTTGATTCAGAAGCACCTAAGGAACAACTTCATCCTTTTGATCCTCCAACCACATCTATACCTTCCAAAACTAATTTACCTTCTAAAATGCATATTGGGTCTTCTAAATATCATTGGAAATTTATTGAAGAACTAAACTCTATGACTTGTAAGATTCCACTTATGGAGTTAGTTTGTACTTCATCTTATCATCATAAATCCCTTATGCAACAAATTTAAGAAATTGATGATCCATGTTCTATAGATGAAGAAACACCTTCTATTGACTCTCAACCTCCTAGTGTCAACACCATTGAGACCACATGTCATTCTTCCAAGCCCTCTATTGAATTCCTTGAGGAAGATATGATCAATGATGAAATTCTTTTTCATGTTGATGATCTACCACTTTTTATCAAAATAGCCATTAATAGAACTCTTATCCAAAAATTCTTATTTGATGAAGGCTCTAGTATTAATGTGGCATCTTTTTGGCTTATTCAATAACTTGGTTATAACAAATATCATCTTAATCAAACCCATCTTACTTGATGTGGTTTTGAAAATACTAATAAAAAACCACTTGGTTATATTTGGCTTCCATTAACCATAGGACCTAAGACTGTTTGAACCAAGCTTATGGTCTTTTATCTCCTTTTATCTTACAATATCCTTCTTGGTCACCCATGAACCCATTGAATGAGATCCATTGCTTCTTTTAGCAGTCATTGTATTAAATTATTACATAATGGGAAATAGTACAAACATGAAGTCGATCCCAATCCATGGAGCATTTAACTTCCTAATCCTAAACCTCAATATCATATTTCTGTGAATCTTAAAATTAACAATGCTTCTTTACTCAAGTTCATTAATTTGAGTCCTAATTTACAAGTTAATCTTGTGGATTTTGATGATGATGAGCCAAACAAGCTGCAACATACTTGTAATAATACCAAGTTACCTTCATATATTTCACAATGTCTTCCTCCTTCTCTATTACCAAGAGACTTTACTATTCCTATTATTGATGATATTACTAACTTTCCCCTTCCATGCAATGCTTAGGAGCCTCCTTTACCAGAATATGTCTTCACTTACAATGATTTTAGAGTGGTTAAATTATTTCAAGATCCTCTCATCATGTCTCCTCATACATTTATCAATATTTAGATTTCACCTTCTAAAACTCCCCCTCATTCTCAAGCATATACAATTTATCCAAGATACAATGATAACTATATCATGGCCTAATCTCAATTGGGAGACATGGATGTCCAAAATTACCAAAAAACTTTAGCCTAAATCCATAGTTTTAATCAAGTTGTACATACTATTTTTGTAGATCATACCTTAGATTTTGAGGGTCATGTGCCTCCTTTCAATCCTCCTCTTATTGATACTCCTTTTGTGGTAGAGAAAATTATGCTTCTAAATTAATGGAAGGTCTTACATCTTTGGATCTAATCATTCCATCAGATCCTTCTCCCATCATTGAATCCATTGATACTCCAATATCTCCTATGCCATCTACTTATTTTACTCCTAAAATTATGTTTGATTCCAAAGCAAATGATGTTCATTAGATACACTCTAAGTATAATAGCCATGGAAATCAAATTATAGATCTTGAAGTAGATGTCGAGTATTATGGTCCTCCTCCTAACTTGCCTTATGATGAAGCTATTCTTGAGTTACTTCATGCCTGGGAACCTCAACTTCCTATACAACATGATAAACTTGGAAATTTTTAGACTAAAACTCCTTACTTCAACAACTTCATTGCTAGCAATGACCTTAAAAAAAATCTAATTTCAGCCTTACATAATGCACCATACCACTTTCAAGATAGTAATGCCATGATTATTGAAGAAACCACTCATATCAAATATAGTACCCTATCTTGTCCTTGACCAATTATAATTTATTAAGAGATTTCACCAATTAAACATGATAACTTTATCTTATTATTTAACAAATATCATGATGTTTTCACTTGGTCCTATGAGGACATGCCTAACATTAACCCTAGCATTATGGTGCATAACATCATTACTTATCCTAATGCCAAGCTTCTACATCAAATCAAATGAAGTTTACACCTGAAGTTTCAACTCTATGTCATAAGTAGATCATCAAATTACTCAATGCTAAATTTATTAAACCAATGGATTATTTCAAATGGGTTTCCAACATTTCTCCCATTCAAAATAAAGTCACTATGGTCATTTACATTTGTATTGATTTCCACAATATTAATCTTGCTTTTCCTAAAGATAACTACCATTCACTTTCAATAGATTCCATTATTGATTCCAAGGATGGTTACAAAATGTTATCCCTTATGGATGGTTTTTTAGGATATAATAAAATTCATAACACTCTCGAGGACCAACATAAGACTACTTTCACCATGGAATGGGGCACCTATTACTATGTCAAAATGCCCTTCAGCCTAAAAAATGCTAGAGCCACTTACCAATGTTCAATGACTCACATATCTCATGATCTCATTCACAAAATTGTTGAAACCTATGTGGATAATCTTATTACTAAATCCAAACACCATAATAATCATATTTCTAATCTTAATGTCATCTTTGATCATCTCATTGAGTATAAAATTAGACTTAATCCTTACAAATGTGTCTTTGGGTCACATCTAGAAAATTTTTAGGATTCTTAGTCTCTCTCCACAACATTGACATTGATCCTACTAAAATTAGTGTTATCATCAACATGCCCATTCCTCATTCTATTCTTGACATTCATACTTATTTAGGCAAACTTGGGGCAATTACATGATTTATCCCTAAAATGGTATATAGAATTCACACCATTAATTCCCTTCTCAAGAAAAGTACTACTTTAAAATGGATGGATCTATGTCAAAAATCCTTTGATAACATGAAAGAGTCTTTGCATCATCCACCTAGACTTTGTCCTCCTTGCAATGATAAACTGTTGATTGTATATACTTTTTCTACACCAATTTTAGTTGGGTTAATGCTTGCCCAACAAGATGATACAAGAAGAGAGTATGATATCTACTACATTATCCAAGGCCTCATTGATTATGAAACATGGTATACCAAAATTGAGCATGATTACCTCACCATCTATTTTATAGCTAAAAATCCTTGTCAATACATGCTTTACAAGACTACTTATGTCATTTTTCATTTTAACCCCCTTAATCATTTCTTCTCCAAAACCTTTCTCCTTGGATATAGAATTGGAAAATGGATGGTCTTACTTAAGAAATTTTATCTAAGCATTATCACTCAAAAATTTGTTAAAGGGAAAGTCATACATGACCAACTTGCTATAGCTTCCATTTCGACCACTTCTTCCCTTCAAGATGACCTTCTAGATGATAATATCCTTTATATTGAAGGTCTTAATCAAGTTATTCTCTTAAATATTATTTTCATAGATTTACTGTCGATATTGAAGCCAATAATCTTGAAGAATATTTCACTCCCTCCTAAACCAAAGGTAGTTATTGAGGAGCTCCCTAAAATTAATGTTGACTTGCATGAGGATACTTGGACCCTCTGCTTTGATAGTGCTAAATGCCTTTAAGGAGCTGGGGCAGGTTGCATTCTCACAAGTCCTATTGATAATATCATTTCATTTCACCTTTGATGTCACCAATAATATGGTTGAATACAAATCTTTTATCTTAGGCATGAGAGCTACTCTTTATTTAGACATTCAATACCTTCATTCTTTAGGTGGTTCTCAACTGATTTATCATCAAGTTGGTGGTGATTATCAATGTAAAATTGAAAATCCTGTTACTTATCATCAAATCACAACCACTCTTGCTAAGGATTTTATATCTTTCACTATTGAGCCTATTATTAGAGATCAAAATTCCATTATTGATTCTCTTGCCTCTTCATCTTCCCTATTTCATCCACATCAAATCCTTTTTTATCCTTCTTTTATTATACAAATAATAAAATCTCTATCTTTAACTCAATCATCAAATTTAATTATTTATCATATTGAGGCTATTACCATTTGACAAATCCCTTGGTATAAATACATCATTCAATTCTTAGAACACCAAACTTATCCTCCTAATTTAGATTCTTGTGAAAATACACGTATTTGCAAATAAATTTTTAAGTATGTATTTTGAAATAACATCCTTTACTATCATAACATTTAAGGTACCTTAATATATTATGTTATGTAAGATGAGGTTCCTCCTCTTCTTGAAGATACACATGGGGGCATTTGTGGTGGTCACTATAGAAGACATGATACAACATGCAAATACCTATGTATGGGCTACTTTTGGCCTAATATTGAAAATGATGCAATTGAATACAATAAAAAGTGTACTCCTTGTCAACTTCATGATGATCTTATCCATTCAAATCCTATTGAGATTCAAACTATCAAATCTCCTTGGCCATTTTACATATGGGGAATTGATCTCATTGATAAAATTCCTCACTCTTAAGATGGACATGTCTTTATCATCACTGCTACTATATATTTTACCAAGTGGGTAAAAGCCATGCCCCTCATTAAAATCATTCATCCTACCATTTAAAAATTTATTATTAACCAAATCATTTTCCACTTGGGCATTCCACATACCATCATTTCCAATAATGGTGGTAATTTCAAAAAAAATGTTAAATAACTTTGAAATAAAATCAAAATGAATCATAAATTTTCCATGCCTTATCATCTCTAATGCAATGGCTAAGCCAAGGCCACCAATAAAATTTTCCAAAAGATAATTCATGAAACCTACACATATTGGCATATTCATCTTTACCCTACACTTTGGGTTTATTGGACTAGCATTCGTATTGCCACTGGGGAAACCCCATTCTCGCTAGTCTATGGTTCCCAATCAGTTATTCCTTTAGAAGTTGAGCTTCCTTATCTTCATATATCTCTTCATGGTATTATTCCTAATGTAGAATTGAATGAATCTCACCTTAATTCCCTTGATCTACTTGATTAACTTCATCTTTATACCTTGCAACATAATCACCAATACAAGGCTCTCATTGTCTAACAACATAACAAACATGTCAAAATACACACTTTTAATGTTGGTTATCTCGGCCTTAAATTATACTACACCCATGATAAAAAAGGTAAATACACCCAAAAATGTTGGGGACCATATTTAGTTAAAGATATTCTTGGTCCAAGTGCCTACCATCTTTAAACCAATGAAGTCCACGTTTTTAAAGAGCCTACCATGCACAATTCCTCAAAAAGTACTTTGCCTAAACATTTTCTTCTTGTCATGTTTTCTATGTACATATATCTAACACTTTTTACAGGTTAATTAAACATGGGTCTCTACCTCTACATTAGTTCCCTCTTTTTCACAAACCTTTCGTCCTCCCTTTTGGTCTTTTGGTTTCTTGATGTACCATAGCCTTCTTTATCTTCTTACATTTTCTCTTATCTTTTTCACCCCTTGGGTTTTTAGTTTGTGAGTTGATTTTTAAGACCGTGGATAGGACCTAACATTACTCATAAAAACACCATATTTTAATCATTTCTTTTTCTTTTTATTGTTTGCCAATGTTTTTTTGGCATCCTTTGGGTTTTTCTTTTGTGAGTTGATTTGTTAAACTATGGATAGGACCAAACATCCCTCATAAAAATACCATCTCTTTGCTTCATATTTTTATTATTTTATGTAATTTTAGTGTAAAGACATGGATAGGACCTAACCCTCCTCATAAAATTACCACCTTTTCATGTTCTTCATCCATTTTTTCAACTTTAGCTTTTACTTCTTTTGATAGATGGAATCTAGACAAAAATATATGTTAGCATGTTTTCCTCCATTTACCTCTCTCTTATGATAAGGAATCACACTTTATTGTCATTGCATCCCATTTTTCCCTTTGTCCATTTTTTCTGGTTTGAAGAAATTCAAATTGTTTCATGTGTCACTCCTCTTGATTTCCCTTTCTTTCATCTCCTCATTAGATAAAATAAGGTCAAAGTTAAGATAGCACTTTTATTTTACCTATATTTATGAGACTCTTACACCTCATTTTCTTTTAAGTCTCTCTCTTATCAACCTTATCCCAAGTATTCAAATCAAAGTCATCTTTAGCACCCATGTTTGGTCTTCCAAATTTGTATGGAGGAGGAATAAAAAAATCCATTAATAAAGTTAAAATCCAAATAATTTGAAACAAAAGGTGATTATATCTAAAAGGCAACATACAAATCTCAAAAGTCAAATTCACACCAAAAGATGTGATTACAAGCACTTTTCCTATCTATAATCAAAGCTCAAACTCCACAATCAGCCTCACATAGAGCCGAGGTCCTTTAAGGTGCGATAGGTCAGTAGATTGGAATAGGGGATTTTAAAAAAACTCTAGATGCTACCTAATTTCTCATGCAAGTACCCAATCTTCATAGTAAACTAACAACTCTATAAGGGATCCTAAATAATAGTGAACACATTATGGGAAGCTAGGTCCATTTTACTTTTCATCCATATAGTCTTCATGGGATGATATATATACTTCATTTGTTGACCAAAGAATTGTGTGGCTAAGAGAATTTATTCATAGTCCTTGAGGTCAAAATTCCTCTTGTTTTGATAAACTTAATTTGAGTGTCTTGACTTCTATAAATAGTTCCTCTACTTTGGTTTTTCTTTCATTCTCCCCTCCACCCATTTCATTTCTCCCTTGATAGATAAATTTTGATTCTAATTATGTTTTCCCTCTTATTTATTTCTTTCTTCTTCCTATCTTAAAAACATGATAGCATTACTTTGTTTTAGTTTTATTTATCCCTAAAATCAAAACAACATGTTTGAAAAACTATGGATTATTTCTTATTTCTTTACACCATGAACTACATTTCTAGACTTACTTTGCTTTGCTTTTACCATTTGTCATTATTTTACTATCCTACTATTATAGACACCTAATTTCATACCCCTTTTTCCATTGTTGAGTAAATTTGGCTTGTTACTCCTCACTCATCAATGTTTTTTTCCATTTTATGCACCTTTTTCCATTATTGATTGAGATGTGGATTGTTACTACTCACTCATCAAATTTGTTTTCCCATTTTTTTAGTCTTTTACCAATTGATTTGTTTTCATTTTATTACCATCCTATTTTACATGTATGATTGGTTTGACTTGATGAGTTTTCCTTTCTTACTTAAGAATAGCTTATTTTAGTTTTTCAATCTTTAGTAGCCTTGGCTTTTTAGTTACCTAATTTACTCTTGTTATTTGACTTGGTCATTTGGTCTAACATAGCACCTATCACCCCATATTGCCAAATTTCCTAAGTACATCCCATCCTCATAACACTTTCTATCTTTTATTTTCTTGCATTTTTTTTGTTTTTTCTCTTTAATTTTGTATTCTTGTGTTTATCGAAAGTAGTCTCTACACCCTACATAATCAAAACTAACAACATAGAAAATAACCATGTCATAATAAAATTAAATCAAGGTATTAATTGCATTTAATTTTTAGTTATTAATTTTTAATCATTTAATTTTTAGATTAGTTTCCTTTTTTAGTCATTTAATTTTAGTTATTTTATGCTTTAAAATACTACAACTTTTTTTAGCATCAGCATTGTGTGTTACTATGTTTTTTCTTAAAGCACCCTTCTTTGTTACACCTTAGTGATATGTGATGAGATTCGAGTAGGGCATATGTATACATGTAATATTTTTAAATTTTATAAAATACTAATGTTTTACATCTTGAAGTAACCTATCAAGATTCAATCTCTCTAAGTGCATGCCCTAAGGGGTGCACCGAGTAAGGGGTGGGTAGACCTTTGGTGCTTTGCAGGATTGTTTTTCCTTATTTTCACATTATTACCAATATAACTAGATCTAAAAACCATTCCCTAAGATATTTATCCTCTCTTGATTATTCCTCTAGTGTTTTTGTCTTTCCATCCCTCCTTTATTGTCTTAAACTCCTTTTCGATAGTCAGTTGTATGGGGTCAACCCAGTACAATTTAGGGGTATTATTTACTTTCTTATCTTGTTAACCTTTTGGCCGACCCAACTCAGACCTAGTAAATTATCCCCTAAAACAAGCTAGGTCAACTGGGCCAACCATATACAACTAACATTTTTGAAATAATTTAAGTCAGGATCCACTTATATATATATATATATATATATATATATATATATAATTATTTTGGTCATTATTCATATGTGCAATCATGAGTTATTATTCACTCATGCTTCTTCACAATCTGATCTTCTACCATTCTACCTGAAGAGACTTAGCGTAGGTTTCTTATTTAAATAATCTAATCTTTTGGATAAGCCTTGGATGTTTTAGCCTTTCTTAGTGATCCTTACAAACCAAAACAACCTCTTTTGAAGCCCCTTTGACCATGGGAGAGATTGAGTCTTGATGGGTTCACATTAAGGTAAGTATATTCTAACTTTGTTAGCCTCTCTTTTAGTAGATAGAAGTAGCATAAGTGTTGGCTCAATAAATACTATCTTTCATATTTTATGTATTAGGGTGTTACTCATACTTACATTAATTGAAGTTCCATATACATGTTTGTTTAATTATTTCTAACCCTTAATTTATGTTATAAGATTTGGTTTTCACTAGATTAGATTTATTTTCTTATTATTAGAATAAGTTAATGTTTTAAACCTTTGGACTCCATTAGGGTTGTTGTGTGATTGTGTTAGACTGTAAGCTTTGGAACCATTTTTAGCATGATATGTTGTGACAAGTGATCCCTTAATCAAGTTTATCAGATCTCCATATTGGTCATGCTCCCGCTTAATAAGTTTATCCCCAATTGGAAGTGTATGTATGCTCTATCTTCTCTGAGCCAGGATTGATTTATAAACATGATGAATTTTTGATTGCATATAGATTCTACCCATTTAGTAAAATATTTAGTAGAAATAATGATAAAAACATGACCATATTTTGACCAAGGTAATTTTCCAATGAGATATAATCCCCTCATGAAAAATGGTGAAGGAGACTCCATGGTTTGGATCTCAACTAGTGGTCAATAAATGAGATCATTGTGAAATTGGAAAGGATAAATTTTTTTAGAAAAATCAATAGAATAAATTTTAAAATTAGTCTAAAAGTATCCCATACACAAGCATTTGCATGCAATATCATGTCTTCTTTAGTGACCACTAAAAATTCCCCCATGTGTGTGTTTTAGGAGAGGAGGAACCTCTTCTTACATCACACAATAAACTAGGGTACCTTATACATTATAGAGATAAAAGGTGTTATATCAAAAGACACATTTAAAGGTTTATTTATGTAGTTTGGTTTTTTCATGAGAGTTTGTGTCTAGAGGATACATTTGGTGTTTAATAAATCGGATGATATTTTTATACCATGGTATTTTTCAAATAGTGATAACTTCAATATGACAAATGAGTGAATCATGTGATTGGGTAGAAGAAGGTGATTTTATTATTTAAATAAGAATTTGGGAATCATTAAGTACTTGATGAGGATGGAATAAAGATGTTAAATAAGTAATAAAATTAGAAATAAAGTTATGATCTCATGGAATTGGCTCAATGGTGAAATAAGTAAACTCTTTGGCAAGTGTGGTTTCCATTTGATGATAAAATATGATTTTCACTTTTACATTGGTAATTATTGTCAATCAAGAGTATGCCCTTGTGAGAATGTGTGTTATTTCTTACCCATAATGAAATAATGGAATTTATCCTAAGTATGGGTGACTTTTTAAGAGAGATAATCTCCAGATTAAGGGTTAGATCCCTTGATGCACTCACTAAAACTTGTTCTTAAACCTAATAACTACTGATTTTGACTATGGAAAGGGTGAAAGGGATATTGTTTGCAATGGAATTGAAATAAAACTAAGAATGAAGGTGATGCACCAATATGTATGACCACTTATGATTACAATAGACACTCTTAAGAAAGGAAGAAGATTTTACACATTCTCTTCAATTCAGGAATGACTTCTACAATAGTGTTTCACAAGAAGGAATTGACAAACTCACTCTTTGAATGGAAGGAATGTAAAGGAATTTAACTCACATCAAATTCTTGGATTAAATTTGATGTTGAAACTTACTATGAAATGTATAACTCAAATATATTTTTATGAATATACACAAACTAAATAATAACATAGGAAAACTAATTCTTCACAATGTTAAAACAATGCCAAATACCATACACTTCACCAAAACCTAAAAATGGAGGAAAAGAGATTCTTATTTATTAAAAATGTGAGTAAATTTTTTTTAATCCTTTCATCACAACCAAATAAAAAGATAAATAATTAAATTCTGTAAACTGAGTATAAATAAAAAATCAAATGATGCAGAGACCAAGCAACCCCAAATTAGGGATATCAACTTGGTCTTCAAACTCCTCAAGTGATACATAATACTTCCTCAAATATATATTTTAATTAATGTCCTTACAATGGTATATAGGTAGAGTATCATTAGTTTAGGAGACTTGAAAATGTTTTCCTCATTGATTGGTCAAGCTTGACTACTTGGAATGTGTTTATATCCTTGCTTGACCCCTATATACTAGCTGATACGTATTCATTATAGATTAAGTCTTCCTCATTGAGAATAAGAATTTAAGTATTCACTAATGTTTCATTGAAATTTGACTCTAATACATTCATGAGGTCTCTCCACATTACATGGTCTATTAGAATCTCTTTAATGCTTGTTTGACTCCTTTAACATGTTAGGCGTAGGAAGGAAGGTGTAGTTAGGAGTCCTTGAGACCTTTTAAACTTCTAAAAAAATCTCCCAATTGAAATTGACTTGTTAATTATTAATTATGAATAAGAGAGAGATAAATATTAATAATTCCTTTGGAAATGTTTCAATGCATCATTTAAGTACTTGGATCACTTAACTCCATGGGAAAAGAGGCATAAGAGAGAGAAAGATGGGATTTTTATTGAACCTAGAAAATTTTCTCCATGTATGGTTCTTTAAAATCAATTAGTACCTGAAAAAAACCATTTGGATCCATAATACCCTCGAAAATATGCCATTTTACTCCATTTTTTTGTGAAAGCATGCAATCCTTGTAGCCCTAAAAAAATGGTAAAACTCTTTGTCCAGAATAATGTACATATCATATTGGAAACATGAGCACATTTATTAGTACCCTCTATCCCCTTCTAGTTACATAAAAAATTTAAATAGACAAATATAAGTAGAAGTACTCCTCTATCATTTCTCTCTCCAATTAGGCCTAATTGGGCCTCCTAGGCCTATAAAGAGAAAAATAACCCAAATGATCACCCAAACATATGAAACTAAAAAAAAGTGTTTGATTAACTTTACCTACCCTAATACCCTTCTCCATGACAAATTTCAAGTTTTGTAACATCCTGTAGATAGGCAAACCATAAAATGGCCATTTATAAGCCTAGATGCCTTTACATGCTTGAAGTGTTGTTCGAGAGTTTTTAAAATAAATTTGTGGATATTTATGATTTAATATTACTTTATAAAACCTTTAGGATCCTTACACAATTCAATCCTTTATATTTAAGTCCTTCATGGCACTCTCAAGCCTTCATCATGGGTTTTTGGCTTGCAAAATTAAGTTCTTCACACTTATTAAGCTAGTGGCCAAATTGTAAGAACTATGTAACTCTTTAAGGGATATATATAATATATTTTATGATTTTTAAACATATATTAATTCCCAATAAACATATTCAAATGGTTTATTTGTCATTCTACAATCTATATCACCACAAACATAACTAAAACTACTTATTTTGCATTTTACCATGTGGTACTATACCTACACCTGTGAAAAAACACCTAGAAGTGAATATAATGAGAGTTATGAACATAATAAATTATATTTATAGGTTAAAAAATATAATTTTGAGGAATTAAAAATCATATCTCTCTAATCAGGTCAATTATAGGGTTTTAGGTGGTTTATGTTCTTAATGATATTTCATAAGGATAGGGATGTTTTACAAAAACCAATACCATGAATTTGTGGAATGGGGAACCATATAACATATCCTATGATATTTAGTTCAAATTAAAACATTAATCTAAGATATTATCAAATAACTAACCTCTTCAAGCTCCTTTTCAAGCAAAAATAGGGTTATGTGTATTCTAACTGATTGTTCATGAAAATTTTAATATTAAGGACTAAAATAATGGAATTAATTTTATTAATAATACCCAATCAACACCTATTAAAAACTAAAATATTCATTTATCCTATGTAACATGTTATCACCTCTTCAAAACTACCACTTGGTCTAGTAACCATGTGTGGAAAAGGCTAAGGAAGGTTCTTATGGTCTTAAGACCTCATAACTCACTTACACAAAAATAAAAGATTTAACATATTTAAAAATTTTCATGATAATTCACCATACTAACCTCTTAAAATTTTCTAAAACCTTGATCTCCACTATTGAGGGTTTTGGTACAAGTTAGATTATTAACCCTAGAGGCTTATAATTGAGTTTTCTCTCCTTATCCAATTTATCAAACCTAATGAATGCCCTCATGGATATCACCTACATCCATATTAAATTTTATACAATCCATATTAAGTCATAAAGATACTGTTTCATACTTAAACTTGTGAATGGCCCTACAGGGTTATTAATCTTTGTGTTAGAAAACTGTGTTAATGGATTGAGTGTGTAGACTGAGTTTATGACCTTCAAAAGACACTTTAAATGGAAAATTATTCCATTCATACTGAATCTCAAATATATTCAACTTCATCTCTCCAAATCTTCTTTTCATGTCATCTAAAATCCATGTTTACATCTTCAATCTTGTCCTTGACTACCTGCAAGCATATACTAGTTATAGGTGTATACTCTTTGTTTCCTGGCTTGAGGTGGAGAAATAGAGAAAATTAGGTGAAAAATGAACTTAAATAGGTTTTTGACATTTTTTATACTTATTCATTACCTTTTTAAATTATATAAACTCTTTCAATCTCCCCTCTCTACTTATACATAGACAACTTTGAAAGGCAAACTGACTATGTTAATACCTTGTTTGGCTATAGGTGACTATCTTGTAGAATACTTTTGAGAAGTATCTTGCATTAATAATATTTTATATTATTTTAAATTTACCAACTTCAATGATTTTACTATTCAAAAAACCCTTAACCTGACCTTTATACTCTTTCAATCCATTGTCCATAAAACTCTTGTTAAGTCCCCATAAGCTAGTTGTGAAGGGAAACATTGGCTATAGGTGGAGATTTTTTGAATTTTAGGCCTAAAGATGTAGAATATGAAAATAATTTTGGCATTTAAAAGGTAATAATTGACCTATCTCATCTTAAAACCTCAATAATGGTGTGACAACTCAACCTCATCTTTATCTACCCATACCCTCATGTGGTAACACATAGGTCTCCTTAGCTGACTATGACTATTATAGGCAATTATTATGATTTTCTTGGTGTTTTTATAACCTCATTTGGTTAAAAATTTAGTAATTCATATAAAAATCAATCATTTACAAAAGTTATTAACCATCTTGGTAGGTTCACATTGCAACATCTCCAAACTTAAGTCCATTTTGCATAACAAACTTGACTATGATTTCAATATATGGTTATAAGTGTGTATTTGTATGCTCAATTGTAACTTTAGGATGCCATTTTAATTACCTCATGATCTCCATATGTCATCTATAACATGATATAATATTAAAACTCCAAATGGAAACATTACCTCAAAAATATTGTATTCATAATGTTTCCTTGAAAAATATAGTCTCAAAATAGAGGACTATTGTAGGTGCACATTTGTACTCACTTTGTAGACTATAGGTGATCATGTGACATAGCTTGTGATATGAAAAATTTGGTTCCCAAACCACTAAATGATTGAAACTTACCCTTGAATCCACTTGAATAAGTAATCAAGGAGTTGATAAATATGGAAAGCAACATATGGTATTTACCTTAAAAACTACTTACCTTAGTCTCTATTAAATAGGGCTTAGAGGAGGTTTTATTGAATGGTTTTGATGTACCTTGGTAACCTTGTGAGAATATTCATTCATTCAATGGACCTATATCACCTTTAAAATTCATATTGACACCTCATAAACACATTTACAAATGTGCCAAGTCCTTTGGAGGTCTCTAAGATTGGTAACATAGTCATATACAGTCCTTTAGTGTTATTCAGGTGTTAAACACTCCAAAGAAATAATTTATTCTCATAGTGACATTGGTCATCTTGAATACTATTATAATCATTCTCAAACAACATCATGACCTCATAACACATTATAAATATTTTTTGACTCCTCATATCTCCTATAATATGCCATTGTGTCCTTCTAGCCTACTCATTTGGCTTACAAGAGAGATTTTGGGATTTGAGAGAGCATGGTATTAAGACCTTATATAAACATCATAAAAAGTAAAATATATACTTTATCATATTTTATAATCCATTAAAAATCATGATAACCTCACTAAGATACCCTCACACACTAAGAATCTCATCAGACCTGCAAGTGTACCTTGTGGAAGGACCAAATAACCACCCAAGCTATCTCAAGAAAGACCTTTTAAAGATGAAGGCACCTAAAAAAAATTATTGGATGAAGGATTTGTATTTTACCTAAAACATGAGATTTAAAATTGATGAAAATTAATACATTCAACTGATATATCAAACATGCTTGAAAATTATCATCCTTGACAAATGAGACAGGCAACCAGTTTCCTCTCAAAAGACTCCTTATCAAGGTAAATTATCTAATTATTCAAACATGAAAAATTTCGTAATTAACACTAAAATTATTATCATAAAACCATTTTTATCCATTGAGCTCTAAAGTGAATAAATAGAGACAAACTTAGACCCTATATGGATGACTAAGACAAAGTGACCCCCATACACTCTTAACAATTATTGATAAATATGGGGAGATGAATCTGAAAAAAAATGAAACTAAATTTAATTTCATTAGGGTCATTATCATTTAAAAATATATTTGGACCTAACTCTCTCTCTCTCCTACCTACACTAAGCAAAAACTGATGGACCTCCTTGAGTTACCAAGGAGGTCGATATGGGACATAAGTCATTTTTATTCATTATGACATGTAAAAATCCTTAAAAATCATGGATTTTACATTGTCATGGACAAATGAGGTCTTGAAGATGCCTGAAAGTCAGTTTTACCTTGAACAACTATACAAATAGCCTCAAAATAGGCTTTTTGGCACTAAAACTACTATAATCACTTATGAAACCTGATAAAAGTAATTAAAAATGTATCCATTATGCCTTTTCATGCCTTAAAAAGTATAACATATCCATATTATAATAATATACTACCATTATCATGCAAAACATGCTCTATAATCTTAAAAATGACCCAAAATACAAGTAATGAGATGACTTTGACATAATCATGAGGCCTCTTAAGATGTTTTAGACTCTTCTTATCTCTTGAAACAACCTAAAATTGGTCAAAAGGTGGTTAGAAAAGCACATGGCCATGATGATCAAAACTTTAATTTCATCAAATCTTCCTTAAACTCTGATGATCAAGGTTTTGTTTGACCATTTCAAGGATATTACAATAAAAACATACCAATCAATAGGAAAAATAACATGGAAAGTAAATTTTCAAGTGGTAGGGGTGACATTTTGACATGTGAGGCCAAAATTGTCAACATATTGGTGACTTGGATGGGAACTATGCCTACTATACTTGAGAACCAGATCATTGATAAATTTTTTTAGACTCATAAGACCACTCTTACATTCTAAAATGAATAGTAATAGTTCTAATCTATGACTACAAGACTATTGATTTTGAAATAAAACAAATTTTCTCCTCCAAAATAAGGAAAGAAAACACAAAAAATAAGGGAAATTGACTAACAAGATAAACGTGTAAGAAAAACACTTATTTAGACTAAAACATAAGCAAACTAATGTTCTAGGGCAACACTTGGAGGAAAATAAATAAACTATTTATGTATAAAAGACTTATATCTCAATAAAAATGGTTCAAATGTATCCCATTGGTTGGGATTGAAAGTTCCTCACCATCCATCTTTGCAAGTTGGAAAGCATTGTGGGATTTGTAGCTATAGATTGTGTATGGTCCACTCCAAATGTAATCAAAATTATTATGCCTTCATGGTTTATATATGTCCTCATCCCACTTGAGAACCAAACTTCCTTCTTTAAAACTCCTTGAAAATGATCCTTTGTCATAGGTTCTCTTCAAATTTTTTTGGTGAATTTTCATGGCTAACATGGACTGATTTCTATTATCTTTTAGGTCCATAAGATCATCATACCTTACCTCCATTGATTCATTATCCAACAACTCCAACTGGTGCATTATTTTTAAAGTAGGTAACTCAAGAGAAATGGGCAACATTACTTCCTTACCATAAACTAGATTGTATGGTGAATTGGATATGGAAATTTGGTATGTGTTCCTATCAGCCCATATAGCTGACGTCAACTTAAAATTCCATGATCTCTGATTATCTTCAATAGTCCTTATAATCTTTAGTAGGTTCTTCTTAGTGGACTCAACAAGGACATTTTCTTGTGGGTAATAGTTTGATAAAATGTTGAGGTATACACCATGTTGAATATCCCATTAATTGATATTATCTCCTACCAAATCCATGGCATTGTCTAAAATAATGGTGGAGGGAACCACAAATATTTTAAGTAAACCTTCATAAAAGTCTGACACATTGGATTTGTTTCCTTCCTTCTAAGCTACTACCTTTGTCCATCTTGTGAAGTAATCCATAGAAGTAAGGATCCAATTATGAGCAAAGATCAAAGGTGGTTTAATGAGGATAATGAAGTCTAAACCCCATTATATAAAAGGTTAATCCATCAAAAAAAATTGGAAAGGTAAGGATACAATTCTTACTTTTCCTACAAACATGGCACATTTCTTGAATTTCTTAATCCAAGCATGACAATAATTAAATATACTTGGCCAATTATACCCAACTCTCATGATCTTAAGGGATGTAGTTTTTTCCTAGAAATAACCTCCACCATTTCCATCATGGAACTCTACAAGATAACTTTCTATTTGGCTTGGTTCTATAAACCTTAACAACATACCATTGATGTTTTTCTAGAAAATCACACCATCAACATGGATAAAAGGGATGGAATACAATATAAAATATATTCTGCTTGATTAAATTAATTTAGGAGGGTATAAACCATATTTAATATACCTTATAAATTCATGAGACCATCTTGAAAATGAGGTATGATCGATTTCAACTTCTTAATCATTCAACACTAAAACTACCTCCTTGGCCTCTTGTAAGTCTTGGTATAGATGTTCACATAATCCCTTGAATCTAATCAGTTATTGACCTTAATTTCAATGTCATACTCGATTAATATTTTTATCCAACCTACCCTCTTTTTATTTATACCCTTGTTTAATAAGAACTGCTTGATACTTGGATGAGCAACCATTAGATGTATCCTATTATTAGATAAAAAAATGTCTAAACTTCTTAAGAGATATGATTACTAAAAGAAAATGATTTTAAGCATAGGTATACCTTATCTCATCTTCTTCCAAGCCTTGACTAAATAAATCTATTGATCTCTTCAAATCTTCTTGATTTTTTTGCATAAAAATACCTTAAATGGTGTCCATATTAACATATGTATACAAAATGAAGTCTTTTGATAAATCCAGATTTATAAGGGTAAGAGCACTAGATATTACTTGATTTATCTCTTTAGAACTCTTCATCCCCTCTATATAGCAGATGAAACTTTGATTCTTCTTAAGCATGGTTATAAGTGGCTTTGCCAAATTTGAAATTGATTTTTCCTAGAAAGCTTTGTAATGCCTTCCTATGTTTGTGAAAATAAAGAGATATAATTGAGTCTATCCTTTCGGGATCAATGCTTAAACCATGTTTTGAAACCACATGTCTAAGAATATTACCTTCATGTATTGAGAAGACACACTTTTTGGGGTTAAGAAACACCTAAAATTGCCTACACCTTTCAAACACTTATTTGAGATGAACTATGCGTTCACTTGCATTATTTTAAAACATGGTTATGTCATCTAAATAGACAAGAAAAAACCTATTGATAATACCTTGGAATGTCATATCCATGTATTTGTAAAAGGTTTCTCTAACATTAGACAAACTGAATGGCATCTTTATATATGCAAAGGTCTCCCACTTGGTAGTGAAAGTTTTCTTAAATTAATCTTCCTCCTTAACTAAAATATGATTGTAGCCACTATACCTATCCAACAAAGAGAACCTCTCTAAACCTACAACCATATGTAATATTGGATCCATAGATGGAAATGGATAATTATCCTTAAGAAAAGTATTTTTCAAATCTTGAAAATCTACACAAAGTCTAATATCACCATTCTTCTTCTGTATTGGAACAAGGTTTGCCACCCAAGTTGTGTATCTGATTATAAAGATAATGTTTGATTCAATGAGATTATGAATCTTATTCATCATCAAAGGCTCAAGATTTGGATTAACGGGTCTTTGTCTTTGTCTAACTAGATTAGTTTCAACTTATATAGCAATGGTGTGTTGAGATAAAATTAGATCAAATCCTTTCATATCATTATATTTCCATGCAAAGACATCAATAAATGTCCTACATAAATCAATTAATGACTCCTTTTGTGAAGGAGTACATACTTTACCCAATTTTAGACTCTTTCCATCTACTATCTCAACATTGGCATAGTGATCTTATTTTGTTGAAAATGAAGAATTCTCTCTCCTCATCTCATCATCTCTATTGAATATGTTCTCAAGAGTGACCAAACCTTTGGGCAGCTTGTTATAATTTAGTTGAACAATTTTATCCCCATACTTTTGCAATATATTTTATTAATTCCTAGAAGAGAATTTAGCCTCCTCTTATAAGAATCTAATAATCTTGTTTTCATCCTCAAATACCTACTATTTATCATGATTATCATTAATGGAAGGATTAATAACCACTTTTATATGTGACTAATGTTTTTCACTCCTTACATCAGCTAGAATATTGAATTAATCCCCTATAACAATGTGCATGTTTATTCTTTTTTCTTGGCATTGCCTAAATGACAAAAACCTAAAATTATTCAAGTAAGTCCTAAAATATATTATTATAAGATCTAATAAATGTGGTTTTTTCATACATTAAGTCATCTTACTTGGTGAACTACAAGTTCACTATCACCAAAAACTTGTAAAGCATTAATTCCCGTCTTCTTATCCCTATACAAACCATGGACTAGTGCCTCATATTCTACAATATTATTGAAACAGCCAAAATAAAATTTGATGGAAAAAATAAATTTATTTTTATGTTCATATCAACATAATTCCATCCCTATACCATGTGTTTTCCTTGACCCATCAAATAAGAGCTTCCAAAGACCATCATTTGACTCATCCTTGTTCACTATGGATAGAATTTTTGCATTATTTTCATGAAGGAAATATACACCAAGTTCCCCATCCTAAATAAAATTTTATGGATCATTTTCATTTAATTTTGAGTCCCATTCATCAAGGAACAAATCATAAATTCCCTCTATATGTGAATTAGTTTCCTCTTCACTAGCTAATAACACCTCGTCTAAGATGACATAGTTAGTGTTTATAATAGTTGGCATGTAAGGATCCAAGTAAAAAAATATAGTGAGATCAAAATGAATAGTTACCTTTGTATCATACCTTTTGATAAACATAAAATATTTCCAATAAATTTATATGTATCCACCAATATTTGAGCTGAAGTCTCTAGACAAACACATGGCAAAATAAGGAGGCAAATCCACCACCACTACATCCTACTAAATAGTGAAATTTGGGCAAGCATGTAATTTTAGTTTCAGATACTTTATCATTCCAACTATAATTTTTGGTGATAAATATAGCTACAATACCCCTTTGGTGTTTTTTTTATACACTAAACCAAATTCATCTTCAATTTGTTTGTGCATAATAGTACTAATAGATCCACTATCCAATATACAGTTATGGACTAAAGTATCACCAAAAATAAAAGAGAGATAAATAGGAGGTTTTTAAATACATTTTACCTCATATTTACCTCTTTTTTTACATACTACACTTGTCTCATTGGCTGATTTGAATTTTCTAACACTCTGCTCTCTTTCCCAACTAGTTTTGATGATAACTTAAGAGCTAAAAGTTCTTGTATTAGCATGTCCTTTTGTCCTAGGATTAATAAGGAATAACACATAATAATAATAACATTATACCTATTCATATGATCTAAAATACTATGAGGATCTATACTTAACTTTAGTTGCAACTTTTTCACAGCTAGTTGGTCTTGAATTTGTGGTACTTGATGAGACTTACCAATCTCTATATTCTGATTTTTATGTGGTGTAGGGGTAGAAAAATGATTTTTTACACTTTTATGGAACATAGGAGTTGTACTTGGAAAATTAACAACCTATTTGGTCTCTTTAATTACTCTCTTCTTTTCTCTATTCATAGATACAACCACATTGCTTAAAGTACCAAAATCACCCACTTGATTCAAGGCTACATGATCATCAAGTTACTAATTCATAAAAGTAGAATCCAACTACCATTGTCTATTATTCCCATTATCTTATTTTTCCATACCCTCAATATGTTTCCCATCTTGAAGAGAAGCTTCTTCTTGAGTCATTTAAAGCATCACCATGGATTGGTTGACTAAGGCTTGATTCTATATGTCATTTTGATTAGAGGGATACAAACCTAAATATGGCATAATGTTATCCTAAGTTGGTATAGAAAGAATATCTTTGAATGAAGATGGAGCATTAAGATCTATTGATGCATATGGATTGGCTTGAGTGATATCTCTTTTAGCTTTATAAAATGGTCTTTATTCTCTGAAACCTTGATAGGGTGGCCTATTTTCTCTAAAAGGTTGATAGGTAGGATAATTAGGCACTTGGTAAGGCCTATTTTATTGGTATTGTTTCCTCTTCAGTTGGACAATATCATTCCCAAAGTATTGAAACATTCATTTGATCTCTCTAATATTAGTTTATTATCTAGGAAGGGTTGAAATTTATGCCTAAGAGTCTAGAATGGGAGCCATAAGAAAATATTGAGGGGCTAGTATGGACTATGTTTCTATAGAAAAAGGTATAGGAGGTCTAGGTGCTAATTTTATAGCCTTTATTAAATAGTTCTTAGCTACAATGGCTACTTCATATGACTCTATAAAATTAGTGATACCTATTGATTGTATCATGATATTAATGTCTAAATTGAGGGATCTTAGGTAATATAAGAAGGAATACTTTAGGTATGGCCTAATGATTAGTGGTATCCTAGTCCATGTGTTCTATAATCTATGGTTAAAGTCAGTCTTGGACTTATGAGGATCCCTCTTTATGGTGGTAAGTTTTTCAACCAAGGATAAGTGATCTAATTTTTACTCAAAATACTTACAAAATGATGTACCTAAGTCATCTCATGAAGCAATGGAATTCAGAGGGAGGTTTCTATATCGCTATAGTTTTTTTCCTTTAAAGGAAGAATCAAATAGTCTAATATCCACGTTATCTTGGATAATATTTTAGAATGAACAAATTTTGGAAACGTCCTTTATGTGCTCAATAGGCATGGTTTGATCTTATCCTAAGAATAAATGGATGCTCTTAAGATCTAATGTTTGTATATCATCATACTAGGAAAGATTTAGTGTTCTTCCTTTGTTAAATAATACAAACACTTGGTTTCTAATTTCCATCTAGATATTGGGAATTTAACTATCTAAAATAATGGGTTGAATAAGAGATACAAATAACTTTATAGGATAAGGGTTTTCATTTATAAATATTGTCATTTTATAAGAATTAGAAAGAAACATAATGAATTCTAAAGGAATACCTTTACTAGATGATCTTGTGGTAACCTTTGGCGTGATATTTGTGCTAGCTTATTGTTAAGAACTCTATAAATTCAAGGAATCCTATGGTATAAATAATTATAAGTGTCCTCTATAGTTGTAAATTATTTTATTCAGCTTCAAACTTTATTTATTCCAAGGATAATGAATCCCATTGAGCATGCAAAAAACTATTATCTATAGAGAGTATGCCCTTGTGAGAATGTGTGTTGTTTATCACCCCTGATGAAACAATAGAATATCTCCTAAGTGTGGATGGATTTAGAAAGGAGATAATATTTAGATTGAGGTATGGTTCCCTTTATGCACTCATTAAAACTTGTTCTTAAACCTACTAACTACTAATTCTGACAATGAAAAGGGTGAAAGGGATACTGTTTATAATATAATTGAAATGAAAACTAGATATGAAGGTGATGAACCAATATGTATGACCACTTATGCTTTCAATAGAGGCTCTTATGAAAGGAAGAATCTTATATACATTCTCTTCACTTTAGGAATGACTTATACAATATTTTTTCATAAGAAGGACTTGATAAACTCACTCTTTGCATGGAAAGAATGTAAAGGAATTGAATTCACATCCAGTTCTTAGATTAAAGTGTTTCACTATTTTTTTCATTTTATTTTCTAAGAAGAAAGCAAGAATAAACTTGAGAGGGGTATGGTAAAAAAAAATTGGTGTGTTATGTGCATGTGAATCTATATGATTATCGATACTCCTTTTTGTCTAGGGAGGGTGACCTGTAGATAAGAAAACACTAGGAAATTAATTGACTAGTGAGATAGTAAGGTGGACTGCTTAACATGAACTAGATCCAAGCAGCATAAAATTCCTTGGAAGTTGTCAATCCACACTTTTAAAATACTTATGTTTTGATAATCTAAAAATAGATGTTTACATGAAATAAGATAAGGTAATAAAATTAAATACAAGAAATGATTGAAAAAAAGTAAGTGATTTTGACTAAAAATAATAATGAATGGTTGAATACTAATGCTAAATTATTCAAATTTGATTAAGAAAATAATGTAAAACTTTGTGATAAAAAAATACTCCAAAAGTGGGATTTGGGTATAGACTGATGGGTCAAATCAACTTGTTTTTATAAAAATAGAAATATAGTGATCATTGATGGTTAGGTGTGACCGTTAGTGGTTGTCTAACCATTGGTAATTAGGTATGACCATTGGTGGTTATTATAGAATTTGGTTTGGGAAACTAATTCTATTGGGGAGAGTTGTAAAGAGGTTCGATATATGGTGTTTGGGTTGAATGTTGGTTATGAGAGAGAAATCAATTCTTAGAGGTATCTAGTTTAGAGATTGGGTATAATAATGGTTTATGGTTGGTCTAGGGTTGAAGGTGAAGTGTCTAGAATTATAAAACTCCAACATAAGGAATTAAGTATAGAGAATGGGAATGACACAAGTAATGAAATAAATGAAATCTAGTTACTAAATCTTGATGAAAAACACAAATACTTAGCTTTTAGGTGTTGTTGGTCTAGGAGAATGCTAAAGTTGGATAAAAGTAATTTGGGATCTTAGAGAAATTGCAATAGAGTAATGGTACCTTGGATCTTGATAATGAGTTATGGAAGTAACTTAAGTCTCTAGCCTAGTTCCTAGTTTGATGGGAAGTTTTTTATTCACTTTGGAATAACAATATCTCACATAAGAATGATTACAACTTTTTAAATCAAGGTTTGTAGATCCTATTTAACTTCCACCAATCAACGGTGATTGTTGGTTGTTATAGGGAAATAATCAAAATTGGTTAAAATTATCTAATTTCACTAATGATGGGTTGTTAAGAGGTTTAATAATAGTTTAAGGTTAATAAAGAGTTCATTGGGACACATCAGGAATAAGTCTTAGGAATTTAAGGCATTAAATGCTAAGGTATAAGTGGTCTTTATGCTAGGCGTCAATTAGTTAACTATTGCTTTGGGTAGGTGAAGTGTTGATCAACTAATCATAAATTATAAATAATCATTGTTTAATTAGTTAAATTAATTAATTTAGTTAGGGAATAAATGGGTAAATGGGTAAGATTTAAGGATTTTGACAAGTAAACCTAACCCAAGTGGGCCAAGGGGATAAGGGGTGTGTAGAAGCTAACTAGAACTATGTTGTGTGGTTTTTGAGCATTTACATTTTGCCATTTTTTGTTATGTAGTTTGCATCCTTAAGCTGTGAAACAAAAAAAATAGGTGAAATGGCAAGTTGGATGGATTCCCTAAGTATGGGAAGAGGTTTTACCCCTCAAACTAGGATGTGATGAGGTGAAAATGGAGATGGGTTCAGGTTTGACAAGTGTAAATGGGTTGTAAAATGGGTAGGAGGGTATAAATAGGTCACTAAAAGGAGGATAAGTGATAAGTGAACTATAACACCACATTTAGGTGTAACAGATATGGGTGTAATCATAAACATAAGTTGTTTGAGAAAAGGTCATTGTGTTATCAGGGATCTAGAAAGTGGGTGATCTTGAGAACACAAAAAAGGTCATAGGTGCTAGAGGTGCCAAATAGGCTCAATCAAAGGTAGATGCAAGTTCAACATTTAAAAAGCATCAAGGTTGAGCATAAAAACATGAAATGTGGTAAGGGTCATGAAAATAATGTGGAGGTTAATGATAATGAAAGATGGTGTCATCACAAAAGGATATGAAAAAGGGGTATGAATGGTCTAAAGGTGAGATAGGTAGGTTAAGGGAAAGTTAAACTAGGGGGTCCTTAGGGAAAAAGATAGGGTGGGGTGATAAAAAACTAAAATTAATGACCATCGATGGTTAGGGTCACATATAGACTATTAGTAATCACAAAGAAGCCCTAAAAAGTGATCATAAAAGGTCATATTAGGTTTAATTTTGGTCATTTGTAATGTAACCTACAGTTTTTCCATTTTTTTATATGAAAATAATAATGATTTATTCTTGGTGAGCTAAGTGAGGTGGGTTTGACCGAGGTTAGACTATGTGTTTGACTAGTGAGGTGGAGGTTAACCTAGGTGTCAAGGAGAGATGTGGGCTAGAGTGGATGTGAAGATGCAACATGATAGAGGTAGAGCTTGAGGCTGAGTAGTAGTAGTGATACCAAGGGATTCACTACAACATTAGATGCACAATGAGGTAGGAGATGCATTGATTGTATTACTTTTTGGTTTTTACTTAGTACTGTATCAGTGGGTTGATTGTGTAAAAAAATGTGGTTTAGGGTATGGAGATTGAGAATTGGGTAGAAGGGGGAAATTATTTGTAGGAATGAAGGGTAGGGAGAAATAGATTAGGTGTAGGATAAAATTTTGTTTGTATGTTGAGGTTTTTAATGGTTTTTGGTTGGACCTAGGCTTTTTGGGTCAATAATAGTCTTTACATAGTGACCATTGATGGTCACTAGAGACTATCACTAGTTGATAAATTACTATTAAATGGGTGATGTGTGGTTCATCAATAGTCCATGACCTAAGCCATTGGTAGTCGAGGGTTGATCGACCATAGTTATACAAAGAACTATCATCAATCAACACTCAATCATTGATGGTTGGTATAAGTTTTGGAAATGGGGTAAAGTAGGAATTATAAATGGGTTAAGGGTTGAGTTTGGAATAAAATATAGAGTTTGAAGGGTAATGGGTGTAGAATGAGGTGTGTAATTAGGTAGGGGTAGGATTAATAGGTAAAGGGCATAGGCTATGTTGGAAGGGTAAGGTAAACTAAGGTATACACTTAACCTTTTAGGTAAGGGAACATCTATAGATGCAAGATTGGGTGCTTTAGCTTCTAGAGGAGGTACATAGGGTTATGATATCATATGAGTAGGATCATATGATAATAGTGGGCCTAGGTGACATGATGTTATATCAACACGTGCTAAAAGATGATACTATGTTTGTATCCCTTATCAAGAGATGGGATCCTACTACCAAACTTTCTTGTTGCCAACTAGGAATATTACTATTTTTATAGAGGATATACACTAGATTTAAAGGCTATCGATATGGGGTGATCTAATATAGCATATCAATAGTGAGGAGTGAGATGCATATATAGATTAATTATTCAAAAAGGACTTCATTCATAAAAGGTGTCATATTAGAGGATTCCAATATGCAATTATGTACCACATGGATAGGGGAGGGAGATGGATTTTTATGATGATGATGATGATGATAGTTGTAACCTATTATGAACTTTCATACACTAGTAGTGGTTGATTCCCCTTTATTTTTCTAGGTTTTCTCATAGACATGATGATGGATTAGATACTGTTTTCATGGGACCCAATTTTACTAGTGTAGATCTATTAGGAGCTTTAGGGATACTGGCTACATATGAGCTATGGTATTAGCATTAGATTTATGCTACACTATTGGGCATATGAGAACATCAAGGTGCTATGACTAGGTAGATTACCATGGCCTACATGGGACCAGGGGGACTTTAGAGTTAGATTCATGATATGGAAAGGTGATCATGCACTTACAACACCAAGGGAGTGGCACAAGATATGAAATGGTATAGGGACAACTTGGAGGCACTGGTTGATGGGGAGGTTATCTAGAGGCTATATCCAAGATTCCAAATATGGGTAAGTTATACTAGGTAAACCTTATCACTATAGAGTTATAGGTGGATATATGGGGGATGGGAGCATGAAGTAGAGATTAACCCATTTGAAAAGGTTAGGAGATAGTTTGGGTTAGTTCAGAGTGTCCCAGGTGATTTCTTAAGGTATAGGAGAGAGGATGTCAAGGTGCCACTACTTCCTCTACAACCATAGGAGATATAGATTGACTATCAATTTCTAATAGTGGTGGTAAATATCGATGATGTAGGTGTGATGTAGGATGACCTTGTATGGTTTTAGGATCACTATGTAGTGGCAATGTTTGGGGGAGATAGTGTATAATGGGTTCCTAATGTAGACTTAGAGGTGGGGGATGAGGACTAGATGGATGTGGATGCCCTTGAAAGGGAGGCACTTATCATGGAAAGAGATCAGGTGACGATGACACTAGCTACAACATAGGAATCTCTAGTAGTAATGACTCTAGAGAGAGATATGGCATAGGTCCAAGTGGATATCCTTATACAAGAGAGGGATACAACATGAGTGAAACTAGACTTGGTTACACATGAGAGGGATTATTTAAGATAGGTAGGAGAGAGGGAACCTACACCTATAAGACCATCAAGGACCATCTCTGTGGCAAGGTATGTGGCCACGATTGAGGAGCTTAGAGACTACAAGGCACTTGCCTTTAGACAGCTTCTAGATGAGCCCTGATATGTTCAGTACATAGTAGTAGTTATTGGGGAAGTTAGCAATGCTACACTAGGTTAGTGTGCAACATTTACAAGTGCACAAATAGGTCCTAGAGATGGATAGAGATGGACAAGTTCTAGGAGGCAGTGGTTCCACATGACCTTAGACTCCTATGAGACTCTCTATTTTTATATATTATATGATTTTAATACTATCTTGCGATCTAATACAATGAGATGTACATATATTTGTGAGAGACATGGACATTGTTATTATATATGATTATGAGATCATTGATGTGATTATGGGTTATGGATGTTGTCTATGGTTATGGTTAGTTATTTGATGTTCATGATGTGATGATGTTGTTTATGATATGATCATGATGTTGTGATTTGAATTTCTCTTATTAGTAGATACATGCTTAATTAGATGTTATGAATGTGGATGTTTTAAATTAATAAATCTATGTTCTCCTTTATCTAGATATACTTGTGATGGATAACATATGTGATGACTCATTATTTTATAAATGGTTATAAATTTGATAAATGATAATGATTAATGAGATGTGATTGGTTACTTAGATAAATGAGATGTTTTTTGATATATGAGATGGTTAATTTATTAAAATGTTTTTATGGTTAAAACACTTTAAAAAATAAGGTAAAATAAAATCACTAAACAAAACACAAAATGTGTATTTAAATGTTTTTTAATGAATTGAATTTAATTAGATGAAGGTTGATTAATCTTAAAAACACATACATTAAGTTTGGATTAAAAAACCATATGTGATAAAAGATAAGAAAAGATTAAAAAATCAAAAGACAAATATCTTAATGATTGTAGTAATAAGTAGGTATGAGAAATAATGAGACACAATGCTCTTGCATTAGCGAGGACCAAAACAAAAGGAATCTAGGTTAGCTTATGAACATAATCCCTTCACATTCTTCACATCAACATTCATTAGTTAGTTAAAAAAATTATTGATCACACAATATCAAGTAAGCTCAAAATCCCTTGTTTTATAAAGGTTATAAAGGGGAGATGAATGATAAATAAACCTTCATGTGAGATTATTTTGCCTCTTTTGTAGGTTACATCAATGAGTAGACTAATCGATGCAGGAAGTCTACTCATGAAAGATGATTATGGATTTCAATTTTTTGTTTTCTTGTTTGTTTGTTTTGATAATGGGTCTTTTGATATTTTTGCTATTTGTTTTAGAGGTTTAAGGAAGTTAATAGATATGATAATCCTCTAATAAATTTCTTGATTGGAAAAATGTTTTTACTTATCCATCCTTTAAGGGAATGGTCTAAGCTTTTTGAGACTTGTGTTAGGATTTTTGATAGTTGTCTTTCAAGGGTGCAGTCTACCTTATATGAAGTAATTTTGATTGGTTTTGGTATCTATCCTTCAAAGGAGAAGTATGTGAATTCTAGGAATGACCCATATGATATATATATATATATATATATATATATATATATATATTTGTTATTGTTTATACATATACTTGATTATATAGGCTTAGAGGATTACCTTTATGAATATAAAACTAAAGCACAAGAAGGTTAAAATAGTGGGTGAGAGGATTCTTTGAGAGAAAATGACCAGGGATTTCATCCTATAAGGGAGAAAAGTATCCATGATAATCATGCCATGGGTAGATCCATGGTACCCATATTTAGTATTAAGGCTATAATGTGATAGATAATCACATGATTCTATTTTTTAATTAGTTTTCCTCCAAGTGAGGTGATGAAGGTGAAAATACTATAAAATAATGGATGAGCTTAAGTTAGACATAAGGTGAGTTTGATCTTATTTGAAAAAGAAATGACATAGATGTGAAGCATTGAGAGGCTCAGGTTCTAGCTTCCCTTCAAAAGAGGATAATTGATAAGCTCTTGATCCATATTTGTGCATGATGATATAAGGTCTAGTCAAATTGAAATCAAAATTGCCTCGCTTGCTTTTCTCCATATTTGTTACATGATGATTCTCATTTAAGATGAGGTATTTAATGTTGAATTCTCATTCTCTTATGTTATTGTTATAGGTGTTATTGATTTTTTATTGATATACATGAAGATGGTTAAGCATGGCCAAATGATGCTCATCAAGTAGCTCAAGTTGGGCTAAATGTTCCTGATAATAATCAACCTCAAAATTGATATCCTATAGGGATATGTGAAGAGAGGTAATTTTGAATTAGAGAGGAAATATAGCCTCTACTCTAAATACAAGAGAGAAAGGGGTAACACCCATATGGGTTTGAATGCTAGTATGATATGCCCATAAGGCAAAAGAGATGTGTAAATGTCAATCTTGACTAGATGCATTAACCATTTTAGTTAGAATTTTATTAAGGGTTTTGCTAAAAGCTTCAACCTATCTATTAGCTTGTGGATGATAAGGCAAGGAGAAACTTAACTTAATTCCAAATTCATCACAAAGACCTTAGACTTTTTTATTTTTAAAATATTTACCATTGTTAGTGATTATTTTATGAGGAACATCAAAATGATAGATAATGTTATCATTAATTAAATCAACAATATTTTTGAATTTGGTTAAAATTAGAGGAATAACCTCCATATATTTGTTAAAATATTATATCATAGTGATGATAAAATGATGTCAGTGTGAAGAATGGGGGTTAATTTCACCAATAAGATCCAATACCCATTGCGAGAAGGGTAAAAAATCCTTGGATACTTGGAGGCTATGACTAGGTGCATGATGTAAATTGGCATGTTGCTGACATCTAACACACTTATTCACATAATCAAAACATTCCTAGTTAAGGTTTGGATAATAGTAGCCAAGGTAAAGGATACATTTAGTGATAGTTAGGCCACTAAAGTGTCCCGCACAAATCCATCATGTATTTCTCTGATAGTATGAGAAATTTCATGACTACGTAGGCAAAAAAAAGGAGACCATAAAAGACATGATTATTAATAATTACCCCATAATATGGTATAATGAGAGATAATTTGAATAAACACTCTTCAAATATTCCTAGAAAGATTAAAGGGAACGATGCCAAGGCTGAGATAGTTGAAGATCTGCTTATACCAAATATCAGATAAGGCCTCTTCCACACTAAAAATGGAAGGAGGTTATAATTTGGTATAAGAAGGCTTCTTAATATGATGGATAGTGACAAAAATCCTAAAATCAAAAGGTACAGATAGGATCTAGGAAGTAAGGGAAGCCATTGTATAAACAAACTTATTCATAGATCATGAAGTGGCTTGGATAAGGTGATGTTCAAATGATACTAAGAGTACATCAACTAAGTATATATACTATTGTAAGATATCATTTTTACATTGATAATATCCATTAATTTGATTGACCATGAGTTGGGAGTCACCAAAAATAATGATCATCTTGACTCCCAAGGCTAAAGCAGTTTGGAGACCTATCATTAGGGACTCATACTTAATCATGTTATTAGTACAATCAAAATCAAGATTGAAAGATAAAGGAAGGGGTTCACCATCAAGGGGGATGAGAGTGATACCATCACTCCCACCACATTAACACTTTGATCCATAAAATAACATGGTCATTTGATAGGTGACATCCTCTTGAGAAAGAGTCATGATGGACTCATCAAGAAATTCAAGAGAAGAAGGTTGGTTGTCAGTTAAAGGTGGTTCATCCAATTAGTCAGTGATGACGTTCCCTTTAATAGACTTCTACTAAAGGAACTCAAGATCAAACTTAGCTAAAAGTATGATCCATTTAACCATATGTTGGTTTTGTTATGGCTTGAAATACATATACTTGAGTAGGTAAGTCTTGGTGATGACATAGGTCTTATGGTTGATAAGGTAGTGGCAGAGTTTAGAAGCCATGAAGACCAAGGCAAGGCAAAGTTTTTTAGTATGGGTGTATTGAGTTTAGTACTCTATAAGAATTTAAATTATATAGTAAATGGTTTGATCATTTTTCTTATCATCATGATGTGCACGCATTACCCTTAAAGAGTGGTCAGTGGTAGAAATATAAAGGTAGAAAGGTTGATCCTCTTTGGGAAGAATAAGAATGGGTGGAGAAATAAGATATTATTTAAGTGATTCAAAGGACTTTTGATAGTCTTTATTCCACCTAAAATATATATCTTTCTTAAGAAGGTGATGTAACGATTGTCATTTATTAGATAGCTAAGAGATGAAGTGGTGAATGGATTGGAGTTTCCCTAAAAACTATAGAGTTTCTTGAGGTTGGTCAAAGGAGGCATGTCAAGGATAACTTTGAATTTGGTAGGATCAACTTTTATTCCTCAAAGAGAGATGATCAAGTCAAGGAGATTTCCTAACAAGACCCCAAAAATGCATTTCTTAGGGTTAAGGCAAACATGGTAATGGATGAGGTATTCAAAGATAACCTTGATAACTGCTAAATGATCTTTATGATATTTAGATTTCCCAAAAAGGTCATCTACATAATACTATATCATTTTTTGAATAATGTCATGGAAGATGTAATTCATATCATGTTGGTAGGTTGCCCTAACATTTTTTAGACCAAAAGGCATGACCCTATAGTAGAAATTTCCCCATGAGGTGATAAAAGTAGTTTTATGTTGGTCTTTAGGGGCACTCAAGATCTGATTATAGCTTGATAAACCATCCATAAGATATATCTTCTGCTGGACGATGCTTGGTAAAGGGAAGTCATATTTTAGGCAAGCAAGGTTTATATCATATAATTCCATGAAAATTTGAATTCCCCCTATTACTTTGGTGATAGGGATGACATTTGAGACCCATTGGGGATAATAAATGGGTTGGATGAAATTCATAGATAGGAGGCATTGAATCTCTTCTTTGACAAGAAGGGATATATGAGGGTGCATCTGATGAAGCTTCTACTTGATAAGCTTGGCATCATTGGTAGTAATGATATTATGGGTGGTGATGGATGGGTCAATTCTTTTTATATTAATATAATACCAAGAAACTACTATGTTGAGGTCTTACAAGAAGGAAAAGAAATTTAGACACTCTAAGGAATCTAGTGATTGTCCAATTTTGACAATGCATGGACTAACCTAAGTACCCAAGTTGACATCCATGGTGGATTCATTAAACATGGTTAAAGTCTCAAGAGGGAGAGATTTATGTATAGAGTAATCTTCTACACCAAGATAGGTGAGAAGGGAATCATCATCTTGACACTGAATGGTATTAATGGTAGGAAAGTCATCTTCTACCATCTAAGGATGATTCAAAGGAATATTTATGGTATCCCCATAATTTTGATAAGTCAAGGTTCTCAAGATAATCATGTTGACCAAAAAAAGTTAGGGGGATGATTTTGAGATCCTTATATTTTGATGGTGAAGGGGTTAGTGAGGATCAAACTTCCTCATCAATGATGGTAATGGGAGGTGAATTGGTTGGATATTTAGGTGGAATGAACCCAAAACCAAATATCTCATGAGGATTTTGGGTCTTACATGGAAATAAATCATGTGGTCTATGCTCATAATGTCCTAGACCAAATCTCTTTCAAGCACACCTATGGATGTATGTCTTGACAAACTATGGTTTATCTAGATAGGAGAAATCAGAGGTGAATGGTCAAGGAGAAGAGGAGGTAGGGGAGGTGGAAAGTGGTTTATCAATTCCCTAATAGAAAAGATTAGTTTGGAGATTAGGAGGCCCAAAAGGAATAATGGTTCTAATATTGGAATCATAATTTAGAGTTTGGTCAAGGCTCCCATACTCTTTAGGAGTATGGAAGGCATCGAATGTCAAGAGGAGATACTTCCCAAATGAGAGATGTTAGAATGCAGATTCCAAGCGGTCATTCATGGGGATTTGGGTAGAAGGGATGGATGAGATAGTCAAGTCTTGGTTTATGGAAGAGGTAGAGTCATCTTTGGTTGGTGAAGGTTTGGTTGATAGAAGAAGGAGAGTAATATTTGGCTAGTACGTCATGTTTTATGATGTAAAAGGACTTGGGTCAACTATTATATTAACTACTTAACCCTCATGTTCAAACTTGATGTACCAATGTAGGGTAGATGGCACACAAACCATGGAATAGATCCAAGGTAGTCCAAGTAAAATTTTGTACTAGAAATCACCTTCTACCATGTAAAAGAGCTTGGGAAGAGTGTGAGGTCCTAAATGAATGTGGAGGATGACTTTCCCTAAGGTTATGGCCATAGTGTCATTGAAGGAATATAGTAACACTATGGTTTTTAACATAATATTCTATAACTTTAGCTAGTCATATGTGTGGGAGGAGATAATGTTGATGTTAACCACTCCATCAATTATAACCCTCTTGATGCAGGTTTGGTTGATGTACATGATAATGAAAAGGGGAGGATATGGATCATCAAGATGAATGGAGGTTATTTTTTAATCCTTGAAGGTAATAAGGGTGGAAGCTAAAGGGCTCTAATAAAGGCTACTAGAAGTTGAGAATATTATGGTTGGATCTCTATAGACTAAAAAGACTCCATAATTAGTTGATGGTGATAGGGTGAGGTATTTATTATCTCATATAATGTCATATTCACTATGTTTGGTGACTCTAATTTAGAACTACTCTTTGGATTTATTCAAAGGGGCTAGATTGGGAAACACCCAAGATAAAAATTGTGGGCTTGGGGGAAGGTGTTTGGTTTTGGTTAGGAAAGTTGGTGGTAGAAGAGGGGTATGTCCATGGAATAGACACTTTTTTTCCCTTTATCCTTGAGATGGGCTTGTGATCATATGACCACATGGATGGTATGGATTTAGGGAGAAGTTGGGCTAATCGATTACTTTAGTTCCTTCTCAATTTTAGATGAGAGTGCAGGAGTAGGTAGGTGTTGGGTGGCTCTTCTGATAATATGTCATCCTCATCACATATTTGGTGGACTATAACTTGGAGAGATTTATAGCTATCCATATTGTGCCTAGGCATTCTATGGTATGAGCAGACCAGATTATCATTAAACTAGGATGGCTTAAGACCATGGGGGTTAAATGGTATGATGGGTGGTAAGGACAAATAAAAGTTTACAATAATATTTTCAAGATGGTTGAGACAAACTCAAGTGAAAGTGGCAAAGGAGTGGAGGTTTTGGATTTGATAGTTGTGGTGGAACCTTCTTAGGAATAGGCATCAAAATGGGAGTTTTGGGTGGTTAAACTTTATTGGTAGGTCATTTTGGAATAGTTGTCTTGGGATTTAATGGTTTGGAGGTGGATGTTTTAGAAGTGCAAGGTTTGGATGTGAGTGTTTTGGAAGCATAAAATACTCAAAAAATGGGTGGAGGTGTAGCTAAGAGTGGAGGTTGGGTTTGTGCTTTCTTTGGAAGATTTGGCCTCTTAACCAAAGTAGAGGGGTGAGTCCCCAAGATGGAGGAAGGATGTAGTCCTAGAATGGAAGGTAGGGTATAAATGGGTGGAAAGGTTTTGGTTTTTGAGATCCTAGGGGCTCCACTTTCGTGGTTGGTTTAACTTGAGGTTTCTTTGGTGAGCTAAATGTTATTGAATCCAAATTTAATGGAGGGTGAGTAAGGATCTAAGTGGGGAGTATGCATAGGTTTTTTATTGGATTTTTTGGGATGGTAGAAGGTGCTTGGGATACTTTGGGTGGATTTGGGTTGGAAGGTTTGCCTATGGTTTAGGAGGTAGATATTTTCAATGGTTTGGCTGGGATGATGGTGGGTTAACTAGTGGAAGTGGAAGGTTGGGTTGAAAATGGTATGGTTGAGGGATATTTCTTGGTTGGATAGGGGAGCCCAAGATGGTACCAAAATGTGGCACAATCCATGTTGGGTTGGGATAGGAACTCAAGTTTTGAACCAATCTAGAGAATGGATTATAGATAGGTTTGGTTCCTTCAGTATTAGACTCAAAGGGTAAACCCATGGGTTGAGAAAGGGAAGTGGTTTCCTTGTCTTTTTCCTCAATCAAATGATCCAAGGTTTTATAAGGTGATTCCTCCATGAGAGGGGTGGATGTAGCAATCTCTTCTTTAGGAAGGCTTTCGAAAGAAAGAGTAGAGAGATCAATCATGGAAGAAAAGGGAAGGGAAGTAATGGTGATATCCTTTATCATGCATTATAAAAGAGAGGGGATGGTGGTTCCACTACCTCAATAAGTGGAGAAGGCAAGACAATGGCTTCCTTTGTTTTGGTTTACAAAGGAATAGAATGTATTTCCACTACCTTAATAAGTGGAGGGGGAAAAGAAGTGGTTTGGTCTATAGTTTCCTCAACTATTTGTTCACTAAGAACCACATTGACTTTGTAAACTTCATGATTATGAGATGATTCTACTTTTTTACATTCATTTTTGGTTGAAGGTGAATGGTTGGGAGACATTTATCTAAATATGTCATGTGACTGATTTGGGAGTGCATTGGGATTATCCAGCACAAGTTCCCCCTTGTCAATCAACCCTTGGAAAATGATTTTAAAGGTATTGCATCTACTAAAAAAATGTTTAATGACATGATGGAAGGCACATAATTCATTCTCCTTATACCAACTAGGTATAGGATGAGAGGAATCAAATTGTTATGGGGGTTTAATTGGAGGAAGTTGTATGATATTTGCTTTCAACAAATTTTCCAAAATGGAATAATATGACTCCCCTCGTAGAGTGTATTAATTTTGGTTATTATGGTTTTGGTTTCAGGTATTTTGGTTTGAATAATTAAAAGAGTTGGGTCGGCTAAAAACTAGTGGAGGATCCATGTTTAGTAGTATTGCATTCATGGTTCCCTTGGTTTTGGTGTTGGTGTTGGTTTGATTATTGGTTTTGGAAGAGGAAACCTCATTTGATTTTAAACTAGAGTTAGTGTTTCTAAATTTTATCATCCCCTCATCAATGGCTCTAATATCTAATTTTAATTCCATAGTAAAATCCTCATCAAAGGTCCTGAAAGTCTGAACCTATAAGGTGGAGGAAATATGTTTGGCACAAACCTAAAAAAGTAGCTCAATAAGCTCAGGTTAGGGAAAAGAGAAATATAAATGGTTAATCAAACCTCTTAAATGGGATATGAATTCTAAAATTGACTCATCCTCAAATTTCCTAATAGAGTAAAATTTAGTAATGGAAACTTTCGTAGAGATGTTTATGGATAAATGATCTAAGAAGGTTTCAGTTGATTGGGAAAAAGAGAAAAAAGAGTGTTTGGTAATAACAGTATACAAATCTAATGCCAAACTACCTAAAGACATGAGGAAGGTAAAAATAAGGAGATAATCATCATAATCAATAAAATAAAAATTGTTCCTAAATGATCTAAGATGTTACTAGGGATCTTCTTTGCTTTGAAATTTAGAAAATTTTGGAAGCTCCCATTAAGGAGGGTATAATTGAATGGGGATGGATGGGTAAATTAGTTTGTTTCAAAGTTGATCACAAGATAAGAGGTTATGGGAACTGATAATAGATGAATCTAAGTTGGTCATCTTGTTCATTAGTATCTTGATTAGATCAGTTTGTTGTTGTGCACCCCCATATTTACAAGGCAAATTCTATTGGGGTTGGTTAGGTGTAACATAAGGGTAACTAGTTGAAGTTTGGGAGGATGCCACATATTTTTAAGTTGATATGGGTGGTTGGGAAAATGCCATATATGGGTAAGTGGACATAGGAGGTTGGGTAAAAGGTGGAGATACATACCCTTGTGGGTTAGGGATGTAGCCTAGGTTGGGTGTAATGGGCACTTGTTGAGAGATAGATGTTGGTTGGGTTGGAGGAATGGTTGGGTTGATAAGTTGAGGGTGGGTGGTAACATTAATACTAATAGGTGGAATGGTGGAAGGTATAGAAATTTCCAAGCTTTGGAATGGAGTGGAAATTGTTAGGTTGGAAATGACAAGTGGAAGGGTAGTGACACTAATAGAGGGAACTCTAATGGTGAGCAGAGTATAAGCTACCAAAGGTTGGGTTTCTCTTATACTAGAATATTAATTGGTTGGGTTGGAAGATTTTTGTGTGTTGGTTGGTGGAGTGGGTTGGTTTTTCATGGTGGTGTTGGAAGGGTTATTGGTAGAAGAGGATGCTTGGGTGACTAAAGGTTGGGTGGAAATGGTGGCAATAGAGGTGCTACCCATAAGATGAGGTGGCATGCCATAGGGTGGCTCGATGGGTGGAACCAAAGTAAGGGTATGGTAAGACATAATATTAAGGTAATATTGGAGGGATATGGGGTTGTTATCTAGAAAGGTGGAAAAATCCATATCTCTTTGGGAAAATGTCCAAGGTATACTAGGACTTCCAAAATGATGGGGTGAAATTTCCAGATCTAAATGGTACTCCATAGATGAGGAAGAAGAGGAATATGGGTGGTTGGGAGGTGGATCCTGATTTACTTATTTTATTGGTTATTATCATGTTAAAACCATGCAAAGGAGGAGGAAATAAAGGAAAAAAGTGATCTCACAAACTCAAAAGAGATGCAATCAAAATAAAAATATCTCAAAGAAAAAAAACATACACTAAAGTACATTTAAATACTAGAATACCTTTTATCTCTCTTTGGGATTATGCCTCAATTTTAAGGAGTTTATGAAGATCAACTTGAGATTGTAGAGTGGGTACTAAAAGAAGATGTCTAAGGATGGTTTTAGGTTAGTTAAAGGTTCTCAAAATATATACTAGAACTTGGTACGTGGCTTGATATTGGGGCCTACCCCCTCACTTCACACACCACATTGATAAGGGTGTTAGGTGCTTAGCTAGAATATATCAAGTTGCTAGAGATTATACTCAGCCATAGTACTAAGTTGGTTCTCCCATTAGTGATGAAATCTAAGTAAGATAGCTAAGGAAAGGTTACCGCTAGGTGATGAAATCTCATTTGGCCCATATGTCAATTTTTTGATGTTTGATTAAAAGTGTGGTTTAGTATTATGTGTGTGATAGGAAGTGAAACTACAATTTATTTACCTAATTAAATTAAGCTATGTGAGTTAATCAATACAAGAAAACCATGAATGCAATGTTAATTTTAATCCAAAGGAAAATTTTGGTGTCTTTTTAGATGAATACAAAATAACTAAGATGCATGTAAATTTGATATGATAATGTGAAGCCTAAGCCTAGGATGATTTTTTTGAAAATGAAATCAAAAATGATAATTTTTTAATTTTTCCTAAGTATACAAAATAAACTAGAACTTTGCATTTTGGAAGATAAGAAAAGGAAATAAGGAACATTTTATTTTCAAAAAAGAATGTAATGAATGAATATTCTCTAGTGTAGCTAAATGTCCTAGAACTACAAACCCAAGAAAAATCTCAAGGGTCCCACTGGACATTCCAGAATGTTTTTCTATTTTTCATTTTATTTTCTAAGAAAGCACAAAGAAACTTGAGAGGGGTATAGTAGAAAAACTTGGTGTGTTATGCACACATGAATCCAGATGATTATCAATTCTCCTCTTTATCTAATGAGGATTGATTAGTGAGATAGTAGGGTGGAGTACCTAGTGTGAGCTAGATCCAAGAAGCACAAGCTTCCTTGGAGGCTATCAATCCACACTTATAAAACATTTAAATTTTGATAAATTAAAAATAGATGTTTACATGAAATAATAGAAGGTACTAAAATCAAATACAAGAAATGCTTGAAAAGAAACAAGTGATTTTGACTATTTGAATACTAATGCTAAATTCCTCAAACCTAATTCAAAAAATAAGTTGAAAATTTGACATAAAATAGAACCTCCAAAAGTGGGATTTGGGTACGGATTGATGTGTCAAATTAGCTTGCTATTGTAAAAATAAACACATAGTGACTGTCAATGGTTAGGTGTGATTGTCAATTGTTAGGTATGACCATCTATGGTTATTATGGTATTTGGTTTTGGAAAAAAAGTCTATTGGGGAGAGTTGTATAGAGGCTATGGAGGTGGTGTTTGGGTTGAATGTTGTTTATGAGAGTGAAATCAATTATCAGAGGTATCTAGTTCAGAGATTGGGTATAAGAATGGTTTATGGTTGGTCTGGGGTAGAAGGTGAAGTGTTTGGAGTTGTAGAACTCCAACACAAAGAATGAAATATAGAGAATGGGAATGACACAAGTAATGAAAAAAATAAAAGCTAGTAATTGAATCTTGATGAAACACACAGATACTTAGCTTTTAGGTGTTGCTGGTCTGGGAGAATTCTAAATTTGACTGAAAGATATTATGGATCCTAAAGTAATTTTAATAGAGTAATGGTAGCTTGGATTTTCATAATTAGTTTAGAAGTACCTTAAGTCCTTGGTTTGGTTCATAGTTCACTGGGAAGATTTTAATTTGCCTTGGAATAAGAATATCTCACACAATAATGATTGCAATTTTCTGAAGTAAGGTTTGTGGATCACATTTTGTATCCTTCAATGGTCCTATTCAATTGTTATTGGTCAATGATGACTGCTAATGATTATGGGGGAATAATCAAAATTAGATAAAATTAGCTAATTTCGATAATGATGGGTTTTCAGGAGGTTTAAGAAATAGTTTAAGGTTACTAAAGAGCTTATTGGGATATGTGAGGAATAAGCCATAAGAATTTAAGGCATTAAATGCTAAGGTAGAAATAGTCTTTGGGCTAGGTGTCAATTAGTTAACCATCAATTTTGGTAAGTAAGGTGTTGATCAACTAGCCATGGGTTATAAATAGGCATTATTTAATTAATTAACTCAATTAATTTATCTAGGGGGGTAAATGGGTAAATGGGTAAGCTTTAAGGATTTTAATAGGTAATCCTAACCGAAGGTGGTCAAGGGGCCAAGGGGAATGTAGAAGTTGACTAGAACCATGTTGCATGGTTTTTGAGTATCTACATAAAGTTGATCTTGAAAATTAATATGACATGTATAAATCAAATATATTGTATTAAGGTACACAAACTAGACAATAACATATGAAATCTAATTCTTCATAATGTTATATAAATGGAAAATACCATACACTTCACCAAAACCTAAAAATGGAGGAAAAGAGCTTCTTATTTATTCAAAAGGTGAATACAAAATTTGGTATCCTTTTATCATAACCAAAACAAAAGAGTGAGAATTAAATTTTATAAAATGAGTACAAATAGAAGATCAAATGATGGGGAGAAAAAGTATCCCCAAAGTAGGGATGCCAACTTGGTCTTCAAACCCCTCAAATTCTAGGTAGTACTTACTCAAATATATCTTTTCATTCATGTCTTTAGGGTGGCATAGAGGTAGATAATCATTATTTTAGGAGACTTTAAAATTCTTTTTTCATTGATTGGTCAAGCTTGACCACTAGGAAGGTGCCTATATCCTTGCTTGACCCCCTATATACAAGCTCATATGTCTTTATTGAATAATAAGTCCTCCTTAAAAATAGGACTTTTAAGTATTAATTAATTTTTCATTTAAATATTCTTATGAGATAGTCATGAGGTCTATCAACCTTACATGGGCTGTTATAATCTCTTTGATGCTTGTTTGACTCCTTCAACATGTTAGGTGTAGGAAGGAAGGTGTAGTTAGGAGTCCTTGAGACATTTTTAACCTTGTCCCAACTAAAATTGACTTTTTCATGCTTTAGTAGGTGTAGGAGGGAGAGAGAAACATCAATAAATCCTCTATAAAATTATTTAGTGCATAAATTTAGTACTTGGATCACTTGGCTCCTTCATGGACAAAGAGATGTAGGAGAGAGAAATATGGGTTTTGCATTGAACCTAAAAAATTTTCTCCATGGATGGCTCCTCAAAATTAATTTAGACCTAAGAAAAATCATTTGGATCCATCATACCCTCCAAAATATGCCATTTTGGTCCATTTTCTTTCTAAAGAACCCATTCTTTATAGCCCTAAAAAACTGGTAAAGCTCCTTATCCAAAATAATGTATAGATCATCTTGGAAAATTGAGCACATTTCTAAGTACCCTCTTTAGCCTTATATCTTAATAGAAAATTTCATGATCCAAATCTAAGTTTAAGTAATCATTTTTGTCATTTCTCTCTACAGTTAGGCCTAATTAGGCCTCTTAGGCCTAGAAAGAGAAAATTAACCCAAATGACCATCCATACATTTAAAAATAGACAAAAGTGTTTGTTTATATTTACCTAGTCTAAGAACCTTCTCCATACCAAATTTTAAGTTCTATAATGTCCTATAGATTGTTAGTGTAGGTTTTTATTTTTCCCTATTATCTAATTAGGGAATATTATATATTTGTGCATACATGGAGTTTTCCTACATTCATGGGATAGGCTAGCTTATGTGGAGTGTGTGTCATAGATGTGTCATAAGTGTCATAAGAATGTCATAAGTAACTCCTTTGACCAGCTATTCTGGGTATGGGAGTTACTTCTCTATTCTTAGCACCTTGTCACCACCTTTCATGGAGGAGTTATAGCCTATTATTGGGGTTCTTTGACCACCATTCGTGGAGGAGTTACTTACTAGCTCTCCTATATGTATTCTTCATTATGGCCATCTCATGTTAATAGAATATTGGCTTTTCTCTAAATTGTCTATGTAATTGTCTCTTGTTTGATTTCATTTACTTTATCATTTTGTGGTATTCACTTGCTTTGTCCTATGCAACCATGACTTGTGCATCCTCATTATTCGGACCTTGGTGAATCCTCCGATATGGTATCAGAGCCACTCCGGTAATTGGTTATCTATTTTTCTATTACTCATTGAAATCTAGAGCTTCGTTAAGGTATTTTTTTTGTGAAATTTGAAATTTTTTGAGAGATATTGCTAGTTCTCCGTGCTCTTGTTCCTTCCATGGCTTGTTTGGTCTCTCCATATACATGCAGGCAGGATTTTACAAGATACAATAATCTTATTTCTGTCAATCAACTTACATATTTTGTGTTTTAATTAGAATTGTAGGTTGTCACATGCCTTTGAAATCTCTTGGTAGCTGATTCTACCTTTACATGCCATTTTTTGGTTGCTGGAGTCATTTTTTCTAGCTAAAGGCATCTATTTTACACTAGATCTGCATCTTCTATACATCAACAAGAAAAACTCCTTCTAGGTTTTGTTCAAAGCCTAGAAAAACCATTTGGGTATCTTTCAATTTTTACATATATTTTGTATAATTTAAAGAAATGGGCTCAGAAAGCTATAGCAGGACCCCTCTCTATTGGCAGTTGCAATTTTGAAGGCAGTTTTCAAATGCTCTGTTCTTGCTCATACGAACTCCTTTTCCCACAATTTTTTTCTTTAGATTTTGGCTATTTTTTCATTCTCTATGCACTAGTGCAAACATTTTTTGATTTTGATGCTAAGATTTTTCAGAAATGGCAGATTCTCAGTCATAACATTGCACAGTTCTCATTTTGGGAACTCTAGAGGATCATAACTTTCACATAAGACCTCATATCGAGATGATTTTTTTTTTAAAAGTGCATGATTTTTTTAATATATCATAGTGGTGCTATTTATTTCTCTAGATATTCTGTTAAAGTTGTATTTTCAGCATATGCTCTTCATGAGGGTTTTATAATGCATTAAAATCAAGACCACTTAGTATTTCTTGTTAGTGGTAGTTGTAAACGCACTAATATAAAGTGCCAAATCATTTTTTTAGGGTTCTTTGATGGAGCAATATTTGAGTTTTTTTAAAACTTGAATATTCGATTGTCAAAGATGAAGGGTGAAGCCCGGGTTGGCAGGAGGCTAATTCCCCCTCACAAAGACCTCCTTTGGATTCCTCACTTTCTGCCGAGTCTAAAAAGTGGTTGGAAGGCCACTTTATCTCTCAAAATAGGCATTTTTTTAATGTTTTAGTGCTATTTTTTATAAAAACACTAGTTTATAGGAAATTCAAACTTTAAAATCTTGCAAACGGTAACTCAGATTCGAGTGCCATATTTTGAAAAAGTGCTTAGTTTTTAATTTTCCATAATTTAGGATAGATAATTATCAAAAATTCACTAATTTATAGAGTGCCTAAAATTTAGGTCTCCCGAGATGCATTTTTGGCTGAATCTGACGTCATGTTTGCTTATAGTTTTGCACTGATTACTCTAAGACAAATTCTTAGCTAAGCATGATGTCTTTTGATCATGTACTTGCATATTTGTATGGGGCTCAACATTTTTTTGGGGGGGGGTGTGATTACTTTTTAGCACTTGCAATCTTTGCTTTCATTCTCCTTTCTACATAATTTCACAACTTGCAATCAACACAACTTCACCTAAATTTAGATTAAAATAGATTATTTTCAACTTAAACCCCTAACACCCTTCAACTATCATGAATGGAAGGTTAAAATGTCAATCATTCTTAGAAGTAAAGGATTGTATAGGATCACCATGGGTATTGAAGTAGAACCTAGCACTAATGCTAAAAAGGTCACGTGGTACAACTGTAGTGATGAAGCCTATGGATTACTAAGCTTCTCCATGTCTCCAAAACTTCTCTTCAATTTAGAAACCTCCTAGACCCCCAAAGACATATGGGACACCCTAGAAAGCTTATTTGGGAAGCTTGATGAGATGAGAGGTCATGAGCTTGAAAATGAACTCATAAGTCTAAGTCCTAGCAACTTTGACACCCTACAAGACTTATTCACTAAGTTTAAGGCCCTTAGATTGCAATTGAAAGAATGGAAGATAGAGAAGAAATATGATCAACTCATCCTTTCTATTCTCACTAAGTTAGGTCCAAGCTATTCAGTCTTTGTCTCCACTTTCCATGCCACAAAAATTGCCATTGGCACTACATGGAAAATTTCTTCTTTGGATTCCTTCATTTCCAACTTGACTAGGGAGCAAGATAAGTTAATTCAAATGGGCACAATGAAGTATACTCAACCCCAAGTTTTGATAGCTAGAAATGGTAAGGATAAGACTTCAACAAAGGAGAAGAAGAAAAAGAACAAGGACCAGGAGAAGAAGAAAGAAAACAACAATCCTGTCAAAAACAACACTGAGTCTTCCTCTTCCAATGCTAAACCTAATAAAAATAAGGTTAAGTGTGCCTATTGTAAAAAAATAGGGCATGATGAACACAAATGCATGAAGAAACAAATAGATCACCTAAGTCATCTTCTAGAGAAGCACAACATAGGTGTTCCTAAGTCCATCAAGCAAAATTCATCTACCCAAGATTCTACCAAGGCAAAAGGCAAGGGTAAAGAGAAAGAAAAGGGCAAGGCCCTTGTAGCTACAACAGCTTCTACATCTTCATGGGTCATTGACTCAAGTGCTTCTCACCACATGGGCTCTTCCCTAGTTGAGTTTTCATCTTTAGAGCCTTGTAGCATGACTTCAATTAGTTTGGGTGATGACACATCAGTTTTTGTTGCAGGGAGAGGGTCAGTTGAAATGGAAGGAGGAACATTCAATAATGTTCTAAGTGTTCCTTCTCTTTTAACAAATCTCCTATCAGTGTACCAAATCACTCACATTGGTCAGGGCATGAGAGTTGAGTTTTCACCAGTTTCAGTGGCTATCAAGGAGTTGCATAGTGATTCTATAGTGGCAGTGGGTAGGACAAATCACCAAGTAAGGTTATACACCTTCTCAAATTTTGCACCTGATTTTTCTCCAACAACATTGCTAACTCATTCAGATGAAGTTAGAAAATTATGGCATGAGCGGTTTGGCCAACTTAACTACCGCTACTTTGAACAACTTTGTAAAAATGATATGGTCATTAGCTTGCCTCCTATCTAATTTTCAAAAGGACTTTACGAGGGGTGCTCCCTTGGGAAGCATCTTGAAGCAAAATTTGAAAAAGGAAAAGCTTGGAGGGCTTCACAACCTTTGGATTTAGTCCATAGTGATGTATCGGGACCCTTTCCCAAATCATCTTTCACAAGGGCCAAGTACATCCTCACTTTCATTGATGATTTCTCTAGGTACACTTGGATATATTTTCTCAAACAAAAGTCTGAAGTGTTTAAAATTTTTTTAGACTTCAAGGCTCTTGTTGAGAAACAAAGTGAGAAATCCATCAAGGTTCTTCAAACTAATAATGGAGGGGAGTATGTTAGCAATAAGTTTGAGTAGTTTTGCACCACAAAGGGGATTGATTTTTAGCACACAATCACTTATAGTCCATAGAATGGGGTTTCAAAACACAAAAATAGGTTCTTGAAAGAGATGGGTAGCTGTATGATTCACTCCAAATCCTTAGCACTATAGTACTGGGCCAAAGCCATCAATTGTGCTTGCTACATTCAAAACAGGGTTCCTCACAAAGCTTTGAAAGAGATAACACCCTTTGAAGCTTGGCATAAAAAGAAACTTGATGTTAAGCACCTTAGGGTTTTTAGATCCCTAGCCATGGCCTGCATATCAAAGAATAAATGCAAAGCTATGAAATGTCAGTCCAAGCCTTGCATCTTTGTAGGATATCTAGATGGTGTTAAGTGGTATCACCTTCTAGATCCAACCACTCATGAGTTGTTCATTGAGAGAAGTGTCTACTTTCAAGAGAGTCCTAGAGACTCAACACTTGGCACTTCTTCTCTCTCATCAAATCTACTTCTTCATGATGATTCCTTAGATTTAGATAAGCCACAATAGGTTCTTGAGCTAGAGACATCTTATTCTTCTTCGAGTTCAGACAGCGAGGATAGTGATGTAGAGTCATCCACCTCTAGTCAGTTAGAGGATGAGGAGTTAACACCTGACTCGCCCACTTCTAGGCCACTTTGGGCTAGACATACACTTGAGAGTGTTAGAACTTGGGTAGGAGATACTACAGATGACAAACATACTAGGGGGATTTTTAGAGAGATCCACATACCTTCTTTTCTTTAATTTCATATCCACAGACTTTTTGATAGGCATCAAGAGTACCTAAGTGGGATAGTGATATAGATTAAGAATATTCTTCCTTAATCAAAAATAACACTTGGGACTTGAATTCACTTCCTAAGAGAAGGAAGATGGTTCAATGTAGGTGGCTATATCAGACCAAGTTTGCAGCGGATGGGCCGATTGATAAATATAAGGCATGACTGGTCACTAAGGGTTTCTCATAGGTGGCAAGCATTTTCTACTTAGAGACCTTTGCACCCATTGCAAATATGACTTCTATCCAACTCACCATGGCTATTATTGCAACACATGGTTGGGATGTGCACTAGATGGATGTGAAGAGTGCCTTTCTTCATAGAGACCTAGAGGAGGAGATCTACATGGAGCAGCTGCCAAGATTTATTCAGGATTCTTCCTTAGTATGCAAACTTAGGAAATCTATCTATGGCCTCAAATAGGCCCCTTGAGCATGGTATGCCAAGATGAATTCCTTCCTTCTCATAGTGGGTTTCACTAGGTGTCATTTTGACTCTAATGTCTACTTCTTGCAGTAGAATGATTCGCTCTTGATTTTGGTTCTATATGTTGATGACCTTTTGATCACTGAGTGTTCTTCATCAGCTATTATAGAGGTGAAGGCATCTCTCTAAGATAGATTTGACATGATAGACTTGGATTTATTACACTACTTCCTTAGCATCGAGATCTCACAGTTAGATTCAAGGGTTTCTCTTGGACAACCTAAGTATGCTCTTGATTTATTGTCTCAGTTTCACATGGCTGATTACAAGCCATCTCTGACTCCCTTTCTATTAGGATTCAAACTTGAGGCTAACTATTTTTAACCATTGGTTGATGCCACTCAGTATCGACAAATTTTTGGTAGTCTCATCTACTTTACTCACACTAGGCCTGACATATCATATGCAGTGTGACTTGTCTCCAGATTTATGCAAGAACCTCATGAGCTACATTGGAAAGTAGCTAAATGGATCTTGCATTACATACAAGGTTCACATAGATATGAGATACATTATATATTTGGCATAGAGGTTGACTTGGTTGGATATATAAATTTAGACTAGGCTGACAATTAACAAACTCGCAAGTCCACTTGTGGTTATAGTTTCTCTCTAGGTTTTGGTCCTATCAGTTGGTCTAGTAAGAAGCAGAATGCTATTGCTATATCATCCATAGAGACAGAGTACAAGGGAGTTGTTAATGAAGCTACTGAGGCTATTTGGCTTTAGGGGATACTTTCTAAGTTTGGCATTCCTATCAAGCAGCCCACCATCATTTATTGTGATAACTAGAGTACCATTCAAATTTATAAGAATCTAGTTTAGCACCAGCAGACCAAGCACATAGAGATTCACATGCATTTTATTTGGAAGCTTATTCATATTCAAGTCATTGACTTGATATTTTGCCAGTATTCAAAGTAGATTGTAGACATCTTCACCAAACCTTTCACTGAGCAAGTTCATTCATCTATGAGCTCTTTTGGGGTGTGATCCACATCTGCAGCAACATCATCTTTAGGGGGGCCACTAGCCTCTTCCTTTCTTTTATGTCTCTCTTTTGGTGGGGGGGAGTTTTTTTCCTATGGGTTTTCTCCTTTTCTCTATCTTATGGGAGATTCCATTTGTACATGGGTGCCTCATTAGGCCTAGTTGCCAGGACCCATTTTATATTTCCACACTGCCCACCTAAGCTATGCTTATGGGGGGTGTTAGTGTAGGTTTTTATTTTTCCATATTATTTAATTAGGAAATATTATATATTTGTGCACACATGTAGTTTTCCTACATTCGTGGGATAGGAAAGCTTATGTAGAGATGTGTGTCATAGATGTGTCATATGTGTCATAAGAATGTCATAAGTAACTCCTTTGATCGGCTATTCTGGGTATGGGAGTTACTTCTCTATTATTATCACCTTATCACCACCTTTCATGGAGGAGTTATAGTCTATTCTTGGGGTTCTTTGACCACCATTTGTGGAGGAGTTACTTACTAGCTCTCCTATATGTATCCTTCATTATGGCCATCTCATGTTAATGGAATATTGGCTTTTCTCCAAATTGTCTATGCAATTGTCTCTTGTTTTATATCATTTACTTTAGCATTTTATGGTATTAAATTGCTTCATCCCATTCAACCATGACTTGTGCATCCTCATTTTTCAGACCTTGGTGAATCCTCCGATATAGATAGGCAAACCATGAAATGGTCATTTACAAGCCTAAATGCCTTTACATTCTTGAAGTTTTGTTTGAAAGGGTTTTTAATAAAGTTGAAAGTTTTTATGATTTGATGTGACCTTGTAAGACCTTTAGGACCATTATTAAACTCACTAATTAATATTTAAATCCTTCATGGCGCTCTCAAGCCTTCTTCATGGGTTTATGGCTTGCAAAATTGAGTTCTTCACACTTGTTGAGCTAGTGGCCAACTTGTAAGAACTATGTAACTCTTTAAGGGGAATATACAAGAGATTTAATTAATATTAAACCTATATTAAGTCCCAATAAACATATTTAAATTGTTTGGTTATCACTCCACTAGCTATACCTTCACAAATAGGCTTAAAACTATCGATTTTACATTATATCATATGGTATTATACTTGTACCTCTGAACAAACACCTAAAAGTGAACCTCAAGAGAGTGATGAACATCATCAAGTATATTTTGAGGTTAAAAAATATCATTTTGAGGCATTAGAAATCATATCTATCTAATCGGATCAATTTTAAGGTTTTAGGGGGTTTATGTTCTCAATGATGGTTCATAAAGGATAGGGGTCCTTTCCAAAATCCAATGCCAATTTTTGTGTTAGGTAGATCCTCTAACATATCCTATGGGATTTATTTCCCATGAACAACTTCATGTAATATATGATCAAAAAACTGACCTCTTTGAGCTCTTCTTCAAGAAAAATTGGGTTTTGTGTATTCTAATTGATTGATCATAAAGTTGTGAAGCTGAAGGACCAAAATAATGGCATGAATTTGAGTAATAGGTACCTCATAAAAACCTCATACAACCTCAACCATTCATGTATCCTTTGAAAAAATTTCCCACCTCTTCTAAATTGCCACTTGGGCTGGTGGCTATGTATGGAGAAGGTCGAGGAAGGTTATTTGGGTCTTAAGACTCATAACTCCCTTCCAAAACAAAAATATATTTAAACAATGTTTAAAATGGTTCATGAAATTATTTTTAATTATATTTCACCATAATAACCTATTAAATAGGTATAAAACCATGATCTCCACTATTGAGGGTTTTGGTGTAAGTTGGATTATTTGTTGGGAGATTGGTGGCAGTGATGTGTTGTCATTGATGTCAAGTGGAATTGGTGATGACAAAGTGGTATGAGAGTGATCTTGGTATAATATGCATAAATATTTGAGAGATATAATTTTATATGTTCTTGGTATGATACTAACAGGAGAAGTATTCTCATGTGGTCTTTAGGCATAGTGCAAGTCATCTTATGCCTTGTGGGCTTGAACATGTATGGTGGCATATAGAGGTAAGTGGTGTATGACCTATATGTTATTATTATGTGATTATAGTGCTTGTATTAAGTTAATTGAATATATATAAGGTGATATGAGCTTAGTTTATAAGTTTCCAAGTACCTTTAAGAAGTAAGTTGGCCTGGTGGTTCTAGGCATAATAGGCAAGGTGGACTAATTAGGTCCTTGTGAACAGTGATGAAGAAGATCCATCTTGGTAGATATTATTATGATTATCATATGTATTTTGGAAATGTATAAGATTTTTATTGTTATTTTTTATGGTTTGTAAGAGGTGGCTAGTGGTCTACAAGGTAGTTTGGCCATTGGCCTAGTTTAGGTGGGCTTATGAGGCCTTGTGAAGGGTCAAAGGGTGTTTTCAAGCTTGTTTTTTCATGAGATATGGTCATGAAAGTTTTTCCAATAATTTTAATCAATTATAAGGTTAGACATTGAGCTAAAAATATTGAAACATGGTTTAGAAGCTTCAAAAGAGGCTCAAATGGTGCATTTTGAGCTCAAGAGGAAGTTTTAACGTTCACTAGTTCATGTAGACTTTGCATGGGAAAATGAACCTTTTGGTAAAATTTCCACATGGACCTAATAATCCTTTATAATTATTTTTTAGTGGATTGAGGTATATATCTTTATGACCATTAGTTAAGAATGTAAACTAGCCAGAAACCCTTTATAAACCCTCATAATGGAGTGATTGGAGAGATCTTGCTAGAAAGTACCTATAATGTATTTTTTGACCAATTTTGACGATTAAAAGGTATAGAGGAATCATCTAGTCATCTCTAGGTGGTATTGTTGTGTTAGTGTAGTGAGCAAAAGGTACATAAATGCTTATTTCTAAAGATTTTAGTGTTATAGACAGGGTTGAATAAGTTAATGCATAAGATTTGTTAGATCTTGAAGGCTAGGACTTGTTATTTAATTCCATAGATTTTTTTGGGAAATAAACAATCACTATGTCAATTATCTAAGTCAATTAAGTTGACTAGTCACTAGAGTGGAAATGGAGCAAACAGTGAACAAAAGCTAGTCAGAGTGAGAACCTATTTAAGGATTGATTTTAGGTGTTTAGGGATGGAAAAAATGGTTTGGGGTCTTATTTAAATAACTATCCCTCCTATTTCACTTATGTGTAAGTTTTAATGGTGCTTATAAAATATCTATAAGGAGCTCACAAAATGACTATTCTATGTAAGATAAGATATTGGAACCCATGACAGTGAGAATGGTTTACAATAGAAAAGTGGCCATTGAAGCATATGAATTTTGTGATTGGAAATGTTATAAGGTTTTTTGATGGTCACATGAATTAATTTTAATATCATGGAAGTGTCTACATAAGTGTTATATGTCATGTTCATCATGATTGGTTTTTGGAGCTTATAGGCAGTCTGAAGTAGCCTATTTTGAGAGGCTAGTTTGAGCTATTCAGAGTAGAGTTTGAGGTGAGTGAGACCTTAGTGGTATTATATTAGTTTCATATATTTATTACATGGATTTTTTCTTTATACTTTATCTCTATTTTTGTTGGATTATTCAAAGTTCTTTGATTAAGTTTTTGGTGTGCATAGCTAGTTTGAGTAATCAGTTTGTTTGTGTTAGTTTAGACCTATGTGAGCTATGTGAAGGTTAAAAATGGATTTTTAGGTATTTTTTGTGTCATTTAGGACCTATCCATGTTATTTTTTCAAGTGGTTATTTGAGAAAATTAATATTATTCCTTAGTTATTATTGATAGTATTTTCTGGATATTTGTAGGACTTAGAGCGAGAGAGAGAATGGCTTGGATGGAGTAGTGGTTTAGAGTTATAGGTTGATTGGTCACTTTTGGAAGTGATAAATGATATATTGGAGGTAACTTTGATGTTTTTAACCTATTTTTAAAGGCTATATATGGTTCAATAATTTCATGGTTTAACGAGTTCTAATGAAGGGCTAAGCATTAGGCCTAATTGAGATCTAAAGGAGGATTGAACTTGTTTTGAAGTATGGATGACCTATGGAGTGTTTGAGTTGGATTTATGAAATTTATGAGGATATTTTATAAGGTTAATACAATTATATGAATTATCTTGTTTTTCCTAGATGGGTTAGATGATGGAGTGATATATATACAAGGTCAAATTATCCTATTTGGTGAGGTGTGAGAGTAGAGTGTATTCAAGTGAAGGGAAGAGATAAATAATAGAGAAAATATGGGTCATTAAATACAATAATATGGTGAATAGGATCAGTCATTTTTTATTTATCATGTTTATGAGCTAACAAGTCATTAGACCTAACAGTCTAAAGGGTGACTTGGTTGAGTGAATGAGGTAATGTGCCTACCTTATGAAGAGAAGTAGTTTTGCAAGTGTTAGAACAATAAAAGGACATCATCAGGTGTATAAGACATTATATAAGTAGTGTACATCATAGAAGAGGTGGTTGGGTGGGTGATTAATCACCTAGGGGGTTGTAGCCTCCTTGCTAGTTGGAGATAGCTAAATGTCTTGTTGGAGCTGGACTAAATTGAGGGGTGGATGCTCCTTGATCAGTTAGAGCTGGTCTAAAGTATTATGTTTATATTATCCTTATAGGAATTTAGTCCATTGGTTTTTATAATTGAGAGTGGATTTTCTCCCCCTAGAGGGTTTCCCACATAAATGATGTGTTCATATGATGTTTGTTCTTGTTCATGATTTGGATGTTTAAGATTTCATGTTCATGTTGCTAGATCATATTAATGAATGATTAATGGGTTTTATAATTTAATGTACATGATTTTATACTAATTCACCCCCTCCCTCATTAGCTACTCTAAACATTATTGACCCTAGAGGCTTATAAGTAAGTTTTATCTCCTTATCCACTATATCCAAGTTAATGAAGGACCTCATGGAGATCACCTAAATCCCTCTTCACTATTATACAATCCATCTCAACTGAGAAAGACACTATTTCACACTTAAACTTGTGAATGGGCCTATAGGTTTATTAGTCTTTGTGTTATCAGACTATGTTAATGGATGAGTGTGTAGACTAAGTTTATAAACTTCAAAAGAAACTTTAAATGGAAAAGGATTATATTAATACTTAATCTCAAATATTTTCAACTTCATCTCTATAACTCTTATTTACATCTCATCTATTGTCCCTATTCACATCTTCAATCTTGTCCTTGATTACCTGCAAACACATAATGGTTATAGGTGTATACTCTTTATTTCCTAGATTAAGGTGGAGAAATAGATAATACTAGGTGAAATATCATCTATACTCTTTCAACCTCACCTCTCTACTCATACTTCCTTAGACAACTTTGAAAGGCAAATTAACTATGTTAATACCTTGTTTGACTGTAAGTGACTATCTTGTATAATCCTTTTGAGAGGTTTCTTACCTAAATCCTCTTTAACATTATGTTAAATTTACCAAATTAAATAAATTTTATATTTAACAAACCCTCAACCTTACCTTGGTACTCTTGGCATCCATTTTTCATATAACTCTTATTAAGTCCCCATATGCTAGTTGTAGGTAAACATTGGTTGTAGGTGGATATTTTTAGAGTTGTAAGCATGGAGATGTATAATATGAAAAAAATTATGGCCTTGAAAAGGTTTGAATTGACAAAACTCTCCTCTTAACACCTAAATAAGTGTGTGACAACTTAACGTCATCCTCATCTACCCATACCCTCATGTGGAAACACACAGGTTTCCTCAGTTGACTGTGATTATTATAGGTGATTATGTTACTTTTATTGGTGTTTTAATAACCTCATTTAGTCTTCAATTTAGTAATTCATATAAAACTTAGTCATTTTGGACAAGTTATTGACATCTTTGTAGGTTCACACTGCATCATCTCCAAACACAAATTCATTTTCCATAACAAACTTGATTGTACTTTCAATATATGGATGTAATTGTGTATTATTATGCTCAAACATAACTATAAGATGATATTTCACTTACCTCATTCTCTCCATAAGTCTTTTATATGTGATCTCATTTTAAAACTATTAATGGAAACATTACTCAAAACTCTTGTATTCATAATGCTTCCTCAAAAAATATAGTCCCAAAACATAGGACTATTATAGGTGTATATTTGTACTCACTGTACAAAATATAGGTGATCATATGACATAGCTTGTGATATGACCAATTTAATACACAAAACAATAAATGACCCAAACTTACCCTTTCATCTACTTGAATAAGTACTCAAGGAGTTAATAAAAATTGAAATCAACATATGGTGTTTACCTTAAAAATTGCTAACTTACCTTAGTCTCTACTAAGCAGGGCTTAGAGGAGGTTTTCTTGAATGGTTTTGATGTAACTTAGTAGCCTTGTGAGAATAATCATTCATTGAATGGGAATATATCACTTTAATCATTAATATTTACACCTCATAAATACATTTACAAAGTTACCAAGTCCCTTGGAGGTCTCTAATATTGGTAAGAAAGTCATATATAGTCCTTTAGTGTTATTCAAGCATTAAACACTCCAAATAAATAATTTATTCTCATAGTGCCACTAGTCATATTTAATACTATTTTATGAATTATAAAACAACATAATTACCTTATAATACACTATAACTAATTTTTGACTCCTCATAACTCCTATAATATGCCATTATGTCCTTCTAGCCTTCTTATTAGGTCCACAATAGAGATTTTGTGCTTTGAGAGAGCATGGTATTAATACCTTATGTATAACATCCTAAAAAGGTAAATTTATACTTTATAATATTTTATAATCCCTTAAAAATCATGATAACCTCACTAAGATACCCTCACACACTGAGAATCTCATTAGACCTGCAAGTGTACCTTTTGGAAGGACCAAATGACCACCCAAGCTATCTCAAGAAAGATATTTTAAAGATTAATGTACCTATAAATTTTTATTAGATGAATGAGATGTATTTTAACTGAAACATGATATTTAAAACTCCTAAAAATGAATACATTCAACTGATATATCAAACGTGCTTAAAAACTACCATCCTTAACAAATAAGATAGGCAACTAGTTTCCTCTCAAAAGAATCCTTATAAATGAAAAGTATATAATTATTAAAACATGAAAAATGTCCTATTTAAAATTTAAATCATATACCTAAAACTATTTTTATCCATCAATCTCTTAAGTGAAGAAATGGAGACAAACCTAGACCTTTTTTGGATGACTAGGATAAAGTGACCCCCTTACACTCTTAACAATTGTTCATAAAGATGGATAGATGAATATGAAAAATAATGTCTCTAAATTTAATTTCATTATGTTCCTTATAATTTCCCAATATATTTATACCTGACCCTTTCTCTCTTTCCTATATTGAACAAAACTCAATGGCCTTCCTAGAGCTACTAAGGAGGTCGATATGGGAGATAAGTTGGTTTTCTTCATTATGACACCTAAAACTCCTTCCAACTCATGGATTTTAATTTATCATGGAAAATTAAGGTCCTTGATATTCCTAAAGATCAATTTTACCATGAGTAACTATATGGATAGCCTCAAAATAGGCCTTTTTGGTAATAAAATTGCTATAATCATTTGAAAAACTTGATGAAAGTGTTTAAAATGTATCCATTATAACTTTTCATACTTGAAAAATTATACCATGTCCATATTATAATTACATACTACCATTATCATGCAAAACCTACTTTAGAATCCACATAATGACTCAAAATACAAGTAACCAAGTCATGAAGTTAGTCAAACATGTCACTAACTAGTTTGATCAATTATACAATAATGGGATGACTTTAACACAAGCCATGAGGCCAATTAACATGTTATGAAATCTTCTCATCTCTAGAAGCAACTTAAAATTGGTCAAAAGGTGGCTAGACAAGCACATGTCCATGATGATCAAAACCTTAATTTCATAAAATCTACCTTAAACTCTACTAATCAAGGTTTTGTATGACCATTTCAAGGATATTACAAGAACAAAATACCAATAAATAAGAAAAATAACATGGAAACTAAATTTTGAAGAGGTAGGGTAACATTTTAACTTGTGAGATCCAAATTATCAATAGTAATCACCATTAACCTATTAGTTTATAAGTTTTAGGTCACCTAAAGCATGCAAATATGGGATATCTAAGTCAAGTGATAATTTCATACCTAATATCATATGTTCATATTTGGCCATGTTATTAGTGACATCAAAGGTAAGCATAAATGCTAGAGGGATGATCTTACCATTAGGGTTGGTTAGAATACAACTTGCCCTATCTCTTTGAAGGCATTTAGTGCCATCAAAGTGGAGGGTATAGGTGTATTCATGATATAATGGTAAATTTAGGAAGCTATTTGATAACTAATTTATATTTATTAGTCTTTAAAATGATATTGGTATCTTCTTGATTATTTACCTTTAAACTAGTAATGAAATTATGGAAATAATCTTTAAGATAGATAGCCTCGTTAAGACCTTTAATTTAAATTATGTTATTATCATGGATATTATCTTGAAGGTGATTTATAGCATGTATAGGCACCACTAAAAATTGGATGATGATGACTTTCCATTTTATGTATTTTTGTGTTATGATTTGAAGGTCAAATTTCATCAAGAGGACCATCCATTTTCCAATTCTATCTCCAAGTATAAATTCTTTGTTAAGAAATGATGAAGTGGATTAGAGTGGACAATGAAATAAGTGGTTTGATAAATCATATAGTGATGGATATTTTCAAATGTGAATTAGATAAAAGTAAATCATGTTCTACTTTAGTATAACATTTTTTGTAATCAATGAGGCCTTGACTAATATAATAAATAACATATTCTTTGTTAGAGAATTTCATTTTTTGAGAAAGGAATTAATAGAGTAGATGTGGTAAGCTATTTTTGGGATAAATAATCAAATTACACCAATCTTACCAAGATAAGTGTGCATTTCAAGAATTTAATGAGGAATGGGAATGTTGATTATAGTGTTGATTTTGGTAGGATAGACATCAATACCATAAAGAGAGACTAGGAAACCTAGAAGTTTACCAAATGTGATGCCAAAGACACACTTTAATGAGTTGAGTCTAAATTTGTATCTTATTAATCAATCAAAAATGATAATTAGATTAGTTAGATGTGTTGTGTGACTCTTTTATTTTAAAATAAGGTCATCAACATAGGTTTCCATGATATTGTGTATAACATCATAGAAAATGTGAGTCTTGGCACGTTGATAGGTGGCTCTAATGTTTATAAGGCTGAAAGGCATTTTGACATAGCAATAGGTTCCCCATTTTCTATTAAATGTTGTTTTGTGATGGTATTTGGAATCAATTTAAATTTTATTATAGCCTAAAAAATCATCCATGAGTGACGACATTTCATATCTAGAAGTGGAATTCATTATGGAATCTATTTAAGGTAATGGGAAATTATCTTTTAGACATGTGAGGTTAATATTATAGAAATTAATGTATATACAAATGACCAAGGTTATTTTTTTGTGAATAATAATAATGTTCGATACCCATTTGGAATATTTAATAGGTTTGATAAAATTGATATCCAAAAATTTGATAATTTCTTTACGGCATAGGGTGTAAATTTTAGGTGGAAATTTCTATTATTTTGTCGGACATGTTTTACATCTGGGTAAATGATGATGTTATGCACAATGATACTAGGGTAGATACTTGGCATCTCCTCATATGAAAAATTGAAGGTTTCATTAAAATTATTTAATAATAGGCCTAATTTTTTATGCTCACTTAATATGAGTTTTTTAGACACAACTATGGGTTGAGGACATGAGGGTGTACCATATTCTATTCTTGTTTTTTATTTAATAATCATAGCATTTCCATCTTGGAAATGATATGGAGAATTAAGAAGAGAAGAAATAGGATATATTTTAGGATCTATGCTAGAAATGAATTATCAAAACAAGGATATATTTTAAAAAAGTTTCCAAGCTTATGATGTTACCATGGAAGTTGAGGTTCTATAGCATGGAGTAACTCAAGTATGGATTCATTGCTAGGGAGAATGGGTAAGGGTCCATAATATCTTATGTATACTTAAATATCAATGATTTTATTACCATGGAGATCATATTCAAAATGTATTTATCATACATATGTTACCTTAGCATCAAGGGTTACTTTAGGTTTAGGTGGAGTTATTGGTGAAGGTTGATTATAGTCAACTAAATCAATAATAGGTGTATGATGTTGTGTTGTAGATGGAGATGAAGATAAATTGAGGTAGATAGCCTCAGTGGTATCTATAAAATCATTTTAAATAAGAATATTTGGTAGATTATTGGTGATGGATAAGGTATAATAGGTTATATAAGTTCTAAATTTTTAAGAGGTAAGATTTGTTCAATAACCCAAGGGGTATCAAGAAGTAAAGGATTAATAGGAGATACATGACCTTTAGGTTATAAATCACTATCATTTGAAATGAAATTAACATCATGGTTGAAATCACATAGTTTGGATAAGGTTTATTGATAGTTTTGTACTTCCACATCTCATTAGTGATCTTGAGTCATGATATAGTTGTTATCATAGGTGTGAGAGATAGTGCATGCATGTTTCTCTTTAGGAGCATCTAAAATAAAAATGCCTAGATCACTAAATTTTTTAGGTTACATGGTTAAATGGTGTTAAAATAAACTAACCACTCCATATTCATGACATGTGAATTCATATTATGTGTAAAAAGATTCATGCGCATTATATGGAGGGGGAAGTTCAATTATCTCATCAATGAGAGGGATGGTATGATCATATGGTAACAAAAAATGAGGAAGCCCATCTTAAATATAATGAGGTAACTTAATAGTATTTAAAGTGTTTTTCAATTCATTTGGCTCATCATCATCATAATATACAATAGTGACCTATAATATGGATTCATGTTGATGAATTTAGGTAGAGCTACACTATTAGTTTGTGGAATGGTTAGAATTCAATAATGAGATTTGGGGTTGGGTAAATGAATACTCCATGGATTACGGTCAGCCTCATGTTTAAAATGTTTGCCATTATGGATAAATTTTATATATTGACTACATGAGGAGGTAATAGCCCTCATATAATGTGTCCATGGGTGACCTAATAGTATATTATAAGATAATGGTCAATCAATAACCATCAACTTGGTACATATGGTCTCGATTCCAATAGTGAGGGGGAGCCAAATACAACCAAGTGGTTTTTTTGTTCATCTTTTAAAATCTACAACATTTGATATGAGTTTGTTTGAGGTGATCTTTTTTATACCCAATTTTTTGAATTAACCAAAGAGATTTAACATGAATTCATGACCCTTCATCTTTTAAGACTTTTCAAATAAGGGTGGTGTTAATTGCGATTTTAATGTAGATAATTGGGTCATCAGCTTGAATGCAAGTTTCATCATTGATCATATATTATTCAATGAATTATATTGAATGTTTTTAAGAAGGACAAATAATTTCAATGGAGTGTAATTTTGTTGATGTGGGATCTTGAATAGGTTGTTCTACTTCAAGGGAAAGAATTTATTCAATGTCTTGTAATGATTACATTAAGAATTTGTTGTGATATGGATAAGCATGAACTAACTCTATGAGGGGTATTTTACAAGGCATAGAGTTGAGTTCCTCTAAAAAAATCCAATGGGATTTAGATGATGAAGAATCGTCATGAGTCTTGGAGGGTAAATTGTTTTTAGTAGGAAGATAAGTAGTTTGAGGTTCGGATTGAGGAAGTGTTTTTTCATTCATATTAGAAGGTATGTTATTAGTAGTGGTATCTTTGAGAAGTTATTCTTTGAGTGATGGTTTATTGGCTTTGTTATGAGATCTTTGTGGGTAGGTTTATGTCGATAAGTGACTTCGGATACATTCACATATTGAAAATTGGTATAATATTGGTCATAGTTAGAGTCAATTACATAGATATCCTTATTTGAATGTTTTGGGTTGGAGGTAGAAACCATTTTTGTATTCTTAGAGGAAGAAGACTTGAAATATTATTTCTTTTGAGAGGATATAACATAATCATGATGACGTATTTTGATCATAGTATTATGATTGAATGTCTATATTAAAATAAAAGAAACAAAAAATTTAGTAATCCCATGACATATTTAATAGGAATGATTGACATCAGCATGAAATCAACAAAAAAAAATTAGGATGATACCATGTAGGTGGATTATTGGCATAAGTGAATGGTTTATAAAGAACTAAAATTTATTTCATTTGTTGAATAATTAGGGTTTCATGGGAAGCTTTGAGATTATCCATTTTAAATAATCCTAGTTTTGTTTGAGGATGAGTAGTGATTGCATTAGTATAGTTTTGGAAAGATCCCTTGATGGTTTTAATGTTGGGTTCAAACTGTTTCATAAGAAAGTCTTATTGTTTAGCTTGATCAATAACATTGTTTAGGAGATAAAGTTCAAACCTTATTTTAAAGGGAAGGTATTGAGGAAATTATGAATAGTTTGAACAAGTTATCATCAGTCATATTGTAATTGACTTTGTGAGCCAAATATTTCTAATGTTTAATGAGATCAAGAGCTTATTCAAAAGGAGATTATTTAGCATTAATGAAATGGATAAGACAATTTTAAAAAAGACGATTATGTTGAAATTACTTAACTAAAGGATTGAATAAATCCTCAAGTTTCCATATATAATGTTGGAGGAGTTGATTATACCATTCTAATACGTCACTTGTGAATGTTATGACTAAAATTTTGGTGGTGTTGAAGGTATTAATTTGAATCCATTCTATATAAAGATTACCAAATTCTTTAAACAAAGATGTAGGGTCTTTAGATGTATCATATTTAGTAGCTTGAGAGATATTTCCAATATCAATAGAAATAATGAAGGGGGATGGAGGTTCATTTTGAATATTTTAGAATAGTTTGTTGTTCATAATGGGTTAGGGAATGATATTCCATATGGCATCTTTAAGAGATGGAGGGATGAAATTTTTGTTATTTTGTGGAAGTAGAATAAGAGGTTAATTATCCATATTTAACAAATGATTTTGCATTTACATCATTTGAGAAGTATTATATGTTTGCATGATGTTCATTTTTTACATTATTTATGCAATAATTTGAGTGGTATCAATTGGTGGATTGGTGTTGGGAGGTGGATTATTAGGATTTGTAGGAGGAATATTCCATAAATTGGTATTAGGGGGAGGGTTATTAGGTGGATGATTTATAAGAGGTGTGTTGTTGGTGTATACACATAATATTTTCAAACTTTATCAATTACTGATGATTTCTCTCTTATAATAACCTATCGAGTCTTAAGCTCTCTAAGAATATGCCTTAAAGGGTACACCAAAAAAGGGGTGGGCAGACCATTGGTATTTCAAAATATTGTTGTCCATTTACTACCACTTGTTATTAATCCAACCATCTCTTAAAAACACTCCCTTGAGATTTTGTTCCTATTTTTGACCCTCTTCTAGTCATTTTTTCCTTCATTAGCCCCTTCCTAAGCCTAAAACCCTTTCCCATGGTTTACAATACACTATCATCCCCATTGACCCTGTACTCTAGTTGATAAAATTTATTTAGGGTCTAGGTCAACCCCTGGTTAACCTAGACCAAAACCAAAATTATTTTTTTAATAACGATATAGAGCTGATTGGGTTAACCCTATCAGCTAAACTTTTGGAAAGGTTTAGGGTTAGATTTAGATATAAAAACACATTCATTTCTCTATTTATTAGAGACAGAAAGAGTTAATTATTCATTTATGATTCTTTACAATCTATTATTCCACCCTTATACTTGAGGAGTTATACCTTAGGGTTTATAATTGGATAATAATCTTGTCTTATGGAAAATTCTTGGATGTTTTTTATTTTTTATGTGATCCTTACAAACCACAAAAACCTCTTGCAAAGCACCTTTGGCCAAGGGAGAGATTGAGTCTCAATGGGTTCATCTTCAAGATAAGTATCTCTAACTTTACTCCTATATTTTAGTATATAGAAGTAGAATAAGTAATTGATTTTGAGTATATTAATCTCACCATGCATGAGGATTTTACCTATATATAGCTTAATTAATATTCTCCTATGCATGTTTACTTTTATGTTTACTAAACCCCAGTTATGCCATAAGCTTTGGTGAGCACTAGATTAGATTTCACTTTAATTGTCATTCGCTTTGTGAATATGAATACATAGGACTTATCTAGGGTCATTTCATGGTGTTTCTTGAATAAAGGCTTTAAAACCCTATCTAGTGATGTTATTATGGTAAGATATCCCTTGGCTAGGTCTAGAGGATCCAACTTGGTCATGATCCCAAATATCTAATGTATCAACAATCAGAAGTGTAAGTAGGATTTATCTTTTTTGAATTAGGATTAATTAATATATCCGTTGAATTTCCTTATGCATACACTGGTGAAACCAATGTGAATATAACCCTTGCATGTTTTCTTTCAATCCATCATTTTTGTCATCATATTATATTTTTCTATGTTTATAATACTTTATTAAACTAGTCAGTATATTTCTAACTTTTTGTGCATAGCTTTAACACATAGTCACTTCAAAGAGAATATGTTATATCTTTGTAGGTCTTCACCAATTATCGGTTACTAGATCAAGTATTTTAATACATCATTCTTCTTCAAATTTGGATTGGCATACATATTCAAAGTAGTCAATTATGTTTGTTATTTTATTATATCAACATACAAGACTGGAAACATAGTTGAACTAGTCAACTCTATGTATTATTATATTCTGACATCATATAAGTCTACAAACATATTCAAACTAGTTGATTATGTTCATTATTGTTCGTTAGCATATAAGGTTTTGCAAACTTGGTCGAACTAGTCAACCTAGTTTGCAGAATTTTGAAACAACATTTTAGCATCATAGCATAAAAATTTGAAATATAAAATGTCTTTAATCTCATCAAGTTTCCTTCATTTTTATCATTTTAGTTCCTATTTTATTATTCATAAGGAAATGCATTATAGAACTATAGACCTATGCATTCATAAGTTTATAGTATGTAAAACTATATCCCTACAACTAATTGGGTTGGCTTATTCAACATAGTTTTATAATTTTTCTTCTATCTAAAAGATAGTCAACCTATTCAATTATGTTATTATAGACCTTGATTTTTCAAAATAAAATCCCAATAAAATCTATTCTATTTTATTTGCATACAATGTCACCTGAGTTGAATTTGTACTTTCTTAATTAAAGTATTTTACCCATATTTACTAGTAATTAATTCACCTTTCCTTCTGAGTTGTTTGCATGCTTAGATTAATTCACCTATCTTAAATAGGTGGTTTTTCAAATTACTATTTTAGTTACACTATTTTTATATTTTTCACACACTACCAAATCACTTTACATTCAAAAAGCATTAAACATTTGTCTTCCCAAGGCTTACCTACTTGGATTTCATCACCAAAGGGGACGCTGACTTGGCTTTCTAGCAAAGTATAAACACATGGTTGATGGTATATATTGGTGTTCACTATGGGATTATTAAGTGAGGGTTTAGACCCTAATGCCAATCTATTATCATTTCCAATATAAATCCTTTGCAGCCCAAACATCCTAAAACCAACCTTAGATTACTTTCTAGTTCTTGATTTCAAACAACTCCCCTATCACATTAAAATTACACTTTATTATTACTTAATAACACTTATAATGACCAAATAGTTAGAATTTAATTTCTAGTTGCTTTTTGATTCTTGATCATTATGTGTTGTATTTTAAAATTTGTATTGGTCAACATTGTTGCAAGGTTTGTGTTGTGTGTTTAATTGAATCAATAGAATTAATCTAATTATTTGTGTGTTTGATTTCATTTTACTTCAATTTATATTACAAAATTTTCTCTATTTCAGAATAGTATCATTCTAGTTGATACAAACTATTTAGCCTTCTTTTTTAGCAATACATAGTTGACCTTCATGGCTATATCTCCCTCTCTTCCTATTCAATTCTCTATTCAATAATATGTATTCGACCTAGATGACTATGTATCTCTATCTTCCTATTCATAAGTACACCATTAACCCATATGACTGTGTATTCTATTTAGCCTATATCTAAGTAGTACTCTATCAACCTAATCAATTCTATACATGTTGGTCATCTATGTTATTTGTTTGGTTTATTTTGTCCCTATTTTTCCTTTTTCTTTCTTAAGATTATATTATTTTATAAAGCATCATGAAACCCCTATCATAATCTTCTTGGACAACTTGAAGCCATTTAGACACCATATGGGGTGCTCCTTTTTCATTTTATTTAACTCCCAAGAGAATCCTCACTCTTGGAGTGCTTATTCCCCTACTTCATCTTTAGATTGTAACATGGTTCAAATCACACCACAATATGAGATTAGTGGATTATATCCTTTTCATACCTATCAAGACAATTCCTATCTTCAAACATCTCACCACAATGTGGGGTCAACTGACATAATTCTATCCAATAACCCCATAGGTAATCCACTACCTAATAACTATCCCTATAATACCAATTTGGGGAGTACTCATATAAACAACAACCCATCAATAGACACCACTCAAATTATTTCATAAATAGTACAACAAATGAACATAATGCAAATATCTAACACCTTCCAAATGATGCAACTACAACATCATTTGATCAACATGGCTAATCAACCTCCCATTCTTATCCCTCAAAATAATCAAAATATTATTCCTCCATCTTAGAGATGTTATGGAAAATGTTATTCCCTAGCCTATCATTAATAATAATATGTTCCAACACATCCAAAATGAACCTTTAGACCTATTCATTATTTATACTGATATTGGTAACGTATCTCCAAATATTAAATATGATGGGAATAAATACCCTACATCTTTTCTTAAGGCATTTATTAATATTTATAAGGAGTGGATCCAAACTAATACTTTTGCCATAACTAAAATTTTAGTTAAAAAATTCACTATTGATGTATTAGAATGGTACAATCAACTTCCTCAACATTCCATATGGAAACCAGAGGATTTAGTCAATCCTTTAGTTAAATAATTTCAACACAATGATCTTCCCATGGATTGTCTTAGCCATTTCATCAATTCTAAATAATATCTCATTGAGTCAACTCATGATTTTATCAAATGAGGTAAATATTGGGCTCATAAATCTAATCATAATATGATTGATACAACTTTTTTAAAGTCTTTATAATAACATTAACTCCAATTTAGTATAAGGTTCAAACCTTTTCTCCTTAAACATCTAATGAAACTCTTGACCAAGATAAGCCTCAATACTTCTTAATGAAACTATTTGAACCTAATACTAAACATATTAAAGGATCTTTACAATATTCAACTAGTGTGATAACTGGAAATCCTCCTCAACCCAAACTAGGAGTAATCAAAGTTGATAATCCCCAAGCTTCCCATCCATATATTACTTTAACCATTATGAAATCTCACTATGCTCACACACATATAACTTTATCCTTTGGGAATTCTTGTGATTCCCATCCATATATCTAATTTCCCACTAGGTCATCTTATCATACCCACTAGGGAATCTTATGATACCCACTCTCATTATACATTGCATAATACAAAACAAATTCAACTTCAACTTCAAGATAACTTTTAAGAGATATAGGCTTGTATTTTACATGCTCATCTTTTATATAGACATAAGAATAGATTTTTATTATTTATATGATATTTCTGAGGATACTTACATAAGTCTCACCCTATACAGTAATCTCTCTTTCCACAAACCCTAGTCCCTTATTTTGGGTACTTTTTTTTCTCATTTGTTACATTATAAAAATGTAGATAGGGCCTAATATTATTCTTGATTTCCTTGTGTTCTCATTATTTCCTTACTTTCCAATTATTTTTTCACTCCTTAGGTTTTTATTTATTGAGTTTCAATGTAATAATATGGATAGGACCTAGTCTTCCTCACAAATACCATGTTTCTCATTTATTTTTATCAAATTTTGTGCACACTCTTAGTTTTCTTTTTATGATTTACAGTGAAAGACATGGATAAGACCATGCCTTCCTCATAAAAGCACCATATTTCATTTAGTGTTCCCTTTTCTAGAATGTTTTAGTAATGGTTACTAGTTTATAATCCCCTGCTCTTAGCTTTAACTTTTGCTTCTTTTGTAGATAAACCTTGCATAATAAACTATGTTAGCATGTTTTCCTACACATCCCTTATTCTTATTATAAGGAATCACACTCCCATATCATTGAATCCCTTTTTCGTCTTTGTCACATTTTTTAAATTTAAATTAATTAACATTTTTTAATGTTCATTCCTTTTGATTTACTTTCCTTTCATTACACTCTAGATAAACCAAGGTCAAATTCAATATATCACTTTTATTTCACCTAAAGTAACAATACTCTTAGACATCATGCTTTTTAATTTTTCCTTCTTAGCATCCAATTCCAAAGTCTTCAAATGATAGTAATATTTATCACCCATGTTTGGTTCTCTAAATTTTTATGGAAGAGGAATAGAAAAATCTATCCAAAAAGTTAAAATGTAAATCATTTGAAACAAAAGGAAATTATCAAAAAGGTAAAATATAAAGTCAAAAGTCAAAATCAGACCAAAATACATGATTTATATCACATATCCTATCTTTAATCTAGGCTTAAACTCCAAAATTGGCATCATGATAGATCCGAGCTCCATTGGGGTGCAGTAGGCCAATAGATGGGAATAAAATAATTCAAAAAACAAACATGGTGCTACCTACTTTATCATGCAAGTACCAATTATTCATAGTAGATTGATGTATTTATAAGGGGTCATGATGAAAGGGGAACATATTTTTTGAAGGTAGGTCCATTTTACTCTTCATTCATATAGCCTTCATGGGATGATATACATGCTTCATTATTTTGACTTAAGATTTGTGTGGCTATAGGTTCTTTAGCGTCCTTAATATTGAAAGTCTTCTTGTTTTGACAAACCTAATTTAAGTGTGTTAACTTAGGTAAAGAGTTTCTCTATCTTAATTTTTCCTTCAATTTCCCCTCCACCCATTTCATTTCCCACTTGATACTCAAGTGTGTTTCTAAATTTATTTTCTTGTTTCTTTTATATTTCCTCTTTTTCATATCATCAAAACATGCTAGCACTACTTTGTTTCAATTTTATCTATATTTATAACAATACAATATGCTTGAGTGACTATGGATCATTTTATTTACCCCATGGATTTACATTTCTAGACTTGCTTTGCTTTTTTTACCATTTTCCATTATTGTACCTCTTTTTTTGGACACCTGAACTTGTTTCTACTTTATGTTCTTTTTCCAATGATGAGAGAGGTTGGTTTGCTATTTCTCTCTCACCAATGTTTTTTTCCCTTTTATGCACTTTTTACATTATTTAGTGAGGTTGGCTTGTTACTTCTCACTCACCAATGTTGTTTTCCATTATTGAGTGAGGTTGGCTTGTTAATTATCACTCACCAATGTTATTTTCCCTTTTATTCAATTTTCCATTGTTGACTAAGGTTGGCTTGTTACTGCTCACTTATCAATATTGTTTTATCATTTTTCTTGTCCATTTTTATTTAAGTATTATTACTTCTTTCACATCGATGTTTGATTACCATTTTTAACATGTATCTTTGGTTTGACTTGATGAGTTTGCCTTTCTTACATAAGGTTTACTTATTTGATTTTTTCCAGTCTTTATTAGCCTTGGCTTTTTGGTTACTTGATTTACTCTAAAAATTTTAACTTTCTCATTTGGTTTTAACTTAGCATTTGTCACCTTAGCTTTCCAAAATTTCAAGTACATCTCATATACACCACATCAGTTATCTTGGCTTTTTTGCATTTGTTTGTTTTTTCTCTTTAGTTTTGTATCTTTGGGTTTGTCAAAAGCAGTCTCTACTCCCTCCATGATTAAAAATACAAACACAATAAATAAACACCTAAAAATAAAGGTAAGCAAGTACACATACATTACTTTTATTTTTATTTATTTCCATTTCACTCATTTGCTTTTAGTTATTTTATGCTTTAAAATACTATAATTTATTTTTCTCTAGCATTATGTGTTGCTATGTTCTTTTCCCAAAGCACCATACCCTATTGCATCTAAGTGATACTTAATGATATTTGAGTGAGGCATATGTATACACAACCTTTTCAAACTTTATCAATTAATAATGTTTTCTCTCTTGTAGGAACCTTTTAAGTCTCAAATTCTTTGAGTGCATACCTTAAAGGGTGCATCAATAATTGGGTGGGCAGACCATTAGTACTTCACATGATTCTTGTCCCTTTACTACCACTTGTTATCAATCTAACCATCTCCTAAAACACTCTTTGAGCTTTTCCTCCACTTTTTCAACCTCATCTAGTCATTTTCCACCTTCATTAGCCCCTTCTTAAGCCTAAAACCCTTTCCAATGGTTTATGCTACATTTTTAGCCCTATCAACCTTGTACTCTAATGATAAAAATTATTTAGGATCTAGGTCTGCCACTATCTAACCTAGACCAAGACTTAATTTATTTTTGCCAATAGTGATATAAATATGATTGGGTTGACCCTATCAGCTAAAATTTTGGAAAGGTTTAGGGTTAGATTCAACTTAACAAACACATTCATTTTACTATTTATTAGAGACAACAAGAGTTAAATATTCATTTATGCTTCTTTACAATATGCTCTTATACCATTCTACTCAAGGATTTATAGCTTAGGGTTTATACTTTGAGAAGAATCTTATATTTTGGAAAAGTCTTGGATGTTTTTGCCTTTATTAATGATCCTTAAAAACCAAAACAACCTCTTGTGAATCACCATTGGCCAAGGGAGAGATAGAGTCTCGATAGGTTCATATTCAAGGTAAGTATCTCTAACTTTACTCTATTTTAGTAGATATAAGTAACATAAGTAATGTCTTTTGAATATATTACTCTCTTCATGTATGAGGGTTTTACCTATATATATCTTAATTAATATTCTTATATGAATGTTAAATATTATGTTTATTAATCCCCAATTATGCCACAAGCTTTAGTGAACACTAAATTAGATTTTACTTTAATTATCATTTATTTTGTGAATATGAAAACATAGGACCTATCTAGGGTCATTGCATGGTATCGCTTGACTAGAGGCTTTGGAACCATCCTTAGTGTGATGTTATTGTGGTAAGAGATACCATGGTTAGGTCTAGTTGATCCATCTTAGTTATGACCTTAAATATATAATGTATTAATAATCAGAAGTGTAAGTAGGATTTATTTTCTTTTAGCTAAGATTGATTAATAGATCAGTTGCATTTCCCTTTGCATATAATTAGTGTTTAAAATATTCCCTATAGGGTTATTAATTAAGATTATGTCAATTATCCCTACAATGTAATAAGGTGTTTTAAATAAATAATTGTCTTAATAATTTTAAAATGGATTTAATCCATTAGTGTCATCAATTAGATTAATTTGGATTATATTACAATCCAAAGATGAGGGATGAGCAAAATTTCTCCAAGATTGAGAATCCTCTTGGGTGGAAAAGGTAGGAAGAAAAGAAAATATTATATATTATCTCAATGGATCAAGGTTTCCAAAAAATATTCTGATATGGTATTTCATGATGCTTGAAATAAAAATCTAAGATCATAAATCAAAGGTGGAAAACAAAAATAAAGTCAACCAAATATTGAATAGTACAACCAAGAGGTACAGAGTTGACTAGGTTGATAGAGTATAGAGGGAAGACCAAAAGAAAAAATTAAATAAAGGATGCAATTGAATCAAGAAACTATGTAATGTGGAAAAGAAGATTGACTAGCTTGTAAGAAACTAGGTCAGATAGGATGACTATATCATGTATATAGTTTGAAATTGTAGGAGACATAGTGGAGTAGATTAACTATGTTTTGGAGGTAGAAACATGTTTTAAAAATTATGAATGTAGAAAATCTAGTGTTTTTAAGCTTAATATTTGAAAGAAACACACAAATAACTATACCAATATAGTCAATTGATTTATGACACATAGCACAAAACTTGCACCAATATTGGCTGATATAAGTTTTATAATACAACATATAATGATCAAAGAGCAAGTAACAAAAATATAAATGATAATCTAAGTGAAAATTCCTAACGGTTAATTTATAATAATTTTTGAAATAAATGTGATAAAGAATTGGCTATAATAAAGAACTAGAAAATCAATCTAAGGATGGTTTCAAATAGTTGAAGATGAAAGGCATTTGTATTGGTGATGATACTCGTTTGGTATTGGGACCTTCCCCATCACTTCACAATCTCATAGTGCTAAGGGTATTAGGTAATTTTCCAATATATACCATCAACTACATATTTATACCTGGCCAAAAACTTAAGTTAGATTCTCCTTTGGTAATGAAATCCAAGTATGTATACCTTGGGTAAAAGTTTAATGTTTTTTGAATTTTATCTAGTTTAGAAGACTATCAAAAATAAAAATAGTGTGAATAAATTGATAAATTAAAAACCTCCTTTTTAGTCTATATGTGCTACTCTAAGCAAGCAAGTAATAAAAATAAAAAGTGAATTAATTACTAATAAGATAGGTTAATTCCTTTATTTTGAATAGTAAAAAGTTAGTTTAGGTGACCCTATATGCAAACAATATAGAATAAAATTGACAAAGTTGATGTTATATATTGAATTAAGATCCAAAATAACATACTCAAACATGATGACTTCACTTTTTAGACTATATAATCAAATTACATATATATTTTGATCTAGTCAACCCAGTTCACTATAGGGTTATAGTTTTATATACTAAAAAAATATGAAAAACAAGACTAAATAAAAATCACAAATGAATAAGAATTTAAGAATGAGCCTACTAATTTTTGAAGATGATGATGTTACTTCTTTCATAATATGCTATTTAGATAATGATTTATATTCTAATAATATATTCAACTAGGTCAATGGATTCTTAAAACATATATGTAAATAAGTGAACTAAGTCAATATGATTAATCAAATTACTTGTTATTAAATATGACTTACATAGATAAATACATAATTGATCATAGTGACTGTGTGTTAAACCTAGGCACAAAATACTATACTATATTGATAGATTTGATCCATTAATATAAGAATAAAAATATATAATAAATGAAGGCATGAAAGAAAACTTGCAAGGGTTAGTTCACATCAAGTTCACCAGAATGTATACAAGGGAAAGTGAATCTGATATACAAATTAATCCTAGCTTAGATAAGATAATTCACACTAGCCTTTTCACTTGTTGGTGTATTTAGACAATCAAGATCATGACCAATATGAATTTGCTAGTCCCGACCAAGGTGTCCCTTACCATATAATATCACTAGAGAGGTTTTTAAAGCCTCTAGTGAAGCACCACCATGTGATAACCCTAGATAGGTCCTATGTTTTCTTATCACAAGTAAATGGCAAAGTAAATAAAAATCTAACATAATTCTCACTAAATCATGTGGCTAAAAATGGGGGTAAAAAACATAAAAGTAAAAATGAAAATAAGAACTCTAATCAAGTTAATGTAGAAGTAATATTAATGTATAAAGAGATAAACATATTCATAAGCTAACAAATGCAAATTTATCTACTTAATAAAGAGGATCAAGATTTAGGAATACATCCCTTGAATATGAACTTCTCGAGCCTCAATCTCTCCCTTGGCCAATGGTGATTTTCAATAGGTTGTGTATTTTGAATAAAATAAGGATGGGTAATGGACTATAGTTTAGACAAGGACCTCTAAGTGAATCTTGAGTTTTCACTAGACAAGATTATTCTCTCCAAGTGTAGTATAAAACCTTAAGCAATGGCTCCTCAAGTAAAATGGTGGATAAGCAGATGCACAAATAAATGATTATCTCTCTCTCTATGAAATGGAAAAAAGAATTTGTATATATAACTAGATCTAACCCTAAACTCTTTTGAAGTTTTAGTCAAAAAAGTTGGCCCAATTGACCTTATATGTTTAAATTAATAAGATAGTTAGGTCCTAGACTAGGTATACTAAAGCTGACTTAATCCCATAATGTGTTCATATATTGTAAGTATAGGGTCAACCCGAGTTGACTTTGTTTAGTAAAATTAAAAGATATGTTTTGTCTTAAGTAAGTATTGTTTGAGGTGGTGAATTACTTAGAGGAATATGTAAGGGAAACATCAAATATTAGGGACATGTATAAGATAGGTTGTGTTTGTTTCAAGTGGTGTTATATGGAACAACAATATTATGAAGCACTAATGGACTAACCATGCCTTTCTTGATGCACCATTTAAGGCATGCACTCAAAGAGATTAAGTCTTAATGGGTTCTTACAAGAGATAAAGCATTAGTAATTGATAGATTTTAAAAATATAATGTGTATATGGTTCTCATATGATGTCTTTCTTGGATGTATTCTTGAGATATAACTAGTTCCTAGTTAATTTGGAAGACCGAGTCAAAACCATATTCACAACCAAATGGGGTACATTCACCTACAAGTGAATTTTTTTTGGGTTGATTAATGTTAGAGAAAAATTTCATAGGGTGATGGATTTTGATTTTTAAGGTTTAATTGGTAACTGGATAATAATTTATATCGATGACTTGATTGTGACTTCATAATACAAATCAAATCACATATGCCATTTATAGAAGGTATTCTAAAGGTAAAGAAGATATGACATCTATTTAAATCTAAATAATAGCATGTTATAATCACTAAAGGTAAGATTCTCAATCATATCATCATGAAAGAAGGAATTTCTATCGATCTAAAAATAGCCGATGTGATTTCTAAGTTACCTTTACATAATAATAAAAAAAAATTAAAATAATTCTTTGTGAAAATTAATTTTGTTCACAAGTTCATTTCTATATTTTAAAGAAAATCTAAAGCCTCTAAATGCTATGTTGAAACAAGACACAAGGGTGGAGTGGCATGTTAAATTGAAGAAGTATTTTCAAGATATAAAATATGTTCTCATGAAATCCTTGGTGTTGATTAGTCCAAACTATACATAGGATTTATACATTTACCATTTGACTTTTGATCACACCATCGCCACCTACCTCATGCAAATATTATTTGGTGAAAATAACCCCATTTAATTAATGATAATCAATCTCAAATATATAAAACTAAAATATTCCACTCTCAAAAAACATGTTTATGCATTAGATAAGGTTGTAAAAAAATTAGGCACTACATTCTCAAGAATAAGGTAGATGCAATGATCCCAAACCTAGCCATCAAGAAAATTTTGGGGTAGAATGAATTGGGTGATCATAGAGGAAGATGGATGACAAATATATAGGAATATGACTTAAAAATAAAACCTTCCAAGTTTATTAGAAGACATGGTCTTACCTAACTAATAATCAAAATTGATCTATAGATCCTTATGCACTAATTATACTAGGAGATAATAATACAATAATATTTGTATACCCTAATCATACATTACCTACTATATGAAAACACACCTCCTGGGATAAATATGGAATTCTCTTTATGAAGGATCATAAAGGAGTCTACCTCAGATGCTTATAATAATATGAGGCTAAAGAAGTAATGGCCAATTTCCATGAAAAATTGGGAGTTGGCAATTCAACATCAAATGCAATGACCAAAAATTATTTGGGGTAAGATAATAGTATCCTAACCTATTCAAATATGTCCATGCCCATGTCCATATATGCCATTAGTGTAAAACATTCACCAAAAGAGAATCACATGTTGCAATGTTATTATAGCTAGTTATAGAAACATTGTCATTCACCCAATGGGGACTTGACTTTATTGGAGTTATAAATCCAAAGTCCTCAATAGTCCATAATTTTGTATTCACAACATAGATTAGTGAATGAGATGGATCAATAAATTCATCAATTTCATAGATAATTATATAACCACTTGATTTAGAGCCATGGCTTAATTGGTGTGTGATAATGGACCTAATTTCTAATCCATAGAGTTTAGAGAATGGGCTTATGATGAAGGGATCACCTTGAAATTATCATCTAATCACTAACCACAAAGGAATGGATTGGTAGAATTCACTAACAAAACTCTAATTCATGCCATCAATAAATCTATAGAAAAAAACCCTGAAAATGGCTTTCACTATTAAAATTTGCTCTATGGGCTAACCAAACCAAGTATAAACAAGTGCTAAAGATTTCTCCATTCCTTCTAGTCTATGTATATGACCTTGTTCTTATAATTACCCTCAAGTTGCCTATATACAATTTCATGTAGTAGTATATGGAGCATGATGATAAAGTGAAGTCTAGGATCTTGAACATCATTCAATTGGAAGAAACTTAGGATGAAGTTTTACTCAACTTCATAAAAAATCAAGTCATTATCAAGTGATAGTTTGATAAAATGGCCAAGGTTAAATCCTTTAGGATTTTTAATCTGATGTTGTTGTTGGATAAAACCTAAAAAAAAGGGCCAACATGCCAAGTTCAATCCCCTTTGGATTGGCCTTTACCAAATAATTGACCTACTTACTCAGAGCTCTTTTCACTTTAAGGACCTCAAATGCAATGACCTCCCACTACCATTGAGTGGATAATTCCTAAAGCATTACTTCTTTGATACCCTTTTAGTGTGATTTTAGATTAATCTTGACAAGGGTGGTAATGTATATGTTATACTAGTTTGTTTTAGTTGTGTGCTTATGTTTGTTGTGTAGACACCTAAATCTGGCCACCAATAACCTCCAATCAGGGTTTTGGCCAATTTCCACCCAAAATGCACAATTTGGCCTAAAAAAACTAAAATATGCTAAATGATTTGAAACTAACATATTCAAGTTCTGATTTTGGCTAAAGTATCATCAAATGGGGTAATATAATTTATGGGCTAGCTAACTTTGATCAAATCATTTTGAGCCAAAATACCAATTTTGCACCTGGGTGCTCTAGATTTCTCTTTCTTATCAAATCTCTTACATGAAACATGTACCTTTGTTATTTATTATTGGTAACATCCTAAATGGTAATATGGTTATAATGCATCTGACATTGACTTTCAATTCCAATCCAGTTAAATTTTAGACCAATAACAAGGCATTCTCATCAATTTGGGTAACTTATGCACAAAGTGCTTAAACATGCTTAAGAGCTAATTAAACCAAATTAGAGCCTAATCAAGAATTCCATGGAAACTTGTTAAATAATTTGTTTTGGAAATAAATATTGAATATATGCATCATTAGGTGACCTCATTTTTTGGGAAGACATCCCTAAGATATAAATGCCATAAATATCAAGATTCATGCCTCCTGTACCTCATTAAAGCCCTCCATGACTCTTAATTTCCCCTTATTCCAATGTCATGATGAGGATAATTATAAACTTAATTCTAAAAATTAAATTAATCCTCAACCACTACCTCATTAAAGCCCTCCATGACTCTTAATCTCAAGATGGAAGGTTCAGGTTGATTCTAGACATTTGCAAAAATCTATAAATAGGATGCCTTGCCACATCATTTCAAAAAGACGTGATTATGAAAATTTATAATGCAGATTTGATTACAAAGCTTCATGTAACTAGTGTTACCATGCCAAATTGATTCCAATCCAAGCTAAGCCATAACCCAAAGGTTTTAAGGAGAGACAAAGGTATCCAAGCTTCCATTGATGAAGACTTCATGAGCACAAGCTAAGCAAGTCACTACAACAAGCATTTTAGAGCATCCAAAGAAGGTAAAAGAAGGTTTATTTTGTGTTTTAGTTGTGTGTTTTATTAATGTTTGTTAGCTAAGCTCTCCCTAGTGTCTAGGCCTATAGATGTTATGCTAGTTAATGTGTTTCTTTCATTTTTTTTTTTTTTTTGTCACCAACACCATATTGACCATCCTCTCTTGAGTCAAATTCTTAGTCACATATATGGCATGCCCGATGGGACTAGATGCATCCCACACATGAATTATATCATTATGCATCTTTAAAATCTTCATTTGGATCTTTAAAAATCTTGTAATTTGATTTTCTAACTTTATTTTACCATTTTTACTTATCACAAGTTTACACATAATCGATATCAATTTGTAAAACCATCATTAGTTGGATAGTTGTTATCGATCACTATTGGTATAACCAATGTCAGTTAGATAAACATCATTGATTAGTAAGTTTAATCATCATCAATTATATAACTAACATCAGTCACTATGTTTTTATTCAAACATAAACTTGAGAGCTCTTTTTTTGAAGTTCATTATTTCAAACCCAAAATAGCTTAAAGGCTAAAGAACATGATAACATTTTTGTTGTAGGACCAATCTTTAAATTTTCTAAAATCATGCTTAGATCACCTTTTTCATGCTTAAAAATGAATTATGAACATTATTTTGGTGCTTAAAGTAACATTTAAGGTGATTAAGTGAATGTTTTGATAAGTTAGGCTTTCAAAGTTACAACTTAAGACCAAGGGGTCAAAAGAACACCACTTCATCTTTCATTTGGGGTTTTAAAATTTAACACACTTATCAATTCTTATTTTCAATAGATTTTTAAGTTAGATTTTTGTTTGGAAAAAAGAGGGATGTTGTGTGTATGCTCTTCCATTTGTCCCCTTTAGGGAACCCTTAGAATCAAAAACACCATTCCTATTGCAAATAGCCTAGTCCAAGGCTTAGAAATAATTTTTTCTAAAGCACTCCCCAAAAACTTGTCAAAGTTTAGGTGACCTTGAAAATTACCCTAGAGTATTTATATTTTCATGTTTTCTTTATTTTTATGCAAACTTGGCTTGCGAGGGGGAATTCATCACCTCTTAAAATTTATTTAGGGAAGCTTTGACCCATGGTTTCACCTTCCAACATTGACTTTATTTGGTTCCTAATTAGAGTTGCACATGAGATGTAGTGGCACTTTGGACATCATACTACATTGAGTGAATAACAAGATGTAGTGGTTGTAAAAAGGAATAGACCTTTTTGTAACAAGTGAAGTGATATAGACCCAAAATCCATGCTTTTATTTTTGTATTGTTTGGCATGAAAGTCATTTTTCAATTGATTCCCTTAGAGCATTCGAAAAATTGTAGATATTAGACAAAACCCCACTTATCATAGAAGTATTATTGGTGCAAGGTGTGCCTCAAGGTCCATGTTGTAGTACTATAATTTAAGAGAAGGGGGGTCTAAAAACCCTAATATATAATGTGAATTTACTTTTGGATGAACACTTAAAATCCTCTCAAATGATGTATATTGATGGATTCCAATAATACCAAGCAACCTTGTTAGTTTAGAGTATAAGAGTGATGAATCAATTGAGCCTTGTCCTAGATTAAAGTCTTATTTGGATTCAAAACTTGGTATAAACAAACAATTAAAACCAAACACATGGTCCTAATTTTCCTTTTAAAAAAGAGGCATTATGTTTCCCATGTGAGATCATCAAATTTTCCTCGATTCAAAGTCCATCAAAACTTGGGAGTCATATCATCCACTTTGGCACAGTTATATTGCCCAATTGAGTGTAAACCTTTACCAAATTTGTTTTAAGTCTTTCATTTATAATTTAAATTCAAAATTACACCTTTATAAGTTCATAAGGTTTATGTGTTAAGTGGATTCATGATTTACACTAAACTTGAGGGAACTTCGATTCAATTTACCATTTGGGCTAAATGTCATTTTAGATTCAAGATCATTATCACCACTTGATAGACTTAAGTCATTTTGTGCTAAACACTTGTACTTTGAGTCTATGCACCACAACATTTTGATTCAAGAAAAGTAGTGTTATGCTATCAAAATTATGGGGGAAATTTTTTTTCCTTGGAGAGTTTTTGAAATAAATATTTAGACACATCTTTTGGGTAGTGTAGTGTCTTTACACTACACAAAACATTTCAAATATTATTTCATAGACCCTCTTGCATAGAGTTCAAATTTGTTCCTACATTTTCAGACCAATCCAAGTGTACTTTTGTGATCCTTTGTATAGCATAGTTATGTCATTTATTTTTGTCTAGCTTATTTTTCAAAAGAACCAAGTTTTATACCATTATTTGTGAGAAAATAAACTAACTCTAAAGTGCCTTTTGTTTCATACCTTATACCTAGTTGATCGAGTTCATGTCCAAGAATCAAATGCCTAGTGTTTGTTAGAAGTGTTTCAAATACATTAGATTAAAACTTTCATCTATTTCAAAGTATAGCTTTTGATGCCATTTGGCCAAGAGTCCTAGCACATGCCTTATTTGAGCCTAGATTTTGATGCTGCATTTGGCCAAAAGACCTAGCAACTTTTAATTTCTTATATTATACTTATTTGAAACACTTTGACTTGCTTATATTTTTTTGAACAGTGAAATATTAGATACTTCACTCTAGCTTATTTCCTCACAAATATTTGCATAAACCTTTTGATCCTTTTAATGAATCTAGACCAAGTTAGAACATCATCTATTTTAGATACTGTCCTTTTTAGATTCTGTATAACTCTTTGAAATTTTATCACAAAGCCTTGACTATGGATCCCAACATGTATTCCTATACTCGTAGTGGACTCATACAATCCAAGGATTAGTAATGTAGTTGCACAGGAAGAAATGGTGCAAGACCCCTACATAGATAATATCACTTATAAGATGGATTCTTATCCCTCTTATAATACTAAATTAGGGACACAAATCCAAGATCCATTAGCTAATTATTTGGTTAATACACCACCTTATTTAGAATAAGACCAAGAACAAACTGCACAATACCTAGCTACAATATGCATAGTGGATGAGCTAGTTCTTCAATAATCATATTATACTAATACAACTTCCACATATGATACATTTTTTTTTGAGAAACATTTTTTAGAGAAAAAATATGGGATTTTGGTTAAAGCCATAGAGGAAGGGACTAATTTTCTAGTAGACATCCCCCATGAAAATATACCGAACCCAGTGAGAGTGCCCCACAACATAATTATGATCAAAATGCTTCTTTTAGAAATCCTTTAGATTTATTCCAAACAACATATCAGAACCATAATCTACCTAATAGAGGCAAAAACATCATGGAAGACCACTTTAACCAGATGTGAACAACATATCAAACCTAACTAAATCTAACACATAATTTCAATCAAATGAACATGATGAGTAATCCTCTTATTGACCTAATTATTTCAACAGGAGTTTTGATAGAGTTAACTAGTCAAGAGAATCAAATTTCTAACCCATTCATGCAAACTACTTTAGTAGATGACTTGATGCATATGCCCAACACACAAATAACTAGTCAACAACATGTGCCTATAGTTAATACCATGAGTGAATCATCATACCAAGGAGTAGGAGTTTATACATCCCAACCTCAACCAGTTACTTCCTCAAGTGTGAAACTAATAGGATTAGGTAGTCAACTAGTAACCAATGGCATGCCTCAACATTGGAATGTGATGATCCCTACTCCTCCTCAACAAGCGATGAGTAGTATTCTATAATAGCATGTACAATCTAGTATACCAATGTAATAGAGGCTGAATATATTTCTACCTCAACAAGGGGAAACTAATGTTATACCTCATTAGATAGTGTAAAATATACCTCCTTAGTCATAGATCAGTGTACTAATCCAAAACCAAATGATGACTAGTTAACAACATGTAAATATTGGTCAGTGATAGATGATAAATCTATAACTTGCTTTCACATCCCCATAGAGATTCATGCAACAAGGAGGCTCCCATGTTTATCAAGTACCTACTAGACAATCGTTGGTTTAAAATGTGCCAAAAATTTAGAGATAGGGTCTTGGTCTACAAGTTCCCACTCAACAAAAAGGTTTGATTATTCGATAGCATGTCCCTTTTCAACCACAACAGGCATAATATAGTTATATCTCTTCATCCCAACTATAAAATCCTCTTGGTCAAACCTTCATCACCAATTCAAACCAAAATATCATGTAGCCAAATGTACAATTCTAGGTGCACTCTAATCCATGTATGCATATTCTTGGTCCATTTCTCAACCAAACCAATATACCCCAATAAGTATCTCCATCATACCCTGGTCAAAGTGTCCCACTTATGACCTCCCAACCATCTATCCAAACTAAGACTCTCCCTCAAACCAATATTCCTTCTAGTTTCTTATCCCAAGAATTACAATAGATGAAGGATGAAATTTCTACCATTCAGGCTTGGAAACAAACTAAATTTTTTAACTTAGATTATGTGTGTTTTTATCCATTCAACATGGAGTACTTACATATACCATTTCCTCCAGGATATGAACCACTAAAATTTGAAAAATACAAAGGGAAAGGTGACCCTAAGGCCCATTTAATTGAATTATTTGTCGCATGTCAACTAGTGGTATATAGTGACATATGCCTTTTGTTATTGTTTTCAAGGAGCTTGGCTAGACAAGCCTTAGAGTGGTTTTTAAAGTTGCCCAAAAATTCAATCACAAATTTTGATGATCTTTCTAATAACTTTGAGGTAGATATTGCACCAATGTTGAATGGTTTCTTCTCCTTTATCTTCAACTATAAGGAAGACATGAATACGGATTTTTGTGGAGGACTGTGGTCTTTTGGTAAATTCTCTCTCACTATTAAAAAATGGGAGCCTAACATGGATCTCTCAGATTATTTTTTCTTAACCACTCCCATTTGGGCTAGACTTCTTGGTCTCCCTTTAGAATTTTGGCATGAGGACATTTTTAAAGGTATTGCCAGTTCTTTTGGTGAACTTGTGGCATTGGATAATACTACAGCTTCTAGAACCAAACTTCAAAGTGCCAGACTTTATGTTAAAGTGGCAAACCTGAATCATCTCCCAGAAAAGGTGGAACTAATATCCAAGCTTGGTAAAAAAAACTCAAGAATTTTTTTTGAAGATTTGCCCAACTCTTGCTATGCTTGTAAGAAACAGGGGCATCTAGTTACAAATTGTCCCTCCAAAAGTAAAAATCATCCTAGTAGTGTTTCAGATGGAAAAAAGACCAAGGTCCAACAAAATAAAGTATGGAAACCCAAAGAAGATCATCACCAAGAACAAAAGAATAATGAAGATTCTAAAGCTCCACATGCTGAGGCAGATAAAGAGCCTTCTTTTGAAGATTTTAATGCCCCACATGCTGAGGCAGATAAAGAGCCTTCTTTTGAGAAAGTAAACTCTGAGAAAGAAGGACATGGTTTGCAATCAGATACCATAATACCTAAACAAAAATAGATGATCTGACAGATCTATCAAAGGATAGAAGATCGATGGAGAGATGTAGATGACAAAATTGTGCTAGAGGAAGGTGAATTCTTGGCTAAAGCTGAAAATAAATTAGAGGATGGAGATCTTCTTTTTTCTCAATCCAGGGAGATGTAGGTGTTACCTCAGGCTGATAATGACTTTCCTTTGGATGAGCCTCCTCCCCTAGAAGTTGTGAAAGATAATGGAGAAAACTCAAAGCATAAACTAAACCAAAGAAAAAGGACTGAAAAAAAGATCAATACTAAGGGGGTAGAAACTAGAAGCAGTAAAATAGATCAAAAAACTAAGGCAAAACCTCTTGCTTCTATTCTGAATAAATCTGGAAAAAAATTTGAACAACATTCTAAGGTGAAACTAGATGTTGGTTCCCCGGACAAACCTGGAAGAAGATCCACTAAGAAAACTAGAGAGTTAGAAAGTATGCAAAATATCGCTGATGGTAGGCAGGCAACTATTTTGGATTTTACCCCTAAAAAATAGATATGAAAATCATTACTTGGAATATTAGGGGGCTGAATAGTATTCATAAATTGGATATTGATGATGTCCTTGTAAAACCTGATTTTGGTGATGCTCTTCAGTAGGTTTCAGGACTGCTTTTCCTGGTGGTTGTTAATGTTTAATCTTTTTTTATTTTGTTAAAGGGTTTCAAGGTCCCTTCAAAACCTGGTTTTACCGTAATCTAAAACTTTATACAACACTTTTCCTATAGTCTCAAACATGAGATTTCATTAGTGGATTTAATGTAAGAAAAACAAAAATCTAGTGAGAGTTTTGCAAGTTATCTACAGTGATGGAGAGCCCTTACAAGCCATTTCACCCATAGTTTATTAGATAAACAATTAGCCATTATGTTTAATAAAAAATTGCATAGTGAGATAGCTTATCATCTAGAACTACAATGTGCACATACTTTCAAAGAGATCATTGATAAAGGTTTGTTGATCGAGTGAGTGCTAATCAATAAAGGAATCGTCAAGCTTAATTTAACTAATCATAATCCATGTACCAATCAGGGAAATGGTCAAACTAATATCCAATGTAAGTGCAAGTATTTTAACCAACACAAGCCAATAACTAAGAAAAATTGAAGAAATTTAACCATAATAGGAATGTTGTGGGAAATGGAGTAACCAAGTCACATCATGTCCAAATGGTGCAAACATCATCTACACCACCTTTTTAGCTAACCCCTACCCAACAACCTCTCTAACCAATGTCACAAGCACAAAAACCAAGACCTATGCAACAAATATAGTAGCCTTTACCATTACAAACCCCTCCTCCAAGGAGAACTATGCCTATGCATCATGTCTTTAGTGACCTAAGAGATCCTATTAAATCTATATTTTGTAAAATTTCCATCACTAATCTAATTAGTTACCCTAAACCAAAGCATTATCTGCAAGGCATTCCTTATGCTGATTAGTACCATGAAAATGAATTCTATGAATATCATTGGGTCAACAGGCATAATCTATGAAGATGTGTCTAAATCAAGAATTTAATTGAGAATATGTTAAATAATGGGGAGATAACATTAGATAATGGTGCTTCCAATTCCAATCAAACTCTTGGGATTTATCAAAACCCCTTTCCCTAATATAACAATCAATAGTAGTAGAATAATTAGCAACAACAATAACAATGGCCAGTGCAATAACAAAATCAATAGTATCAAAATCAAAGGCCAAACCAATAGAATCATCAAAATCAACAATAGAACCCACAATAATAGAACAATGGGAAAAACTAAGGTCAGAATGGTAACAACCAACAAACCTACCATGTAGTTGTACATGACTACAATAGGGTTGTAGGTCATATTATAGTTGGTAGTGTTAATACTATCTCCATTAATCCTAAACCAAGCACTAATCAACCTAGACCATTGCTAAACAAAAACATTCAACCAAATTATATGGATAGTCCTTCTTTGACTTGGGAGTGCATATAGGCAAACCAACAAACTAGGACTTCCCATTTTGGACCTTATATCAACAACTTATCCTTGCCACATGACCACATACAAGTGCACCAATAACTGAGACTTGTCTTATCTAGTCCCACATCATTTTCAATATTTGTTAGCAATAATGGTCCAGCATTTAATCCAAATTGTGCAATCACAACTCAAAGGTTAAATATTACTATCCTAGGCCCATAACCATCTACCACTTTACTTATCATCCAACCAACCATTCATCATCAAAATAAACCATTTAATACTAACCAAAATAAAAAATTTGATATCATGAAACAATTATAGAAGACACCAGCACAAATTTCTATTTTAGATTTTTTGTAAATGTCATTAGTCCACAAGAACATCTTGAATGAGTTTTTAACCTAATCCACTATTACTAGTGACATATCCCCTAATAAATTTCAAGCTTTGATTGGACACCTAGCTCTAGCCGAATAAGTCACATTCAACCAAAGTGATATGTCTTCCCTTGGCCCACTCCATAATAATCCATATACATATAAGTTTATATAAAGTGGCCTAAAGTGAAATGTGTCCTTATAGACAATGGATGATGCCTCAACATAGTGTCTCTAAAGCTCATTAAGCTTCTTGGGTACACAATGGCAGATCTCCAACCATAAATGATAACCATTAAAGCTTATGATAATTAAGAAAGAAAATCACAGGGCACCATTAGTTTGAAAGTTATCATTGGGCCTTTGATCAATGATACACTTTTCCATGTTATCATACAATATGTTTCTATGTAGGCCTTGGTTACATGAGATTCATGTAGTCCCATCAACACTACACCAATGTATCAATTTCTCCCACTCAGGGATGCAAGTGAATATTCTAAGAGATTTACACCCATATGAACATTGCAAACATCTTGAGTCCAAATTTCAAAGCTACAATTATCAGTACGACATGAATCCAAGTTCCAAGTATGATAAAGGAAAGGACATACTTATTGATCCTTCACTAGATAATTGCATAGATCCTAATACCTTGGATTCCCTTTCCCACATGCTACCTCCTAAAGCTTCTAATCATTTCACCATTTTATATAATGGACCAGGAGAGTATATGACCCAATATACATTTCATATTGACAATCTTCCTTATAATATGAAAACTTTTAGGTGACCTAAAGTCACCCCACATATGCATTGGTAATGAAAGAATAAAGATAAGGGACCTATCATATTTGTACCAGCATCTAACCTAGAACCTAACCCTTTTGAAGGGTATGAATCATGGTTATATAATGATGACCAAGATAATTGTTATAAAAGTGCAAAGTATAATATTCCCAATAGAATCATGGACCATCACAATTATGAAAGAAGAGGCCTGAGACTGAATAAACAAGGAACCATCAAGCCAATTTCCATTACTAAGTATGAAAGACTTTATGTACTTGAATTTAAACTTCCTGGGGGTGACCCCACATATCTTATTCAAATTCCATCACCAATGCTTATTGAGGATGATGTCGATAGTGAACTTGAGTCTGATCATAGCTTCACCTTTGATGACCTAGATGAGACTAACCTATTTGATACCATGTCATTTGTACCCTTACCCCAGTCATTCATTACAACCCATTACCATTATACTATCCCCAACTGATAGATTGGGACCAACAAGAATCCAATCTATCAATTGATGAGTTCTAGAATGATGATGCATTTTATGAATTCTTAGTCCTTAGAGACAACATTATATTGGGAGATCACAAGTCAAGACTATCAATTGCATTAGATCCTGAAGCCTATTTTAGATAGTGGGTGAGCACCCTTAGCCAAAAACAAATAAGTAAAACATTGAGGTCCCAAAGTGAAAACCTCTTTGAGGTGCTTTTTGACTAGGGAAAAAGTAAAGATAAAGGCAAGTCTAGTGTTGAAAAACTATTTTATGCACCATTAGATGGGGATGTTCATTCTTCTTCAAATTTAGACTAGGAGACTACCAATGATGAACTTGCCCATGGATCCAAGTTCAGTTTTACACAACAAGTATTTGATCAAATTCTTCATGAATTTCTAACTATTTTTATCACATGTCTAGATCTCCCATTAGGGGACTCAGATTCATCATGCCTAGGAGAAGTTGAAGAGTAAGTCCTAATACAGGACCTTGACATATTCTAATAGTTTAAGTTATTGCTTACTATCCTAGAAGATGGTTTAGCCCTTCTAGTCAAAGATATAATAGATGTAAATATCAAGACTCCACCAGGCCCAAAATGGATTAAATTAGGTGCATCCTTCACTAAGGAGGAATGTAAAGTCTTTATAGCTCTTTTGAGATAATTTGTAGATATCTTTGCATGGGCCTATTCTAACATGGCAAGTTTAGACCTTGTGTTGGTTCTGCACCACCTTGTGGTCAATCTTGATGCCAAACAAAAGATACATAAGATGCATCCTCACATTGATATATTAGTAAAGAAATATTTGGAGAAAATCTTAGAAGCAGGATGTATTCAATCCATTGACTACTCAAAATGGATATCCAATGTTGTACTTATTAGTAAAAATCCTAAAGGAATCATAATCTGTACTAATTTTTGAGACATAAATAAAGCTTATCTTAAAGATGAATTTATATTGCATACAATTTAACATGATCATTGACTCCATGATAGGTTATGAAATGCATTCACTCATGGATGGATTTTTAGGATACAACCAGATCAAAATAGCACTAGAAGACCAACATAAAATAATGTTCACCACTCCATGAGGAAGATTTTGTTATCAAGTAATGCTATTTGGTCTTAAGAATGTTGGAGCTACATATCAAAGGGCCATTATTGTTATATTCCATGATATGGTGCATGTTATTCTTGAAGACTATGTCAATGATACATTAGGAAAATCCAAAATTAAGGCTGACCATCTAGTAGTGTTATGTAAGATATTTAATAGATTATGAGAGTACAAATTTAGACTCAATCCAAATAAATGTGTATTTGGCATAACCTCAAGTAAATTACTTGTCTTCATCATGTCTCATAGACATATTGAAGTCAATCTAGCTAAATTCCATGCTATAATTGAGATGCCATCACCAACCAATTTAAAATAACTTCATAGTTTGTAGGGTAAGATCCAATCAATCTAAAACTTCATCTCTTAGTTAGTAGATAAGTGTCATCCATTTACACATCTTCTGAAGAAGGGAGTTACATTTCACTGGGATGATCACTGCCAAACATTATTTCAACAACTCAAAGACTATCTTATTAATCTGCCTATTTTATTACCTCATATGTCAGGAAAAGCATTCTTGTTATACCTATTAACTACCGACAATACTCTAGGGGCACTCTTGGCTCAACATGATGACAATGAAAAAGAGCAGGTTGTATACTACCTAAGCCATACCTTGGTTACATATGAACATAACTATACACCTATTGAAAAATCTTGTCTAGCCATGGTCTTCATAGCTCATAAACTATGTTATCACATGTTAAATAATAAGACCATGGTAATTTTAAAAGTAGATCCGATCAAGTATTTACTATCTAAAACAAATTTTCAAGGTAGAATGCCCAAATGGATCATGTTTCTCAATGAGTTTGACATAGAGTATGTCAATCAGAAGGCAATCAAGGGATAAGTATTTTTAGATCATCTTGTTGAAGCACCTCTCACAGACACACAACCACTCACATTTCAATTTCTTGATGAATCCATAATGATCATCATTGACACACCCCTTGAGGAGTAGCCTTAGAATATATATTTTGATGGTTCATTTACTACATATGGATTGGGCGTAGGCTTATTTTTTATTACACCACAAGGAGATCTAATCCTTAAATCATTCAGAATTAACTTTCTTTGTACAAAAAACATGGATGAGTATGAATCACTTGTTATAAGACTTCGATAGATAGTGCACTAGAATATATCTCATCACCAAGTTTATGGTGATTCTTATTTAATCATTAATTAGGTCACATATCATTTTTAAACCATAGATGACAAGTTGGTTCCATATAAAGCCATGGCTGACACTCTTAAGTAACAAATTGCCAACATTCAGTTTGAGCACATACCAAGGGTTAGTAATAGAACTGTAGATGCCATGGCTACTATTGGATCTCTAATTTGATAAATAGATAAATCTAGAGAGTATTATTTCCTTGTTGATAATTTTCCATCACCAACTCATGAACCTTCAATCATTGCAATGATTTGTGATATTATTGGTCCTAATTCTATTTTGTACTTAGACCTTTACAACTACATTCATGACCAAATTCTACCACCTAACCTATATCAAAAATAAGCCAAAGCCTTTATTCATAATTCCACTCATTATACTTTACTAAAATCCACACTTTACCACTAAATTTTTGATGGAATTCTAATTCATTGTTTAACTTTAACAGAGTCTACACTAGCATTAAGAGAAGTTAATAAAGGGGTATGTGGAGCTCATTGTAGTAGGGAATTTCTATCCAAAACGCTCTTGCGTACCAATTATTATTGGCCCATAATGGACACAAATATGGCTACATATGTAAAGAAGTGTGATAAATGTCAATGATATGCTAATCTAATTTATGCCCCAACCAAAACATTAAAACCAATGTTGACACGATGGCCATTTTCTATATGGGGACTTGACCTCATTGTGAAGATCAACCTCACTTCATCTGATGGCTATAAACATATCCTTACCACCACTGAGTATTTCACTAAGTGGGTTAAACTTATACCCCTCACATGACTAGAAAGCAAATTTCCAAATTCATTTTCAACCATTTCATTTGCCACTATGGTATCCCCTCTGACATTATATCTGATAATGGAGGATCATTCAAGAAAAATGATGAAGACTAGATATGTACCAAATATAACATCACACAACATTTTTGTATATCATACTACCCTCACGGTAATGGCCAAGTAAAAGCATCAAACAAAACCATTATCACTATTCTCAAAAAGATTGTCAATGATGTTGGTCATGATTGGCACCTATAGATATTCTCTACCTTTGGGCATACCGTACCAATCATCATACCCCCATAGGAGCCACTCCATACTCACTTGTTTATGGTACTAAATCCATCCTTCCCATTGAGGTTGAGTTGACTTCAATGCACATCTCTTTCAACCATGTCCTTGATGATCATGACTATTGAGTAGCTTGCTTGTAAGAGCTAGACCTACTTGATGAAAAATACATAACTATGATCAATACTCTTCAGGCATATTAAAATTGATTCAAAAGCCACTATAATTCACATGTGAAGTATAAAACATTTGAACTTGGTGATCTTGTTCTTTAATAAAACCAAAAGAATACCATGGCTGAGAAAAAACATAAAGGAAAATTTAAACTAAACTGGATAGGTTCTTTCATCATTACTATAGATTATGGATCAAGAGCATACAAGCCTGCCATAACAGATGTAGATGAACTTCCTAAGCTGATGAATATTATTCATCTCAAGTGGTACTATGCTTGAGTTCTAAGGCATATTATTTATAAGGATCATTTTAGTTATGCCATTTTATCACTATTCTTATTTGTACAGATATCATTCTTAACCATTCTATTAGTTATATCCATTTTACCATTTCATTCTATCAACCCAGTGTGTTCTAAAGCCTATCCCATTTGACCTTGGCTTTTTACCATTCATTATGCATTTTTAGCATCAAGGAATCTAATCAATTAGTTCAAATACTTTAGATAGAGATCATATTTTAGAGTAGTATGATATAAGTTTTGGTAGTTGCATCCTTCATTTGTTATTCCTTTCTTATCATCGGTCTTGTTACTAATTATAACCACCTTTGGGAAAATTAGTACCATTTATCTATGGCATTGCATCCTAGTTATAATTGCCTCTGGGAAAACTAGGGGCAACATTTGTTTATTAAGCCTTGATATACGAACTTGCTACTTCCTATGCCATGTTGTGCCTTTTTACCAACTATGCTTGGTTTGTTTGAATTGACTACTACACTAGTCAAATTCCTTCACTGTAGGGTAGAACTATAATGACTAGAGGTCCTACTCTAGGACTATGTAGGTAGTTTTCGTTACTTGTTGAGGTCAGCTTAGTCACCTTTCCCACCACACTTTCACCATTTTATGAGTAACCTAATTTTGAGCACTCTTGTCATTTTGTGATATTGAACCATTTATTGTCTCATCATTCTTGATCAAGTTGAGATACTCCAAAAAATTCCAAAAACATTTATAAAATCATTAGAAAAAACCAAAAACATTTGACCACTTCATTGCCTTGATGATTCTAGGAACCCTTACTAAGTTACAATAAAACCACTTGTCACTTAGTTTCCCCAACCTTTTTGGCCTTTTCTCTCATGCACTTACCATTTTTCAAGACCATTCCTCTTCTTCTATCACATCCATTCTATTTTTTTCCTTAGTTATCACATTCTTCCCATTCTTTGGGAGAACTACATTTGGCTTGAAGTTTTTTTATTGGATATTACATCCATGGAACTATATATGCAATTTCCACTTGCCTAATATATATGGAGATAGATCAACCACCCCCTTCCTTTTCATCTATTCCCCCATTTTGTTCATTTGTTTAGTTGTCACCTATTTTTTAGGGGAAATGTTCATATGGTTTCTATTTCATTATTTATTTGTTTGTTTTTCCTTATTTTATTTATTTGTCTACCTATTTGCTTGCTTTCAGCACTATTTCCTTGATTCAATTTATGTATGTTCATTAGGTGATTACTTTCCCATACTTATACTTTATTCCATCCATATTCATATTTTTACATTGTCATCATGGTTTCTATCATTGGTGCATTGTTTTCTATTGAGTATTGGATTATGGGAGTCAGTCCCTATGCATATTTCAGCCAAGTCCTCATGATGTTATACCATGATGCCTACCGACACATGATAAAAAAAACCTAAGCTTCAAGAAGTCTATTCAATAATGGTAGCATCTCTTCAACACTGACATCTTGATTTCATCCTAATCATATCCCAAATAGAGTAATTAAACTTGAAATAATTTAAACCTTTAGTAGTTTAGACGAGCATCTCCCTACTAGTAGGTTGTTCTAATTCATCATTACCCTCTATGTTAAGTTATCATCATCCTCAGCCAAGTTTATTGTGTTTTCCATAATTAAGGTCCAATGATTATAAACACCTATAGGAAAATAATTACACACCGTCCACCTACATTTCTCAATGATTATGACCACCTTTGGACAGATCATTATGTTGTCACCACTTTAATTTTTTTGCCCATATAGGGGCATATTTTTATCTTGTTTTTCTATCTTAATAGGGGCAGCTCCATCTTCTCAATGATTATAACTACCTTTGGGAAAATCATTGTGTTATCATACCACATTGCCACTATCAAGGTACAATGCTTATAACCACCTTTGGGAAAACCATTATACACCATCCCACTTGTATTATCAATGACTTTGACTAATTTTTCAATATCATTATGTTTTCAACCCATCATCTTTCCTTTCTTTGGTCCCCTCATTTTGCTTCTTTCTTTTTGAGGGACCATTTGTCGATATACTTATGCCAACCATTCCTTTCAGGGGACATCATATAATTAGTTTATCATCATTGTAGTTATAGGCATACAAGACATTTTCATTTTTTGAGAAGATGTTACTATGCTTATATCATGCAACACCTTCCTAAATAAGGGCAAACTATAGACACCTAAATCTATCCACCAATAACCTCCAATCAGGATTTTGGCTAATTTCTACCCAAAATGCGCAATTTGGCCTAAAAACACTAAAACATGCTAAATGATGTGAAACTAACACATTCAATTTCTAATTTTATCTAAAGTATCATTAAATTTGGAAATGCAATTTATGGGCCAGCTAACTTTGATCAAATCATTTCGAGTTAAAATGCCAATTTTGCACCTAGGTGCTCTGGATTGCTCTCTCCTATCAAATCTCTTACATGAGACACGTGCCTTTGTTATTTATTTTTGGTAACATCCTAAATGGGAATATAGCTCCAATGCATCTGACATTGACTTCAAATTCCAATCCAATCAAATTTTAGACCAATAATAAGGCATTCTAATCAATTTGGGTAATTTGTGCACAAAGTGCTTAAACATGTTTAAGAGCTAATTATACCAAATTAGATCTTAATCAAGAACTCCATGGAAACTTGTGTAATAATTTTTTTTGGAAATGAATATTTAATATCTGCATCATCAAGTGACCTCATTTCTTGGGAAGTCATCCCTAGGCCATAAATGCCATAAATATCAAGATTCATACCTCCCATGCCTCATCAAAGCCCTCCATGCCTCTTAATTTCCCCTTCTTCCAATGTCATGATGAGGATAATTATAAAATTAATTCCAAAAATTAAATTAATCGTCAACAACACATCTCAATCTTAGGATGGATGGTTCAGGTTGATTCTAGACATTTGTAAAAAGCTATAAATAGGAGGCCTTACCACATCATTTCAAAAAGACATGATTATGTAAAGTTATAATGCAGAATTGATTAGAAATATTCATGCAACTAGTGTTACCATGATAATTTGATTCCAAGCCAAGCCAAGCCATAAGCCAAATGTTCCAAGTAGAGATGGAGGTATCCAAGCTCCCACTGATGAAGACTTCATGAGCACAAGCTGAGCAAGTCACTATAACAAGCATTTTGGAGCATCCAAAGAAGGTAAAAGAAGGTTTCTTTTGAATTTTAGTTGTGTGTTTTATTCATTTTTTTTAAATAAGCTCTCCCTAGTGTCTAATCTTAGATATTTTTATGTTATTTAGTGTGTTTCTTTCATTTTGTTTTCATTTTGTCACTAACACCATACTAACCAACCTCTCTTGAGTCAAATTCCTAGTTCACATGTTGTGTGTTTGATTTAGTTGCATTTTGTTATTTTTTTCCTATGGTATTCACCTATTGTATACCTTACCCTAGAACTATACTTTAGTTGAGATTAATATGGTAGGTAGAGATGAAAATTCCTTCAAAAAACTCTCAATAAGTAACAACTCTAAGGATAATGAAATCCCGAGAGGCACAGTTAAGCTTTCAAATGTCCTAAGATGAGATTTTAATTCCAACAAAATCAAGGGTTGTAATTAATTATTTTAAATTTCAGATCCTGTAGGCCAATGATTCTTAACAATACAAGTAAATTTAATAATAACCCTATTTATTGATAAAAGCCATCAAATTGCACCTAATAATAACATATTGATAAAAAGTAAGATCATTGAACCTATCTAAGATCATATAGGTATTTATAACTTTCCAAGCATCCCATCACCCATGGATTGGTCCCAAAAGCTCAATGGAAAGAACTACCAAACCTATTCATAAGAAAACTTTAAAAGGAGATTGGAATAACATGCAAAATCTAAATTATGAGTCTTCCTTGAAAGGGTTATTCAAGTAACCTCCATCATAGGCTTTTTATATTGGATGGTAGTAGATCAAGGCCTAAAATGGGATAAGAGGTATCTATATCATGGTTATATATGCTTTTTTGGTAGCATAGAAATTCCCATACCATTCCTCTCCAAGCCATATAACCAATAATGTCTTTTTGAATGATTTGATGCCTAGATAGAACTTGACTTGTTTAAGTGAAATCCAAAGTAGAACCAATTAAACATATATCACCTCAAAAATATTTATGGTATTATATGGAAATAATACTTAGTATGTCACTTAATATAATGGACTTTAGTTCTTTCTTTCTATGATAATTCTAAAGTTTTTCTAGTAGTATGTGTTTTGTGCAGGAACAAGGGTTAGCAACTTGGGTTCTAAGTGTTTAACACAAATTTTCCCATGAAAGTCAACATGTTTGTGGATAAAACAAACTTTATTCAATGAAGCGGGGAAACCCTCTATAAAATGATCAAACTTAGACTTATCAGACCTTAATTCTCAGCCCAACTAACTCCTTTCTAAGAGAAGTCTTCTAATTCTTGTTTGCCCTAGTTTTCTTGAGTGTATTGCAATGATGAATTAATCCCTATTGAGAACCCCATAACCTATAAATTTAATGTAATTGAGTCATGACCATATCATAATAATAACTAGATAATTTATTATAATATTTAATGAACTAACTTTTCTATAGGATTTATTCCATATTTAGGTTCCTAGACTCTTAGTCTCCTAGAGTGTCAGCCTCTTGAAGTCCTATGTGGCACCTAGTGAGGCTTATCTAGTATCCAGGTGATCATTTATAATCATAACAATTATTTTATTTTTCTTAGTCTCTTTTTTTTATTTCTACGTGAGGATAGGTTAAATTGGAAATCACTACATGGATCACTACTAGAGATGTAAGAACTTTTCAGAGCCCAACCAATCATGATACCTTGTTTTCATAATGGCTAGTCTCTTGGATTTACTAGAGATGTTAGATCTTGGGAGATCTCAACCTAATGAGAAGGTTACACATAGATCAAAATCATAATGGTCAATCTCCTACATTTGATAGAGATGTAAGATCTTGGGAGATAATAACCAAATAAAAGAGCGCTAAATGGCCTAGTGGATAGTGTTGCCAGAATAAAACCAATGGGCTCACCCTAATGTTAGATGTATTAGTCTCCTATATCTAATAGGGATGTTAGATCCTGGGAGAGATTGACCAAATTAAAGAGATCCATGTGGTTTGTTTTTAGTCTTGACATTCCCCTTAAACTGATAGAGATGTTAGAACCTAGGGGAGTTTGACTTATCACATCATACCACATGGCATTTTCATAAATTGGAAATAAGATCACAAAAGACAATAGGGTGGTAAAAATAAGGTAAAATCAGAGTTTAAAGGCTAATCAAATGATGTCACACATATTCTAGCTAGTATTTTCTTTCCCAAGCATATACAGGTGAATCACTAGGTTATGCACAAGGTGGTGACTATTATAGCATGAAATAATTAGCAAGAAACACTTGGAAAAAAATAATAACCAATTAAGAAGTAATAAATATGATAAGGGTATGTTCCTAGCACACTTTAGACATTGATTATATGGGAAACTAGGCCTTTATTAGACATTCTAAATCATCACATCATGGTCACTAAATCTAAAACATAGCAAGTGATCATGATTTCTCATTTTATGTCTGAATTAGGAAATAAATAAGAATATCAAGCCACCAACTCAAATTTAAATTCATTTCAATTAAAATACCAAATTCTATCAATGTAGGAGATGTATGTGGATCTCTATAAGTGCCCAAGGTGAACTCATTATCTATTATTAATCCCAATTTCCCATAATCTACTCCTCACTTTTTCCTCCTACCAATGTTGTCTATGTTTTCCCTTTTTTCAAGGCTCGATATTATATATTTCCATCCTAAATAAAATTTCCACCTTATCCTCTAGACTTAAAACCAATATAGAGTACAGAGAGATAACTTTCTTGGATAGATTAACAAATTTTAAACACTACAATGAGGTGTTCAAGGCTATTAACTTGCAACCCAAATCCTCTAGAATTCATTATTAAGGCAAGGCCACATTTTAGGATTCCCTCAAGGAATATGACAAGTGTGGGTTGCACCAAGTTGTGGATAATCCATATGTCTTCCTTGTGCTGACTTATTCAATAAACTAATGTTCATGGCTAATCCATCTTATGATGGTGTCCATGACATGGTATGCTTTGTGAGTTTCCAACATCATATCATAAAGATTTTAGGAATCAACTTTAAAGCCTACTATAACCTACCAAATTACACTATCACATATGATTCAAATGTAGTGACCACCTAAACCAACTCTCACCAAATTTATGACATCTTAAAAGATTGGGTAGATAACCTTGATGTAAAATGAGTCAATAGGATAGATTTGAATGCATACACCATTCATACCCTCAAGGAGGGAATACACATTGGGATGATATTATTCAATTGTTTTTTAGGGAGATTGACTTATTGCACATCAACCTTTTATCGATCCCATTATTCCACATTATCCTCCAAGGTGAGCAAGTCCCAAACCTTGGAGGGGTGATCAATTTCAATATGATCAAGGTAGTGGGAGATGCCTAAGGAGGAGGTGAATTTTACATGATGAGTTAATTACTAGATGTAGTCTATGAAATACTCATATTTAAACTATATACCTTTCCATCATGGGTTCTTAGATGTGTAGTATTCCATGTAGCTTTTTACAATTTATATGGCCACCATTATAGGAACCACATCAAGGAGATATGTGAGGATTTATACCTATTGGTCTAAATGGCCATCAATGAGGCATCCATGACTCATCTTTTGAAAGAGATTAGGGACTCTCCTACTTCCATTAGGGATTATTGATATTGTAGGAAGGATACAATCATTCAAGTGGCATGGACTCTCAAGGCTTCCCTTCACCTACCATATCAAGTCTCAGACCACTTATTTGAGAATGGAATAATATATAATTTGGTGGAGAGTGTCTGTAAGAACTAAATCAACCACCAAAAAAAGGACTACCTGCTTCTCTCAATCATTATTAAGAACAATGTATACTAATCCTTCCCCCCTCTACATAATATGGTGGCCCACACAAAATCATCCAGACTCACATTAAAAAGTATCAGGCCTACCTGAACATCAATTATGGCCACTAGCCTAATTCTTAGGATGATTTATATATGAACCTAACTGATGATTAAGAGGTATTTGACCAAATCAAGGCAAAGAACAAGAAGAAATGAAATCAAGCCTATCTTAAATCATCCACCTAACCTAACATTGCCTCTTCCATGTCGACTCAGCCTAATGTAAATATCCAGGTGACTAACCCAAAATTTTAAGGAGAATTATATATAGAGTCTTAATAGTTTCTCCTCCTCAAGCTTCTCCTTGAGTTCCCACCCCTCAGTTCTCAGCTCCATTACCACCACCTCTTATGGTTCAAGTGGATCAATCTCAAGTAATTCAACTCCTAGTGAATTAGCTTCAAGTGGCTCAACTCAAATCATCTTGACCTCAGGCTACTCAAGCACTCAATTTCAACATAAATAGTAGCCTAAAGATAAGTATGAGGAGGGACCAATAACTATAAACCACATATAACCCTTTCCTTACTCCCTCCACTCCATAAAATCCTCTTTCACCACCTACATTCTTAACTCCCTATTATTCCACTCAGCTGGTACCTCCCCTTTTTCCCATTTCACCCCCTCTACAATTTACCTAATTTCCTCTAGCCTCAACCATGCATAACATCTTCACCTCCTCATTTTCATATGCATCATCTATCCCATTATTAGGCATCTATATGGTGCCCATGATATTTATTTCACAATTCTAGATACAAGTTCCCCATCCCTAACAAGTGTAGCTATAACTTCAATAATAATTGCATCGGTGTTCACAACTCAATAAATTAGGCAAATATAGCACCCCCTCTAGCTACCCACCATGTTTATTAGTTGGTCTCCATAATGTATACCATCCTTGTTCCCTATATTATAACAGCTAAATCCAATCAATTTAATAGGTTCCAAAAGAATAAGAATGCAATTCATCCTCAGCATTTTATTCACGTTCTAATTGTTCCCATTGCTCCTTTTATTCCACCTTTTGTGGCTCCATGTATAATTCTTAAACCTTATTTTTATATCATCTCAAGTGTCCAAGTATTTATATTTAACTATCTAATTTTATCCTTTCTATTGAATTCAATTCTCCCTATAGTCATTTCCCCACAAGCCAATTTGACTTAGAGCCAATGGCAAGTGCAAATGTTCATTTGGGAATCCTCATTCATCTTACCTCCTTTCACCCCCATGCCTCCTCCTCCTCCATTTCTCTCTCATTTCATCTCTCCACCTATTATAACCATCTCTAAAACCCACCAACACCTCCCTCCACCCTAGGAATAGATATGGTGTCATAGGCACCTGATATTACTCTTCAAGGTAACCTTAATGTGTAAGGGGAATTTAATCACACCATAGGGAACATGAAGAGAATTATCACCTAAAATTTCATCTAAGAGGGGAACTTTATGGTCTAGTATTCTCCATAACCAAAGTGAGGATGTCCACAGGAGAAGATAAAGTGGCTAAGGACCTAGTCTTAATACTCTGATATATGGATGATCTATTTGAGAATCTAATAGAGGACATGCAAGAGTAGGTCCAAACCCTAGAATCATAAGTAAAGATATCCTTCCATATTAATTTCATTAGGCAAGTTGAGGACACCCTCTTAAAATTTGTTTGAGATTTGGGAAATTTAGTCAAGACTCTGGCAAATAGCAAGGCATATATTCAAAGGGCCTAGGCATATCTAGATAGGATTGCTCTAGTGGAGAGCTAGAGTACAAAGATAATAGTGATATTGAATAAAGTCACATTCCTAAAATTAAATATCATGCCTATTTTAAACTTTACCCTCTACCAAACATATGTCAGGAGCATGAGGGTTACTATCTAAGAATGGTTTAACATGGCATAGACAATAGTGGAACCCATGGAATAAGGTAGGAAGAAGATATTTACCTAATTAAAAGAGGTTAATATCATTGTTTTATTATTCCTAGATGGAACTCTATTGGATAAGAATGAGTTTAGATTTTACTTAGGTCACTTCAATCAGTTGATGAGAAATAAAGTGGCAAAGGTGAACAAGGCTAGATCTTAAGTGGTGCTCAAACTCTCTACGCTATTAACAACAAGCATTAATCAAGTTTAGAATGTCAAGGTATCCATGAGGGATCCATTCCAAATTTATTGAATACTAGTGGAATAATTATAGGTGATATTTTAGGATCCACTAATGAATTTTACCAAGTTACACCAAGAGTTTTACCTAGTAATAGCTACACTAGCCTTCAGAGAGGTAGAATCCAAGAATTTAGGGGGTGGTTCATCAATACTACTTCATTTATTAGTTAGGTGGGCCCTCAGATATATTACATGGGAGGTGGAGGATATTATCATTTTTTAAATATAGTTTTAATAAACATTTGGATGCCATCATGGCCCATGATGGGAGTCTTATGTTACTTAAAGGTGAGCACCCATCCTTATCTATAAATTACAAATTGTATCCCATTAAGAAAGGTCAGTAATTATGGTTCCAAAACACTATTGAAATTGAGTTAGGATTTCACCTAATTTTTATTTCATACTTTTTATTTGGAATGCCTACCATGATAGGCACTCTTTATAAAGGAACTCATTTTTATAAATACAATTCCTTATTTTTTGCTAAACTAGTTGTTTATTTAATAATGTGTCATTTATTTCTAGTTTTGAATGAATGCTAATGGTAGAGAATTGAACAAGTTTTCTGGTATAAAATTATTATTTTTGTTATAATGTGTTGTGATGTTATAACCCATTAACAAACCCTTCTCATTTTATTTTTTCAACTTCAGTAATCTATGTATCTATTTACAAGTCATGTTAAAGGACCTATGTGTTATTTACTATAGGTTCATTGGTTGTTGATATTTAGTGAGGGTTTATGAAATAATCATTTCTTTGTGTCCCTTTAGACATTTTTACCTATACAAAATTGAGATATAATCCTTAATGAAACTCAACACACTTGGTATAATTATGGTTGATCACTTAGTCAAGTTCTCTAAGTATTAGCACCTTTCAAGGATAAAAACATTCTTTCTTACCCTACCTTGCCCTCCTTTTTGTGTTTATTTTAAGACCCAAACACCTCCCCTATCTTATAAATATATAATACATTAATAAATATCTAATGACAAGTATAAGTTTCTTTAATTGATGGTTAAACCCAATTTCAGCTGCATAAATCTTGAACTTATGGTGGTAACAATCACTACTCTTTCAATAAAAAAGCTTAAACTACTCAATCCTTGGATTAAACCAATATAAATATTAAAATTAATGATGGGATATTTTATCCCAAGTGTTGTCTCCCACTTTCTTCTCCAGTTCACTCAATCTCATGAGTGCCTTTGAGGGTAGAAATGACTTCATGACTAACAACAACTAGCACTAGAAGGAGGGATGAATCTATTTTATACTATTTTAAACTTACCATTTAGCCTTTGAGTGGTTAAAAATAGGAGCCTCATTATTATGAGAGTAGTTTATTGAAGAACTTCTTATTGACCTTCTTTTATACTTTCTTTATTGTTGCATGCCTCAAATAGACACAATAGTTAATGTTAGGAGAGTTGAATATGTTTTTCAAACATACTTAATAGTATACTAGGTTTATGTTGGTTGATTCTTATTAGTGGAGATGTTTTAACTATTATTTATCTCAAAAAAATTTGGAGCCTACTACACCTTTCACTAAATATAGGTCCCATCATGACAAACTAGTTGTTTCACTTTTACAGTTTCATAAGAGGCCTAGACTTGGTAGACCTAGACCCAAACCAATAGTTTATTCTACTATCTCATTTCCTCATTCCCCCCCTAAATATACCACCCACAATGTCTCTCCAAGTACCTTGATTATCTAGATTGACTATCAATGTTCTTAGAGTTTTCCATGACTTAATTAGAAACTCAAAAATATGTATTCCCTATTTTATCCCCTAGTGTAGGATGAATGACTAAAGAGCATGTGACCTCATAAAACATTAGCATAAGAATTATCAATGTGTAATATGAATATGTGAAATGTATTCTATTCCCATTCACTTTGATGGACTCAGCCTATGACTAGTTCCTTAAACTACCTAATAAATCAATCACAAGTTGGGACCATTTTATTAGTGCTTTCTTGGCCTAATTTGGGCAAGTTATTGACCCTATATTCCTCAATCATTAGTTTACTTAAACTAAATGAGAATCTAGTGACCCCATCCTAAACTTTAATTTCATGTTCCAGAAAATGTATAGCCAAGGCATCATGCTTTGCCAGCCTAACACTTGACTAGAGCTTGAGATGTATAAGAACATTTTTGACCCATGGATGGCCATGATATTAAGATGAGACCTAAAAATAGTTGAATTACACTTGGATTATGTTGTTGCCTTAAAATTTGATAAGAAGTTTAACCCTTAGGGTTAAATGATGGATCGTATTCCTAATGTTTTGCTACATATGTATATATTGAACTTATTACCCAACACAAACTAGAATATTCTAATACTTCATCCATTGCCCATATCAGATCATCTCCCTTTGATTTATGCCACACCAAACCAACACATATTTTTTATTAACTGAATAAACCATGAAATGGCTCCTTAGTTAGAACACTAGGTGATGTTTATAGCAACTAATAACACCCAAATTATACCTCAATAATCTACTAAAAATGAGTTGGATACCATCTAGTGAATGTCCAAAAACTAACTAATGAATTTTTGAGTCTATAAAGGCAAATGGGAAAATCAAATGTTGAAATTTAAAATAATAACTTCACCTACCAAAGAAAAAACATAAGTTACAATCAACCCCATAGTCAGCTAGAGCCCTCCACTAATAGGCTACCTAAAGTTAACAAATGTGAGATAGCTCTATCTAACTGGTGTAGAGTACTTAAATTGGTTACACATGGAGAGATTAATTTTATAGAGTTTTGTAGTGATTTTGAGATATTATAGAGAGAAATGGAGGAGTATAGGTGGATCCAAATCACTTGATATCATCAAACTCAGGTATAACCCCTAACACAACCAGGGTGCTAAAAAATTTGGATTTTTCTAGCTAAAAATAAAATGGGTCAGAGGAGAGTACTAGTGATGTTCAATAATTCCAATAGTTACGAAAGATAAATTATGTTCTAAGTAACTATAAACCATAACAAATCCTTACTACTCTAACTCTACCAAAAAACAATGTAACCCTACTAGATCATAATGCTAGGAATGACCCTCCACCTCCAAAACCTCATGATCCAAAAGATCCTGAAGAGACCCAACTAGTTTAAAACAAAGTAGATGATAACATAGTAAAATACATGAAGAATATTAAGTAAAATATCACCATTTATGAACTTAATTAGACCACAAATCAACATGATATTCTACTAAATCTATAACTAAAAATCCAATGTAACCTACCCAAACTAGGCAAAAAATAGCCTAGACCAACATACTCATCCATAAGAAAAAGACTAAGGTCCATCCCTTACTCCTATCTATCAAGTTATTTTGTAAAAACCTACATAATTATCTAGTGGACTTGGTAGCCTCATCAAACATAATTCCAATAGGAATTTGTAATAAGTTAGGGTTAATTCTTATCAAGTCAAATAAGGTAGTAGTTCAACTAGATAAGTCAAAGGTTATAGTGGTTGAGCTTCTGAATGTCCACATGTAACTAAAATATGAGCCTATGATTCAATAATTCATAGACATCCAAGTGGTATAGATTCCCAAAGGTTATGACATGCTACTTAATATGGATTGGTATAAAGCTTTAAATGAGTACATGGACACTAATGTTATAATATGTGGTTACCCTAGAGAGGTGTATCCAATCAAATTTGAGTGGATAAAGACCCTTCATGAAACATATGATAATTGAAGATAATGTTATAAATGAGAAAGTGAACCTAGTTTCTTCAAACTTAGGGATTTATATGTTGAGCATGAATCCTAATAGGGATAAAGCTAATAGTGAGCTAGACTTGTTAGGCATGTGGTCCCTATATGTTTATGGGGCTCATTCTAAATGGGGTAGTGGATTTGGTGTTCTTCTATTAAACCCCCAAGGAAAGAAACACCTAGCTTTATATAGGTTATAATTTCATAACACAAACAATATGGTAAAGTATGAAGCATTAATCCTAGGTTTGTAGTTCACATTAAATCATAAGGAAAAGGAACTGAGAGTATTCAATTATTTTTATCTAGTAGTTGACTAGGTTAAAAATAAATTTCAATGCAAATGATCATACCTTAGGAGGTATAAACATAAGTCCTAGGACCTAATATACATGTTTAGTCAATTCAATGTTATCCCTATCTAGAAGGAAGAAACCTAGATTGTTGATTCATTAACATCCTCAATCGTGAACTTAACTCCCCTAGATGACAATTCATTACATGAGATTTCTATGGAACTAGTCCCTTTCCCATCTATCCTGAATAATGTGATGAATTTTAGATCTTTGAGTATGATCAAAAAATTATACAAATTATTAATAATGTTGGGGTCTTTGAATCCTAAGTAATTGATGAAGCAAATAGAGACAACCATAAAGGCAAACTTGATAAGGACAGGATCCTCAACATTCAAGGTATCTAAATCCTAAAAGGGATTATTACCTTAGAAATAAAATTTGACACCTTAGGCCCCATACCCAAAATAAAGAAACCCAAGTTTGAGGAATAGAAGTGTCGAATCATCAACCTCATCTCTCAGGAAAATCCTCAAATAGTTAATGTAGGTCCTAATTACACAAGCCTAGAACTCAAATAGATTCTAAAGTTTTTGTTGATATATAAGGATGTGATCACTTGGGACTATGGATACCTCAAATTATTTGACCTAAAATTAATTACTCACACCATCCCATTAACACCAAAACATAAATCATTTAGGCAGAGATAGAGACATGTGAACCTAAGCATAGAACCATTAATACATAGATAAGTTCATAAGTGACTCTCTTCTAGGATAATCTTCCTAGTTCACCACTCTACATGGGTAACCAACCTATTTATCATACAAAATAAAAATGGAGAAATCCATTTGTGTTTATACTTTAAAAATATAAACCAAGATTTAAACAAAGATAATTATCCATTACCTTCCTTTGATAAAGTGATCCAAATGGTTAGTGGTTCCCATATGATGTATTTCTTGGATGGATTCTTGAGATATAACCAAGTCTTGGTCAACATAGAAGACTGATTCAAAACCACATTCAACACTAAATGTGGTACATTAACCTATAATAGAATGCCATTTGAGCTAAACAATGTTAAAGTAACATATCAGAGGGTAATGGATTTTGTTTTCTAATGTTTAATTAGCACGTACATAAGATTAAACCCAAATCCCAAATCCCAAATCCCAAATTTTATTATAATATATTAGGAGATATATTATTTATTAATTAAGTGTTTCTTTATTTTGTAATCTTACTCATCTTTTATAAAATATTAATTTTTAAAGGAGTCCCCCATGAGATTTTAAAGGTCACATGCTCCCTATATATTCAACAATAGACTTATTATGATAACCAAAACATAAAAATCACACCTTGAGTTAAATAAATAATGACCCTAAGAAAAAAGGGTGTAATACATGTCTTCTATCAATTCCTATGCCAAAAATTTCATCAACATAAAGTTATAACTAGAAGGAGGTTCTAACCACTTTAAAATTATCTTAAGCCTTTACACACTCATATTTTTTAATTAGTGATAACACACATTAATATGAGTTAGCACTAATAGTTTAAAATATGTAAAATAACATTCCTTGAGGTTTAATACATCTAAAACACATTAAAAGCAAGTCTAAAAAAATATGTATCCTTGACCTCACTTTACAAGATCAAGTTCTAAATCAAATATAAAATTGCTCTAACATTTAGAGTTTCATAAAATATCCATTTATTATAAGACAAGGACAATATATTTTATAACCTTGAAAATCCATTCACTCTTGCTTAGACATTTTTTTCCACACCCTACTCATTACTAATGGCCACATCTTGGTTAGGAGGTAATAGATTCAATGTTTTGAGAAATATCCATAATCTTCTAATAAATCTCAATACATATCTTCTAAACTGTATACATGATGGTGGTGGAACTTCCAAGGAACATATCATTATTTCAAGTTAATCTTGAGATTATTAAAAATATAACATAAAAATGTTACATGTAGTTTTTTTTATTTCACCTTGTAATATCTTGCTTAATATTGGTTAATAAATTTCATAATTGACTCAATTAAAAGTTGAGAATCATTTGATAATAATTTATTTCCTATTTTAGCTAAGGTATTGACCCTAGTATCATGTATCATTTTTCTAGTGTTAAAATATAACCCAATGAGACTATACAAACTTTTAATGCTAAGCTAGAGATGATGTAAAAATGGTTCAATCCATTGTATAAATTCAAGTTACCCTTGGCATTTTACATGTATAAAAATTATATTGACCCCATGATAGTCATATTTTTAAAAATAAGTATTAGTTTTAGTAATTATTCCTTTGGGTTACATTGAAGCTATAAAATAGGATAATTTTTTTTTCCTCCAATGGAATGGTCTTAATGTGGTACCTTATATCGATCTAAACATCTCACTACTAAATCCTATACTAATAACAATTTAGGTACCACTTTAATAGGATTATCCTAACCAAAAAATAATATTACTTAATAATTAACTAAGTGATATAACACAAAATCAAAGATTATCCCTAGTTCTAATTGTGACTAATGCATATACATTGACTCAAACCTCAAATAATACTAAATTAGGTGACATCCAAAGTATAGTACAAAAAAGACTAAATATTTTGTCACTCTATAGAGACAAGTGGGTATTTATAGTGTTGTTAATTATTCTATGGGTTACACTTACCATAAATATAATATTTTCTCCAAATAACTCACTAATCAAAATATATCCCCATATAGATTTCCAAAGATCAAAATATGTGAGTTAACTATAAATAGTTAGTGTAGAGTCCATAGTATAACCTAACATGGTGAGTTAGATTGTATTGAGTTTTGAAATGTCTTTGAGATATTCCCAAAGGAAATGTAAGGCTATAATGTGGTTATAAATGATCAATATTTTCCTAGTACTTCTAATATTAACCTCAGAATGATGTCAAAGATAATAATTTTACCTCTCCAAAAATATAATGAGTTAGATGATAATGAAAAATAAGTGCATGATTAATAATATAACAAAAAAGTGATTATTCACTTAGTATTAAAACATAACAACCTTTCACATATTACACACCTCATGATAGAAGGGATACACTACCTAGTCTTCTAGCCAACAATGATCCTGCCCCACCAAAAGGTAGTGATCAACATGTAACTAGGGAGTCACAAATAACCATCACTAAAGGAGGGTAAAACATTATGGAAGAAATGAAAAAAATATTTGTTTACATCACACTACATGAACTCACATAAATCACTAATCCTATATATTTTATCCTAAACTCTTTCACTAATAAACTAGTTTTGAAAAAGTAAAAAATAACACATGCATACCTAGTGATCCACAAAGATAAAAGTTAAGTTAATTCCTCATAAAAATTGGGGTGTTTTTTAAAATGTAAAAAATTGTATAGTATACAAACCAAGCCTTTCTAAAATCCATGTTTGGTGGGATCTATTTAAAAATAGGATTAACTCTTATCAAATCTAACTAAAAAAATTTTCAATTGGAAAAACATAAGGTCAACATTATAGGAGAAGTAATTAAAATGCATATTCAAATTGACTCTAAACCAAGAGTGTAACCATTTATATATTTTTAATTTATTGGAATTCCTAAGGATTATGACATGTTTATTAGTAGATATTTATCTAAATCATTGAACGGGTATATGGCCATTGACTTTTCTCATATCTAGCTACTTTGGAGAGGCGTGACCAATCAAATCCATGTAGAAAGATAACCTAGGATGAAAATGTTGATAACTAGGTATTTATAAAGTAATTAATAAATTTATATGGTATCCACTTACATATAAGTGTACATGTTATCCATAAACCCTACTACCAAAACTATTTGTGACCTTGTTGCAACCTAAATAGGATTATGGTCACTATATTCTAATGGGAATTGATTTAAAATGGGATTAGGTGTATGATATCTAAGCATAGACCCATATAGGAATAAATTACTTATTGCATATCATCTGAGATTTCCCTAAACAAACAAATTATGAGTATAAATCAATGGCCTTAGGCCTACAATTTTCCTTAGCTAACAATGTAAAAAAATAACGATTTTTTGGTGATTGATAACTGGTGATCAATCAAGTTAAAATAAAATTTAAATTCAATATCTCATACCATAAATATTATTAACACATAGCCTGGGATTTTATTGATTTTATTTATTATTTCAATATAAATATAAGACATTATAAGTAAAATTAGGCTTTTTATTCTTTTACAACCTCAACTACAAATTTGTTTCTCTTGAATAATCCAAATTTATGCAAGTTTTATTTTATCAAATCATCTCATTTTAGCTCTCCTTTGAAATATTTAAAATTTTTAGGTATTTTATGATGATCAATATATTTTACAATTCATGAAAATAGTTAATATTCTTGAGATGAAGAAGAGGAAATGGATTATGAAATAGATAACAAATGGATCCTAAAATTGAAAGGCAATAAAGTTTCAAAAGGTATGGTGTCTATAGATATATTATTTTACTTCAATATACCTCTTAACAAATGCAATGAGGAATTTACTAGTATAAAAGAGTATGTGCTAATCAATTTAGGCTCACTAGAGCGGCCTCAAAATGTGAATATTGGTTTGGAATGTTCAAAGGAAAAATAATAAAAACTAAAACTTCTTATTTATCAATACAAAGATGTGGTAGTAGTTCTTATCAATACCTCAAAGTATTTGATACCCAAATCATGATTCATAAAGTCCCACTCATGGAAGGTACCAAACCTTTTAGATAAAGACAAACACCTATGAACCCAAATTTGGGACTATGATATATAAAGAAGTTCATAAGTTTATTTTTCTCAAAATTATCTTTCCTATTATAGATTCTACCTGGGTAGCCAATCTAGTGTATGTCTATAATATGGATGGAGAAAATTATATTAAGTGTGGACTTAAAAAACCTAAAAAGATCATATGACAAATACAATAATCTTTTTCCATACCTATATTAAGTATTAAAAATGGTGAGTGGCTTTTAAATGATGTCCTTGCTAGATTTTTTTTATGTTATAACCTAGCTTTGGTAGATAGGGAAGATATAACAAAAACCTCATTTACCAAGAAGTGTGGAATTTTTTCTTATATAATAATTAATTTTGGGATAATAAACATGATAAAATTCATGTAATATATTCAATGTACACACAGAAATATAGGACATATATACATGAAATCAATTAACAAATAACATATATCAATGACACAATATATAGGTGGGAAAAAATCTAATGGTGGTAAAAACACCCACATTTGGTATTCATTAATGAGAAACCACACCCCAATAAAAATCCTCTTCATCTCACTTATTATATGTCAAAACTTCACAAAAACACTCTATGAATGATTTACAACATACAAATATTCAAATAATATTGTTCACATAAAGCATTGTCAATGAGCAAAGTTCATGAGTATATTTTACCAAGGGTAAAATGCCTTTATATATTGGAGTATGGAGGTGGACCATTATAACTAATGGGTCTAACCTCTCCCTAACTAACCTCACTAGTAAAATATGTTACTTTATGTACATGATCTCATATTAAAAATTAAATATATTTATTTAATTTATTAACCATTATAATAATGTTAAGGGTAAATAACACCACTTAAGTATTATTTTTCCTAACACTCCACTTTAATTTTAAGTGAGGATACATGGCTTAATCACCTTAATAATGGAATTATAATCCATGAATACCCTATAATTATTTTATGAGGCATGTAAAAATTAAATATATTTATTTAATTTATTAACCATTATAATAATGTTAAGGGTAAATAACACCACTTAAGTATTATTTTTCCTAACACTCCACTTTAATTTTAAGTGAGGATACATGGCTTAATCACCTTAATAATGGAATTATAATCCATGAATACCCTATAATTATTTTATGAGGCATGTAAAAATTAAATATATTTATTTAATTTATTAACCATTATAATAATGTTAAGGGTAAATAACACCACTTAAGTATTATTTTTCCTAACACTCCACTTTAATTTTAAGTGAGGATACATGCCTTAATCACCTTAATAATGGAATTATAATCCATGAATACCCTATAATTATTTTATGAGGCATGTAAAAATTAAAGGGTTTTAAACCTTTATCATGTGAAAAAAACACCTCTTGAAAAAAAATTATAATCCATAAACTACTCAAAGGAAGTTTAAGCAGCATGATCATGAAACTACATCTCATATTTTCTCATGAAAAATCAACCAAGAATTATTATAGATTATATAACATAAGTACCTCCATTAAAATATATGATTTTGAGTATTAGGGTATAAAAGTAAAACTTCCACATAAAGTTTTGCAAAAATTGCATAACATGATATATTACAATGTTTTATAATGAGATGAAGTATACAGAATAAGAAGGAAATGAATGGTCATTAGGAAGTGACATTGTCATACACACTCCCCCTCAATGGTAACTCCAAAATTCCCAACATTTTATGAAACTAACAAAATTTGGTATCACCAAGTGGTTTCATGAAGATATCTACCACCTATTCATCCATAGGACAAAATTGCATATCAATATCACCATTGAGGACTTTATCTTGGATAAAATTCACATGAAATTTCATATTCTTAGTTCTTTAGTGATCCACTAGATTTTTTTCAAAAGATATACAACTTTGGTTATCACATAAAAGGGTGGTAATATGAGAAACATCCAAATGAAGTTCTCCTAACAACCTTAGTAACCAAATGGCTTCTTTAGCAACTTCCATAACACATAAAATATGATTTAGTATAACAGATAAATATAATAGGTTTATTTTGATTCTAAAAGTGATAAAACCTACATAAAAATTAAACATATATCTAGAATTAAATTTTTATATATATAATATCAGTATCATGGTCAACATCATAATAGCCATATAATTTATTATTATTGAAAGAAGAATAAAATAAACCAAAATTTATAGTTCATTTGATATAATGAAGATTATTTTTTGATAATTCCCCATGATACAAGCATGGATCCCGCATGAATCTGGAAGTGATACCTATAATAAATGAAATATCTAGCTTAGAAATGGATATATAAATCAAACTACTAACAAATTACCTATAAAGAGTGGGGTTAGCTTTGTCACATGAAGGTATTGGATCAAGATTAACACAAAATTAAATAGGATTATATGTAATATTATATTAAAACATGTTAAACTTAACAAGAATACTATGTGCATATTATGATTATGATACGAAAATTGAATTTTTATCTTAAAATATAGTTGTTCCTAAAAAAAATGAAGAATGCCTAAATCAGTCATTTCAAACATTTGACTTAGTTTATATTTATACTTATTAATTAAAATAATTAGATTTATAGTAATAAGAAGATCATCAATTGCCAATGAGATGTAGAAGGATTGGTTAAGTGTTTTGGTTTTTCCCATCCCCATCCAAGTTCAAATCTCTTAGGTTATTTATACCCTAGATTTTTCTGTTTACTCGATGATTTAAAAATGTGATCAAGTGATAGTTGTTTATATTGATTTGATAGTTATCTAAGGGACTGGGCCCCTAGTTTATGCTCTAGAACCAGATATATCTCTGATATAAAACTAGTATCAAGTAAAAAAATAATAAGATCATGAACATATAAAATAATTAAGATAATATGACCATTTTCAATTTTTAAAAAAAAAACATTTTCAAAATAATAGTTAGAAAAACCTAGTTCTTTAGAATAAATAGTAATTTTGGAATACTAAGCTTGAGGAGCTTGTTTTAAACCATACAAAAAGTTTTTTAACTTACAAACAAAATGATCTTTTTTAGATTTAATGAAACCTTTTGGGTGAGTTGTATATATTTCTTATTCTAAATATCCAATCAAGATTGTATTTTTCACATCCATTTGGTATAATCCAATCATTTTGAGCTATAAGAATAATGAGTAATATAATAGTACTCTTTTTTAGAACAGGAGAAAAGGTTTCATCATAGTCAATATTGGGTTTTTGAGTAAAACCATGAGTAACTAATATTGATTTAAATTTATCAATTTTATCAATTGAATTAGATTTTATTTTATAAAGCAACCTACAACTAACAATATGCCTTTTAAGCAGAGATGGGACAAGATCCCAAGTCTGATTTTTAATTTAGGCATTATACTTAGCTTGTATAGAAACATTTCATCTATCATCTTGAATAGTTTCCTCAAAGTATTGAGGTTCACATTCATACATAGTCATTAGAACATGATAATAATGTTGAATCCTAGTCAATTTATTAATATTGTAAAGAGTAGAAGACTATATTATGAATTCTGTGCATGTAGGTCTTTTAGATTGAACATGAAATTTATGAAGTTATTTATAATCTAATTTATCTAAAATTGGATCAACTTTGTCACATATCAATTTCTCTCTAGACCTAATAACCTATTGATTCATGGATTTTTGTGGTTATTTTTTTGTTAATTAATTTTTTGGTTAAAATATATTTCATATATTGATTTATGGATAGTTATATGTTATTTAATTTACATGATTGTTAACTATGGAGTTAGTTGTACTTGCATATTATATACATGATGATCATGTTTTTTAGTTTATTTCAGAAATATATTATGGATTATATATTATATTAGGCTAACTACCTTAATTTTTTAAGGGGGATGTATAATAGATCCATCCCTTAGAGTGTGATGGAGGTAGGGCATCATTGGAGAGGGTGTCATAGATGGAGGCATTTGAGGATGACATATTAGAAACTAGGAACCCATGCACACACCATGATAGTTTAACATGTTTTATATTCATTTTTTGATTTGATAGATAATATTTGATTTCATTTATAATCATGCTATTTTTTATTGAATATGGTTGTGTGTTATGCTTATGATTGTTGCATTTAGCCTATTTTCATGTGTGATGTTACTATAATGAGTAGTTAGAACCCATGAATGTTTGTAGTATGATTTGCAGATGTATATGGATGTGTGTGTGTGTGTGTGTGTGGGTGTGTGTGTGGGTGGGTGTGTGTGTGTGAGAATGTTAGAAAAATATAAATGTCTTATTTTAATAACTGCATTGATGATAAAAGGAACTTATTTATTTGTGATTAGTAGATTAGTAACTTTAGATAGTTAGTAATGTATGGATTAAAAATTGATAGGCATAGTCATGCTGGTTAACTAATAAGTTAATGTTTAAATGACCTTGGGTGATAATTCAATATTTTTATTTAGAATTGTAATATTATTATAATTAAATCATTCTTATTTATAATAATAGTTATATAGTTTAATAAGTATTGGTGAAGTCATTGTGTTTAGTTGATATGCTAATGACTAGTTATGAAGGTCAATTTATTTGATAATAATTGTAATGTTTAGAGGACTTTTACAAAGTTTATGTTTAAATGGATTAGTATATTTTTCAATCATTGGAACATTAAAGGTTAGGGTTAAGTATATAGCTATGCATTGACTTATTAAACAAGCTATTAGAAATATAAATACTGAGTTTTAAGGATTTTTGCATCAAGAATTATGTTATGACTTCTAGTTTTGTTAGTTGGTTTATCATGCATTGACTAAATCATTACTTGGATAAAGATATTAGGGGAGTTATGGTAACATGCATGAGATTAAAATGGAAATAAGGAAGGCTTGAGATAGGATAGCACATTATGGGAGAAGGAAAAAATAGGAAAAGTTTGAGGGAATTTGGAGAAAAGTTTGTCATTCATCATAATATGAACTTCATCACCATGTTAGTTTTGTAATTAAATTCATATTGGTTGTACCAATTAAATCAATGAATATTTTTATGATTAAGGGTCTTGTTTTATTGTTTTGAGGATGTGTAAAATCTAGGTTATACGCCTAGTACTACAGATGGCTTGGTCATCCATAAAACTAGGATTATGACTAAACAAACCCTAGTTTAGAATAGCCATGGTGTATAACTCTCTGCTAAGTGTGTGTGTGTGTGTGTGTGTGTGTGTAATACTAAACTCTATCAAAGAAAAAACATTTGTTCTATTAGCACAAAATTAAAAACTTAGGAGTAATATTAAAGGGTATTATTATTTAAATTGACTATGTATAGTTGTGTGATCTTGTAGAAACTATACATGATACTTATAAATATAATGTTGAATCATTATATTCAAAATGTAAATATTATTAATACCTTAGGTTAAACCTGAGTATGGTATGATAGGGAATTTGGGGGTTATAAACTTAGACTTTTAAATAAATATTTATAAATCATTATTTTTATGCATATATATCAATTTTATAGTTTAATTAAACAAGTCAAGTTTCTAAACCCTTATAGGTCACGACTATGAGTATAGGGTTTTAGTGGTTAAGTTCTGGATGATTTTAGATATGATATATGGATGTATAAATCAAATTTTGAAATTTTTATTGGGACAACAAGGTTTATAATATATAGGTAGCCAAGAATTAAAGCCAATATACATAGATGTATTCATAAATATCACAATTCATTATTTGAGGATTGGTGTATGAATACGTCAATGTATATACCTATATTTTATGCTCAAGTTTTTGGTTATATATTTTACTTATTTCATATGAAACTTAAGTGATGTTAATAGTAGATGGTTATTATGTTATAATTTTAATTATGTGTCATATTATTATTATTATATATATATATATATATATATATATATATATATATATATATATATATATATATATATATATATATATATATATATATATATATATAAGGAAGGCTAAGGTTTATATTTAAATACTAAGTCTAGTTTTAATTCATTTAATGAGTCTACTATTAAAATGACCCAACAATATAGATATATAGGGTATATATATACAAAATATAGGTCTTGAAAGAATAAATTGATGTCATGAGAGTATATATATACCAATGTATATATATACATGGCTATGTCATAGTTATCAGTTCTTTATTTACATATATACAACTATGTTACATTATTATAGAAGCCTTTAAAAACTAGTTAAAGTGACTATGTGGATATATAAAAAATATTTTAGTTGAGTAGACTTACATTTTTACTCAAATCTCATCCTTTTATAGTCATTTGGGTCTATACAGGACAATATGTCTATTAAATAAATCTTCCATATATCAAAATATGCCATACTTATAAGGATGCTAGAGTTCATTTTAGACTTCATGTATTTTGTCATTTGTGGAAAAATGCTTGGGTTTATTTATGACTAGGTCAAACCAATATAGTTCAAATTATATCCTTAAATGGAAGAGAAATGTAAAACACTTATGTGTGTTCGTATATGAATAATACATGTGATATTCTTAAAAACATAGATAGAATACTTATTAAGGGTATTCTATGTACAAGCACACACACACACACACACACACACACACACACACACACATATATATATATATATATATATATATATATATATATACAGTTCGTACAATAATTTATGTGAGGTATATTTGAAATATTGTTTTATAAAAGATAAATTTAATTATAACTAAGTATTGGGATAAGTATATATATAATATAATAATGATTTTTAATCAGATACAAATCTAAAATTAAGTATATCATGAATATATATACACATATTTTTATGTTATGAAATTTCCTAATTAAAAAAATATATGGGTGTATATGTAATTTGAGTATCAAGGTTGAGTTATTGGTGTGATTAACTATTTGATGAAACATTTAAAAATATGGTATTTAGGATTAAATACAAAATATGTGATGTTTATTAGTGTTTGAATTATTGCTAGAAATATGTTATTTAGATGGATGACATAATATTACAACTTACATGGTGATTTTTGGTAACTTGAAGTCTAGATAAACATCTTACCCAATTGGTATGATTTATTTGAGGACTGATTTTGAAATTTGTGTGTTTATCTAATTTATTATGCAGTAATAAATTAGATGTTTTAAGATTCATTGCATTATATTTGATGGACTAAATGTATGTATTTGATATTTTCATGTTTACCACATTTTACATTTGCTAGTAGGAAATAATCTTTATGAATATGTTAGTTTTTTAATTATTAAATATATAACCAAATATTACATTAGTGACCATAAATAAGTAATGTAATAGATTCCACTTGCTTAATTAATGCCATTAATGCATAGATAAGGTGTAATTTGATTGAGTGGTCTGTATGAAATTAATTGATGCTTGTGATCAATAACTATATAAAAACTTTGGCCAATGTAATAGTTATAGTTAAACATTATCATTTCATGTGTTTAATTTAGTTTACATGTTCATATGATATCATTATTGAATGGGTTTATTTATGTTATACATCATGTACTAGTTATCTTATAGCTCGTGGGTTCTAGTTATCACTCTGGATTCCTACATTGTCATTATCTACCCATCCATGAAATGAGGACCATTTCTTAGTTGGGAGATAGTGCCAGGGATCAATGGTACATTATTGGGGTGGAAAAGCACTTAAATGATGCTCTCCCTCCCCATAGTAGTACTACATTTGAGATTACTTCTGGATACATCAAGTTTGTTGAGATTCACATGCTTTGTAAAGATTTGTATCATTATATATTATTATTGAGACATACATTATTGATAAAATTGTACTTTTTATTTATATGTACAATTATAATAGTTGACTATAATGTTGTATCAATCATGGTTGAATTTATAATAATAATTTTATGAATTAAATGTAGTCTTTATTATGCAATCAATATTATACCCATTCTTTATATATTATTGTTATGGTGATCATTAGCTAAATAGATTATATATAGACCTTTATAAGGTTAACTAAAAATAATGTATTTAGTTAAAGATCACTTTTGTAGGTTTCATCATGATGAAATTTTTTATTTGAATTTATGTGATTAATTTTTTAAAAATGCCATTTTCTAGTAAAACCTAGTGGGGTTATTACAAACTTCCTCTAGGGTATCTTTTTCTTCATAAGGAGTAACATGAGATCTAAGTTCATCAAATGAATAAAATTAAGTGGGTTTCATAAAAGGCTCACAAAAATATTTTTCAAGGATCAAAACATTTATATTCTCTATGATTTATCTTTTTAATTGATCATACACTCTTAATAATTTAGTTTTGCATACATAACTTACAAATTTGCATTAATAAGAGGTAGGATCAAGTTTATCTCTTTTAGATTTAGGAAAAAATATGGTTCAGGATTACCAGATAACCTAAGATAAGCCACACCGAGTTTATTTTTAGACCACATTTCTAAAGGGGTAAAAAGATGCAAAAGCTTTAGTAGGGACTCTATTCATAATATCCACAATAATATTCATGATTTCATACCATAAAAAATTAGGAATATTTTCTAGATGCAACATTATTATATCCATTTCAATAAAGGTATGGGTTTTCCTTGTAGTAATACCATTTTGTTGTGGGGAATACAGACTTGTTAATTCCATTTGAATGTCATAAATAATTAAAAAATAATAAAAGTATTTAATAATATATTTACCATCCTAATAATTTATTAATCTATTAATAGAAAAATTAGAATAATTTTCAAAAATAGCTTTAAATTGTTTGAATTTAGATAATACTTTAGATTTATTCTTTATAAAATATGACCAAATCATTATAGTATGATCATCAATAAAAGTAAATGTTGATTATTTTAACCATAAGTCAAAATAGGTCAACCCCCCTATAGTTTAAAATTTGGTATAGGGATCTAATAGGGTTTTAAAGATGTCCCAAGGTCCACATCAGGTCATTTAATGTGTCTTTAGCCTTAGTCATATTCACTCTTAGTCCTTAGTGTCATTTCATGTCATATAAGGTCATTTTGAAGTCATTTATGGGGCTTGTATAGTTTTCCATAGAAAAAAAGTGTATAAAGATGTAATTCACCATCCATGTGTTATTTAGGTGTCATATTAACTATCTTGAGTTGACAATTTGCAAGTTTTAATGTATAAGAAGAAGTTAACTACAAAAATAGAGAGTTTGGGTAGTTGTACAGACTATAAGATAGTCCTAACACATGTGGTAGGTTTTAAAATGTATCTTTAACTCCCCTAAACTAAATTCCACACTTTTAAGCCTTTAAAATCTCAAAAATTTTAGAAAACCATTCTACTTCTCCATCACTCTCTTTTGCATGTAAAAATGGTCAACCAATTTTTGTTTAGTATGAACAATAGGAGATGAATTGGGTCAAATGATTATGAGGGATGATATTAATATTTTTGTACTCTAATTTCATGTATATGTTTCTAATTTTGGTGTACCATTATTTATTAACCATTGTTTATAGTGTTAGTGACTCATTTCTACATACACATCCCCATACCTTTCAGTTTCATTCTCTATTCGAATTGGTTTGTATAAACTAGTTTTTGTACATGTTTCTTAGGAGAATTAACATTACTCTCACATGACTATTAACCTAGTTTTCAAGTGTGGAATTCAAAATATGGGTATGAACTATATTATTTTGATAGTTAGATACACCATTGAAGTTGCAAACCAATTTCAACTGTTACAGATTCATCCTTCCTATAATGGTTTTAAAATAGAGGTGGAATGTGTTTCCACTCTAAAATTTCATGTTAATTAGTTTTCCTTTGAAATTTTAAGTTTCAAGTTTTTTATGTGGATAAAAGAGACCAATGCATATGCATACGGTTAGTTTCCCTTGTAGTAGTCACATGTAGTCAGGTGAACAAAGAGATTTGAATAGTCATGGTGTTGGTATGAGGAGTTTTCAATGTGTTAAATACATTTTAAAGGTGTGAAAAATAATTTTGGGATATATGAAATAATTTAAGATTGGTTTTGACAACCAATACTTCAATACACACAACCTTGTATCCTACATGTCCACCTACAAGCAGCTCCATAGAGATCCGAGGATGATGAATGAATGAATTTGAACTTATCTAAAGTCTCATCAAGGTATAGGAGAATTTAAAGTGTCATTGTGATATTATTTAATTAATAATATTATAGGCATACTCCAAACCATGATCATAGGTGGATAAATTTTCTAAAGGGACATTTTATTTTAAACTCTACGAATCAGATTTTACCCTTACATTTGATCCTATCATATTAGAGTATCTTGATGTTTTTACTAGACTAGTTGTTTACATCATGGATCCCAAGCATAGGGAAATGATCTTAAAAATAAAATTACTATTTTTTTATGAGAGAGTGATGAAATAGGGATTTCAACTCAAACAATCTTTCACTATAGACTTTTAGTGTCATCTATAATACTTTGAAGCCTAAGTGGCCCTATAATGCAATAATGACATTATAGTTGCATAAATCATGAAAAAGTATCCTAATTTGGTTTTAAATATCCTTAATTAACTTAATAAATATCAAATAAATTTAATTCCAAGGTTAATAGGCACATCATCACCTACATGTCTCATGACCTCTAAATTGGCATCTATAGTTATTCTGTAGCCATACAATATGTTGATGGTTAGAGACTAGAAATTTAGAAGCCTATAGATAAGTGACTATTTTGAATTTAAATGACACTATTACGTAAAATAATAATTTAATTGAGTTTATTTATAATTTTTTGACTCATATCACCACCTACAAGGGCCCTTTTGTCCTAAATGGCACCTATAAGCTCACTGTAGACTGATGGCACAATGGGAACATGATAGTTTGGGTGTTGCTTTCAAGACATAAGGATGATATAGATGTGTCAAAATATAATATGATCATATATAATCCAAGTATAACCTATACATGACACACACACTAATCATAAAACCCTACAAGAATTGCATTTGCTTAAGAAATACACCTAAAGCTAGCATAGTTTGTAGACTAGGCCTAGTCAAGCAGAGAAAGGTGAATTTGGAAGGAGAGATTGAGTGTGTGATGGGTAAATAATGATTAAAAACTATCATAGTGGTAATTATATATTCCTAAGTGTTCTCAAGGATAAATACCTATCCTACAATCACAACCCTAGAGTCTCAAGCTTAAGCAAGATTGTGCGCACGATGATGAGACCTAGAAGTTTGCCTTGAATATTTAGAGTGTTGATAACTTTACAGAGGTTTATAAGCTATGAAAAATTATAAAAAACACATACATGACCTAATATCACCTATCATATTATATTTTTTTTATTGAGATAATAGGATAAGTTCCCTTTTTTTTTGTCTTAGACAGAGGAAACTTTGAGAAAGGCAAGATTGTAGACATGGTGGGTATATGACAAGATAAGGTGTTGGGAAGGTTTATAACACTAAAAAATGGTGTATAGAGTTGTAATTATGATTCAAAAAGTTTTTTAAGACCTCAAATCCATTGGAAACTACATAGGGTGGTCATAAATAACTTAATCCCAATTAGGCCTATTAGGCCTAGACTAGACCTAAAGACCTCATGGGGTTAAATATCACTTTAAAGAGTAAAATGAACCTTAAAATGTAACTAATAACCTTTATGGGAATATATAAGTCTATTTGGAGCCACTAGTTTGCAAAGAGATCACACAAGGGGTCATTTTTAGCTCAAACTCACTCTAAGGTATGCAGAATACACTCTCAAGCTCGATAGGCCATAAAAAGAATTGGGGACATTTGAGGAGGGAACTGGGCTTGATATTTTTGGTATTTAGGATATTGGGTGTTGGGATTGTATGAATAATCCTTAAGATTCCAAACCTTATAAAACCTTCCTAAACCCTTGGTTTTGACCCAATGGAGAATAAAATAAATAATATGCATCTAGATGATTTTTTTCCTATAAAATTCTTTTAAATTGTGTATGAATGTCTCAATATTTCCCCCATATAGTTGGTATGTACCCTATTTATACAAACAAGGTGAAAATAGGATTTCTTATAGGATTTTGTGTTTTTTAGGTGTATAAGAGATTTTAAGGATGAGGATCATTATGATAGGTCAATTATGACCTATTATAACTCTCCATATCCATTTATCACTTTATATAAACACACAAACATCTATCTTAAGTCATTCATCTAAGGCAGTTTTTGGTAGATAATGGAAATGAAGAGTGACTACCAAGTGAGAAGATGAGAAGTTCAATTAGGGGTCCTTTTAAGGTCTGATTAATGGAGTGTAAGGAAAATGGGTCCTATAAAATCTTCCTAAAAACTTATTCCATATATTTTATTGAGCAAATAAAGACCATTTGGGTGACAAATGTGAAGATAAAACTATAAGGCTAGTGATGGTGACTACAGATGGTGAGAAAAATTGTCATGGAGATGGATAATAGTTAGGGATGCATATAATTATATTAAAATCTTGTTTATAAACCATAATTTATATTTCATAGGTTTTAATTATCCCTATTCTTATTTCAATTATTCAAAAGATGCTTAATCATGAAGGCAGTTTCAAGCAGGTAGTTCAGGTCCCTACACCAAGTTTGAAGAGTTATCATGCTTTAGGTGGACATTTATCCAAAGTAACCTTATATATATATATATATATATATATATATATATATATATATATATCCACTTCATCATTATACAATTTAACTATTTTTCATGCCTTTACATGTGCATTGTGACCCTTGAGCTCCACTTTCTTCTCTCTCTTCTCACATTCTATAAATGCAAGCCATTTTGGCTCTTGAATGGGAATTTCAACCCTATTATGGTAAATCCCTACTAGTTTTATATTGTAATTTTCCTTTTAAATAATAAATGAAATATATTTTTGAGTTCACAAACTATCTTGTTTAATTATGTGAAGTGATGTATAGTGAAAGGTCAAATAATTGATATCCATCCTTATTTTTTCTTAATCCTTCCATGTGTGATGCAAGTTATTTCACTCTAACAGGTCACATGAATTTTTTTCAAGTGTATGGGTCTATTTTCAAGTTTAAAAGTAACCTTAGTGTCTAAAACTGATCTCTAGTTCACTTACCTTGAGTATTTTTCATGCATATCACCTCCATGTTTGAAATAATAATGTTAGAGTAATTCAAGATTTTGAAACTAGTGTTGTAGGTCATGTCTCTTAGTGTAAGTGTATGGTATTCAAGTGTATATATTTATAGTTTATCCCCCCCATTAGAGTGTCTTAATTTCATGTCTAATTATATCCCTTTTCATCTAAGGAATAAGTTAGCTTAGGTGATAAGCACGAGGATCAATCTAGGGAGCTAACCCTTGAGCCTAGAAGTCTACCTCTACTATAGGCAACCCAAAAGCCTAAAGGTATTTTAATGTTTCCAAAATATTATATTATTCTTGAATAATATACCATATGGTGAAATATTTGGCTCTAATATTTCTTACATTCTTGGTGGGACAATTGCCCTAAAGATAACTTGTCAAGGTGAATGCTAGCCTTGACAACATCACAACTACATATGATGTTCTAATCAACATTTGGTGACTCCATTCAAGGTAATATCTAGTTTTAGACCATTATTTTTCCATATATTTATGTTCATACTTCATGTCCCTTACTATGTCATATCTTCTAATAGAGTTTTCAATCTCATAAATCTACCTCCTCAACCTGAACTTCCTCTTGAAGTTCAACATTCTCAACCTATATCAACCTTTAAAGAACAAGAGGATTTTAAAATGAAATAATATCAATAAAGTGAAGAATAAATTGAGGATAACATGGATAGGTAGCACACCTTCTTATCCTTTAACACTAAAACCCCCATATACCTCAATGTATATGATGATATACCCCCTAATGCTACAAAAAGTGTTCCCACATTCAATTTTGAAGGTCATGTCACTCCTAGTGAGCATATTAGGGATATCTCAAACTTTTGTAGTTTTCACAATGTCACTAAGGTCTATATTTCTAGTAGACTCCTTTCCATGTCCTTGAAAGGGAAAGAAATTGATTGGTATAGGACTTTCCCTGGAGTTTGTATCACCATTTGGGATTATTTTAGAGAGTTAATAACTTCAAGGTTTGAAAACAAGAGTAATCACACATCACTCATTCCTCAGCTCAATGTAATTTAAAGAGCCCCTAAAGAGACAATTCATGATATTAATGAGAGATTCCAAAGGACTTGGCATAGGTTTACTCCTCCCATGAGACCACCTACAATATTTGTGTTTCCCACATATCTAAGGGTTATTGGAACTAACATAACCATAATGTTACAGTCCATGGGTGGTTACACCTTACCTAAAGCATATGACCTTGTCATTTGATCTTAGAATGACATACTAGAAGTTGTAAAGTTCCCATAAAAGTATCCATGTCTCTTCTTCCAAATAATTCTTATGCTTCTCCAAATGTTACTCAAGTTCCAAGTTTAAGTACAAAGCCTAAAACTACTCCTAAGAAGGTAGAAGATATCGTTGATTGGCAATCAAGATCTAATGCTTTTGATGCTCAACTTAGTAAATTCAATTTGTATTATGGTGTGAATCAAAACCCCTACCCATATCCTCAAAAATTAAATAGGTTCCCACCATATCAATATGGGTAGATGATAGTTCAAGATAGCCTAAATTCAATAAGCCTACCAATGCATACAATCCAGCTTCCACCTCCAGTACAAGAGCCATGGTACCAGTGCATAGAAATTTAGTGCAAGGATAAGAATGGTAGAAACATGAATTCATGGATTCCAATGAATGTGTGGAGAAATATTTGGTTTCTCAAGTATTATTAACTCCTCAACTATCAATGGAATATGATGTTTTCATGCAAGTAAATGAAGGATGGCAGCCTCAAAGAGTGAGTTTCACTAATTTTCTAGTTGAAGATAATTATATTATAAACCAAGTTAATTCAATTACAAACAATAATATAGAAAAAAGGAAGGCTTTGGGATATTCCCATGGTGTGCATACAAGCTTAATTATTTCTCTTACAAGGCATCAATGTATAACTATAAACATGGTAGTCCCTAAAACTCCTACAGCTTCAAATAAAAATGTAGGAAGGAATACTCAAAGTGTTACAATGAATCAATCTAAAGGAACATCTTTACCTTTAAGGACACAATAAAATATAAATTCTCATTCTCTAAACATTATTTACTCTTTGAAGAATATGAAAGCTAGTATGTCTCTTTGGGATGTCCTTCACATGCTTGGCCAAAAGGAAATTTTACAAAAGAAACTATCTCAAATTCATGTTATCCCTCAAACATGAAGTCATGGTGTTGTTTCTCTCACCAATTCCCCTAATAACATTATGGACCCCTCTTCCAAATTTGAAAAGCCTCCACTCTTCTACCTCACTCACTATTACTTCGGTACTTCATGACTGCATAGTGGATAGTATATCTAGTACTTTAGTGATGCCCAAGGTTTTATCTGATAAATTGGGTCTAAATTATAAATAATTTAGTAAAGGGGTGCTTCAAATTGATGGTAAAATAACTAAATTATTGGGATTAGTGAAAGTATTGAGATTCTTCTTACATGATTGTCCTAGCTTCCCTATCCTTCAAGACATTATGGTTGTTGACTTGCCTACTCACTTTTATATCTACCTCTCAAGGGATTTCAAAACCAAGATAGGAAGATACCTCTTAGATTATTGGTCCTTATTAGACTTAAATATAAGGTATGGATCAAAGGTAACCATTATAAATCAACCACTAGCTATGTTTCACATTGAGCCCTATGTAGAATCAACATCCAATTTGAATTGTGTCATCAATGATCATGGGGAGTGTGTTATGGATAATGGGACATATTCTAAGCTTGAAGGCATATATAATATATTTCTATATGATTATGGTGCATATACCTATGCACATAATCCATACACTTACTTTGAGTAAACTGACCTTGGCACATACATCATCTATGAGGGAAAATATGAGAATTTTGAGGTAAGCATTGAACATTCTTTCTCACAATTTAATGAGGGAAATTACCTTATTTGTATGTATGATGATGATATTTTTCAAATCATGATAGATAAATATGATGAGATCAACCATGTAATTCTTCCTACACTTGATCAAGGAGTCCTTGAACATCACTATCATGAAGAGGAAGATGACCTATGGCAAAGGCCCCATGCCATAAGTCAAAAGTTTGAATAGTTTAGCAAACCTAATCCTCCTCCTAAGAAGTGTATATCTGATGGTAAGTTTTTTTATGAACCTAAAAATCAAGTTGTTGAGTGTCTTATCAAGCATGAAGTTGAGTATCTAATTAGGAATGAATATGGGCATCAAGCTACTGCTAAAACATTTACAATTATGAAGGAGTATATTGAGCCCAAGGTAGAAATTCATATGTTTTAGGAACAACCAACACTTATAATTAAGTTTAAACCATTTTTAGATGTGTTGGAGTAGAATTAAGACAAGCTTGATGATCTCATACAGCAATAACATTATGTCCAATAGGAATGTAAGGTTAAAGCACCTTTGATCATTCCAAAGTTATAGTTTGGGAAGGGTCAATTGGATATGATATAATTCAAATCAGATTTAAGTTCAAATAAGATCCTTGGAGGTAAATATGTAACATACTTTAAATCTTCAAGTAGTAGACTTACAGACATAAGAAGATCTAGGGATAGTAAGTCTTTTCACCATCTACATGAGCAAGTGTTTGTTGACAAACATGTTCCACATGATAGGTTACTTTCATGGAGTAGAAAATATGCAAGAGAAACCATATTTTACTATGGTTTAAGCATGTTGAGTTTCTCTTTACCTCAATTATTGAGGTATTGTATATAATAGGATATGTGTTCTTTACTTTTGTTGTGTGTTTTTCACCTAAGTGTTTTTAAGAACACATGTTTGATTCCTTTGGTGTGTTGTCTTGTGTGTTGGATTTTTGTTGTTTGGTGTAGTTTTATAAGGAACTCAGTGTCTAATCTGTGCATATGTGACTCCATATCCTCATGGATAGGATTAGGCTACTAGTCTTTGACATAGTTAGTTTTCCACCACTAGGAAATCACCAAGAATGTTGACTATTTTGATCACAAGTCAAAATAGGTCAACCCATCTATAGTTAAAAATTTCATATAGGGGTATACTATGGTGTGAAATATTTCCCAAGGTTCAAATGACATTATTTAATGTGTCTTTAGCCTTGGTCATATTCACTTTTAGTCCTTAGTATCATTTCATGTCATATAAGGTCATTTTGGGGTCATTTATGGGATTTTTACAATTTTCCATATAAAAAAAAGAGTATAAATATGTCATTAAATTTAATTGTGTTATTTAGGTGTTATAGTAACTATCTTGAGTTGAAAAACTATAGGTTTCAATGTAAAAGAAGAAGATAACTACAAAAAGAGAGAGTTAAGGCAGTAGTATGAACTATAAGATAATCTTGACAGATGTGACAGGTTTCAAAGTGTCTCTTTAGATCCTATGAACTCACTTATATGCTTGGACATCCTTGAAAATATCCAAAATGGCAAAAAAATATTTTTCTTCTCCATCACTCTCCTTTACATATAAAAATGATCAATAGATATTGGTTTATTTTAGACATCAGAAGATGAATTGGTTCAAATGATTTGAGGGATGATATTAATCTTTATCTACTCCAATTTCATTACAAGATATTACAAGATTTCCAAGTTTTGTGTACCATGATTTATTAGCCATTATTTAGAGTGTTAGTGACTCATTTATACATACACATCCCCATACCCTTTAGTTTCCTTCTCAATTTGAATTGTTCCATACAAACCAATTATTTTACATGTTTCTTAAGAGAAATAACATTATTCTCACATGCATCTCAACCTATTTTTCATGTGTAGAATTCAAAATATAGGCATGAACTATCTTAGTTTGATAGTGAGATATGTCATTGAAGTTGCAGACCAAGTTTCACCTATTACAAATTCATCCTTCCTATATTGGTTTTATAAAAAATGTGGAATGTGTTTCCACTCTCACATTTCATGGTGGTTATTTTTCCTTTTAAATTTTTAGCCTCAATTTTTTTCTATGTGGATTTAAGAGAATAATTCATACACATACAATCATTTTCCCTTACAACAATCCCCTGTAGTTAGGTGATGAAAGAGATTTGAATAGTCATGGTAGTGGGATGAGGATTTTTCAAGGTGTTAGATACATTCTCAAGGTGTGAAAAATAATTTTTGGATATCCAAAATAGTTTGAGAGTGGTTGTCACAACCAATACTTTAATACACATAACCTTGTATCCTGCATGTCCACCTAAGGTAGCTCCACAGAGATCTGAGGATGATGAATGAAGGCATTTGAACTTGTTTAAAGCATCATCAATGCCTAAGATAATTGAAGGTACCATTATTATAGTATTTAATTCATCATACTATAGACAGACCTCAAACCATGTTCATAGGTGGAGAAATTTGCTAAAGGGACATTTTATCTTAAACTCTTTGAATCACATTTTGCCCTTAAATTTGATTCTCTCACATTAGAGTGTTTGGAGGTTTTGTTAGTATATTTGTTTCAATCATGGATCCAAAGAATAGAGTTAATGATTTAAAAAATAAAATTATTTTTTGGTTAGGAAAGAGTGATGAAAGAGGGATTCCAATTCAAACAATCTTTCACTATAGACTTTCAGTGTCATCTATAGTACTTTGAAGCTTAAGTGACCCTATAATGTAATACTAACATGATAGTTCCATAAATCATGAAAAAGTAGAAAAAATTGGTTTTAAATAGCATTAATGATCTTAATTAATATAAAATAAAGTTAAATCCAAGGTTGAGAGGCACATCATCACCTACATGTCTCATGACCTCTAAATTGGCATCTATAGTTAGTCTATAGGCATATAGTATGTTGATGGTTAGAGACTAGAAGATGAGAACCCTAAAGATAGGTGAATATTTTTAATTAAAATTACACTTTAACCTCAACTAATTATTCACGGGATTTTTATTTCAATTTTTTGACTCATATCACCACCTATAGGGGTCCCATTATCTTAAATGGTACCTACACGTTAACTATAGATTGATGGTATAATGGGAGTATGATAATTTGGGTGTTTGTTTCAAGACCTAAGAATGATATGGGTGTGTTAAAATATGATATGATCCTATATATTCTAAGGATAACCTATATAAGACACACACTATTCATAACACCTTATAGGAATCTCATTTGCTTGAGAAATACACCTATGTCAGCATAATTTATAGACTAGGCCTAGTCAAGTGGAAAAAGGTGAATTTGGAAGGATAGATAGGGTGTATGATTTTTAAATAATGATGACACAAAATTCATATTGTTAATTAAATATTCTTAATTATTCTTAAAGAGAAAGACCCTATCTTAAATTCATAACCTTAGATTCTCAGGCTTAAGTAAGATTGTGTGCACAATGATGAGACCTAGAAGTTTGTCTTAAAGATTTGGAGTGTTGATGAATTTTCATAAGTTTCCAAGTTACGAATTTTTTTAAAAAACACATACATGAACTAATATAACATATCATATAATTATTTTTTCTAATATAATAGGGGAAGTGCCCTTTTTTTAGGGCACTCCTAGAGGGAAGACTGTAGACTTGGTGGGTAGATGACAAGAGAAGGTGTCATGAAGGTTTAGAACACTATATAATGGTGTATAGAGTTGTAATGAGGGTTAATAAAGGTTTTTAAGACCCAAAAATCATTTTAAACTACACAAGGTGGTCATAAATAACTCAAGCATAGTCAAGCCTATTAGGCCTAAATTAGACCTAAATCCCTGATGGGGCTCAATCTCAATTTGAAGAGTAATGAACCTTATAATTCATCTTATAACATTTATGGGAATACATAAGTCTATTTTGATCCATTTATTTTCAAATAGATCATATAGGGGGTCATTTTTGGCTCAAACTCACTTCAGGATATGTAGAAAACACTCTTAAGCTTGATAAGCCATTTTTGAAAGCTCACACATGTATGGACATGTTATATGGTGACCAAAATAATTGGGAAAATTTGAGGAGGGTCTTAATATTTAAATTTTTGAAATTCTTTTGGAGATTAGATTTTAGGATTATATGAATGATCCTTAAGAGTCTAAACCCTTTAAAACGCTCTTAAACCCTTAGTTTTGACCTAATGGAGAAGATAAGAAATAAGATAAATCCTAATGAGATTGTTTCTATTTTAAAGTGCTTGGAAATTGTGTATAAATATCTCAATATTTCCCCAATATAGTTTTTATATACCCTACTTGTATAGACAAGGTGAAAATAAGGTTTCTTGTAGGATTTTATATGTTTTACAGGTACAAAAGATAGTTGAAGGATGAGTATCATTGAGGGGGGTCAATTGGGACATATTATAACTATCCATGTATATTTATCACTTTAGATAAACATACAAATATCTCTACTAAGTCATTTATCTCAAAAAATCTTTGGCAGATAATGGAAATGGAATTGACTACCAAGTGAGAAGATGAAAAGTTCAAATAGGAGTCCTAAAGTTTGATTCATGGAGTTAAAGGCAAAGGGGTCCTACAAAAACTTCATAACACCTCTTATATATATTTTATTGATAAATTGAAGACCATTTGGGTGATAAATGTGAAGATAGACCTATAAGGCTAGTGATGAGGACTACAAATGGTGAGAATAAGTGTCAAGGAGATGGCTAACAGTTAGGGATGCATCTGATGACTATTGAAGATTTTTTCTAAGCCATACTTGATAGTTAATAGGTGTCCATTCTCCTTAGTCCTATTTTAAGTAGTCAAAATATGCCTAATCATGAAGGTATTTTCAAGAAGGTAGTTAAGGTCTCTACACCAAATTTGGAGAGTTATCATGCTTCAAGTGGACATTTGTCTAATAGAACCTTCCATATCTCTATTCTCCACTTCATCCTTATATAATATAACTATTATTCATGCCTTGACATGTTTAATTATGATCCTTGAGCTATAATTTATTCTCTATCTTATCACATTCTATAAATGTAAGCAATTTTGGCTCTTGTATGGGTTTCCACACCTAGTATGGCAAAGCCTGACTGGTTTGATATTGTACTTTGCCTTTGAAATAATATATGCAATCTAGTTTTGAGTTCAAAAAATATCTTATCTAAGTATGTGAAGTGATGTATAGAAACATTTCAAGTGATTGATATCCATCCTTGCTTTCTCTCAATCCTTCCATGTTTCATGCAAGTTGTTCCTCTAACAAGTCACATGAAGTGTTGTCATGTGTATGGGTCCATTTTAAAGTGTAAAAGTAGCCTTAGTGTTTGAAAATGATATATGGTTCACTTATATTTAGTATTTTTCATGCATATCACCTCTATGTTTGAAATACTAATGTTAGATTAGTTTAAGATTTTGAAGTTAGTGTTGTAGGTCATGTCTCTTAGTGAAAGTGTATGGTATTCAAGTGGAGATATTTTTATTGTATCAACCCCTTAGAGTATATTCCTTTCATGTCTATTTATATCCATTTTAATATAATTAATTAGTTAGTGTAGGTGATAAGCACTTAAGGATCAATCTAGGGAGCTATCCCTTATACATAGAGGTCTACCTCTACTATAAGTAACCTACAGGACTAGAGGTATTCCAATTTTTCCCAAATCTTAGAGTAGGCTTGAAAAACCTCCTCTACGATGAAATATTTGGTGTCAATAGTAACAATATATTAAAACCCATTAAGATATGTAAATTAAATGTGTGTTATACCATAAATATGAATTAACTCTAAAGGATGTGAGTAATCTACATCATGATTCTTGTGAAATGGATTAGTATGTTGATTACCACGTAAACTTCCTTCAAAAGTTTCATGATGAGAAGAGATAGAAAGAAGGCCAAAAATAACATTATGAGAATACATATTATATAAAATTTAAAAATTAACATTTCCTAATCTATCATGCCATAATTTGTTTTCATTCCTACTATGTGATTATATATAACATGAAGAAAAAGTAGAAGATATATATAGACTATTTTGTTGAACACCTTTAATAATCAAGGAACCGGATTGATTTTTAATAGACAAGTTATCCTCAATCAAATTTATAATGAAATTATCATTAATAAGTTGAGAATAGGATAATATATTTTTATTAAGGTTAGGTACATATAAAATATTTTAATAACAAAATTTTCAAGTTTTGTTTTTTTGCTTAGTTGCTTCTACAAATGAATTATCTCCTAGGTATTTATTTTTATAAATATCTGTTGACCCAATTTTACCCTATAGGTCAAATTAGGGTACCTATAGGTAAAAACTTGAGTTTTAGGTGTTTTTATGGGCCTAAAACTTTGTCATGGGGTATTTTATAGGTTAATTGATGTCATTTAATGATATATTAGCCTTGGTCAATTAGTTTTTGAGTCCATTTATCATTTTGAGTCATTTTGGAGCTCAAAAAGGGGCATTTAATGAGTTGAATGGCATCCTAGGTAAATTTTAAGGTTTCAATAGGTTATGTTACATAAAATGTGTCCTATTATGCCTTATTCAACTATTCCTAACTAAAAAGTGGTAGGTTTCTTAGAAGAAGCGTAATTTTCTTGAAAAAAGAGGAGTTTTATTGAGTTGTATGGATTTTTATAGTTGAGGACATTTAAAGAGTGTCCCTTGTTCTTCCACACACTTTTTTTAGTAATTAGTTTTATTAGAATCTTGAAAACATTAAGAAAACTACTTTTCTTTTTTTCCACTAGGCTTGGCAAGTAAAAGCAGTCTTCAAGTTTGTACTTGGTATGTCAACATGAGAGGTTTCAAGAAAAATGATTTTGGTGGTGTATTATAAACTCAGTTATATTCCATTTTATGTTTTTTTTAGAGGAATGGTGTCATTTTTTTTATGATCCATCCTCATGAAGTTGACTATATTTTTCTAGTTACCAATCTATGCACCCTATAGGTTTTGCTTTAGTTTGGGAATTTCCATACAATCTACTTACTTAAGTTGTTTATGTATTATGTTGGATTCATCATCAAATTATTCCCATTCTTATTTTCATGTTTCAAAGTTTTTGGATAGGTCAAGTACATCAAGGTTCTAAGAAAAGAATCAGTTTGTGTTGCAGGTAGTGTTTTCACCATTTTCAAGATCTTCATGCTTGATACTAGATTTAGAGGGTTGTGATAAGACCTTTCACATGTTTTAAATGTGTTATTAATTATTTTTTCATTTAAAACTTCATCCTTTAAATCATTTTCCATGAGTTTGCAGTTATATGCAATATTCATAGTGCATTTATAGCCTCTCAAGATGACATCATGCTAAAGATGAAGATTTTGGGAGTTTTTTCAATCTTTAATATTGTCAAGAGTCCATTGGAACATTTGGTAAATGTTTTTATGTGATCACCAACATGTTTTTTGCTCACTATATAAGTTTAAACCCATTGCCTATATTTGCAATTAGTCACCTACATGTGGCCTAAATAGGAGACTGAGGTACTCAATAGTATTAAAGTATGTGGCGGAACCCTAATTAGAGTCCTTACATGTTTAAAATACCATGGTAGACCCATATAAAGTGATATATGTCTAGACAAAGTTGAGGGTCACTTAAAAGGATTATGACTAAGATTTAGGCCTCTAATCCCTAAATTGGCAAAATAAAGATCCTTGGCATTTTGTAGAGATCTTTTAATAAGGTTGTTAAGACTCTGGATGCATATAAATATGTTTTCCTTGCATTATTATCATATGAAAATTACCTTAAAAATATATATGGTATAAGATTAAGGGAAGACAATAGTTAATCTCTTCAAAGTTGCCATTTGACACACTGAATTTCATTATTGTTATCTATAGAATTTGAGTGATTGAGTGCCATTGCTTCCCAAGGTGATAGTGTATAAGGAAGTGCTCATGGTAGATGGTCTAAAATGGTGTCAAATAGCATAATAATGCATAATGGATATCTATAGAGTTAAATAAATAAGATATACCCCTACATGTCTACTTACAAGCCTCTTTGCACCACAAATATGCACCTATAGACTGGTTGTAGGGTCACCATAGAGGGTAATCTTGATAACTTTGGTAATGGAATTATTTACATGAATGAGAGGTAAGTATAGTTAAAAAAAGGTTTGGGGATCCTCAAGGATATTTTTTAATTTTTATTTCAAGATTTAATTATTCAAAGTAACCTACAATTAGGACCCCTATTATGAAAGAAACATAGTCAGCTATGACTGTAGGGTGGCAGTGATATGAGAAAAGGTTCAAAGTGATGTTATAAACTTTCCAAAGTGAAATAAATGACTTTAAATAGGTATAAAATGACTCTAAGGAACCATTAAGATTTTTTATACCTTTTTCTTAGGCCCAAAACACACAAGCATACCTATAGGTACCTTCTAAAATAGGAAAAAACATAGTTAAGGAAGTGACATTGAGTCCTAACTAGGCAAAATGTATGAAAGGGAACATGAAGGTTTAGAGTGATGAGAAAGATAAAAACACATTATAATGAATATAATAGTATCATGTAACTATCATGAGTTGTAAATAAGCAGAGAAAGGGCTTTAGATAAGTACCACATAGTCTATACGAGGAAACCATAAACACAATCTACCTTTTTTAGGTTTATCTTAGTTTTCAAAGATTTTGAAGGGTCAAATGACCTGATAAAAGTATAATTTTTTTAAAAGATAATCCTCATATATTATATATTCCCCTAAAATATTCAAATTTATCTAGGGAAATATGGGATTGCCCTCTATTTTGCCTAAGAGAAAGGGCACTCCCCTTTTGCATAAAACCTGCAACCTTAAAGAATGAGAGGAAAAGGATGGACCAGAGGTTGATTTAACCTTTATAAGAGTTGTGTGAATATGTATATAACCTATTAAAATATTTATAACACCTCATATGAGTATAAAACCTATCAATATGATCTAAAACATAAAGGTTACAGACAAACTTAACGAGCATGGCGAGGCCTAGAGCCCAAATGAAAGGTTAGATTCATTTTTAATCTTAAATAAGAAATAAAATGGATTGAAACATGTTACTAGTGTGGAATTAGGTTGTTTAAATCCTAAAAATTGTATGGAATTAGGTGTTTTAAAGCCATTTTTTGAGCTAAAATCTAACTCAGGTATGTTAAACAAGGTTTAGGCCAAGGCCAAATGGGGGGTCATTCAAAATTATAGCATGAGATGAGAATTGAAATATATTTAATCATGAATATGGGGGTAAAATAGAGGTGATAAATCTTTTTTAAGGTAGATAAACCACAAGGAATCCATTTTTGCCCCAAAAACAACATTAGGCTTGTGCAAAAGGTGAAAACAAGCTCGATAAGAGAGGTTCAAATAGCCACATATTTCATGAGGTATTACTTGGAATCCAAAGGAGTTTGGGGAGGTTATTATGGGTATTAAATAATTTTTTTTTCAATTCTAATGTTAGATATTTATGAACAAATCTTAAGAAGGAAAACTGCCTAAAACCCTTACAAACCCTTGTTAGTGACCAATTTGGAGAAATAAAGTTGGATAGTTGCTCTAATGAACTATTTTGACAAGGATGATTATTTAACCTTTCATATGAATATATCAAGGTAATCCAAATCCTTTTGGACTATATGAAATTATATGGATAGGGTATAAAACATGGTACTTTTGACTATTTTATGTATTTTATAGGCTACAGGAGGTTTCAAGAGATGCAATAAAGTTTGGGGGGAATATTAAGAATTTTAATAACTATATATGTCCATTTAATTCATTTAATAAAATTTTAAGTTTGAAAACAATATCTCTCATCTCAGCCATTCAAAACTGACATAATGGACAAACTAGTGAGAAGGGTGGAAAACTTTAAGTGAGCTGATTTTAAGGTGTGTCTGATGCTTATAATACCATATATGGTCTTTAAACATATAATACACTCCCCCAAATGTATTTTAATGTAAAATTTATGCCTTTTTGGAATCCAAGTGTATAGGGTGTATAAAAGAAGAGTTTCTTAAAGTATAAATAGTGATATCTCCTTTCCATATGATTATAGATGACCAAGTATGCAACCAATGAATATATAGGCATGTCTAAAACCCTTCCCCTTAAATTAAATCATCATACCTATCCATAATAATTATTTGGATGTTCAAATAATTCCAAATTATGAAGGTAATTTTTTGAGCCAAAATGAGAACTTTCATGCCTCTTTTCAAGAGTTTCATACCTTGAATTGACACTTGTGCTTCCTAAAATTTCATGGTTCATCCCACATCCTCTTTCGATACACAATTAAATTATTCTCTAATATTTAAAAGTGTCCTTGTGATCCTTTGACTTCTCTCTTCTCCTCTCTCTCTCTTAAGTTCTATAAGAACTGGCCATTTTGGCCATTGTAACTTATGCTCCACTTGAGTATGGTGAAGCCCTAATCATTTGCATATCATTTGATCAATAAGAATACTAATTTTTACCCCTTAATTACTAATAATAGTGTGTTCTACTTGAATTTTAGATCTTTCTTAGTGAATACTATGAATTCTTTAGCATCTTTTCTCATTCTTTCATCCTTTTTGCAATTGGAAAGATTCTTCTTGCAAGGCATGTGAAGTGTTATAGGAAGTGTTAAGGTTGAGTGATTTAATCTATTAAATAGTTATATTCAAGGCCTCTTGTATATTCCTCCTATCCTAAACATTAATCCATAAACTCATAATGTAATATTGATGTGAGAAGATGCATATTGGAGAAGTGTATGTTTGGTTAGTATCTTGGTTTCATGTGTAACATGTAGTTGGTTGGAAGTCATCAAATTATTTGGTGTATCACCTCCATTAGGATAATTTAATTTCATTTTTCTCTCTCCCTTCTCCCCCCCCCCCAAATTTTAGGTGTATTAGTGATCCAAAGTGGTAATCAAGGGAGTTATCCCTATATAAAGATTCACCTCATCCTTAGCCTACCCACAAGCCTATAGGTGTTTATATTATGCCACTTGGATGAGGAGAGATTATTCATATCCTCAAATGGTGAAAATCCAAGTGAAAATAGTTTTTGGAACACCTAATTGGACTCTTAGTCCAAGAGTTTGAAATATTTTTGGTGTTTTTTTTCAATAATTAGCCTTTGAAGGCATCTATCAAAGCATCAATGGTGACTCCAAAGATACATCAGCTGGTCAAGTAGCCCAAGATCCATTTTGAATATTGTTGGTAATATATTTCTTTATGTTTTTTATTTCAATGAGGTTTCATGGCTAATTTTGTTGTTGAGTACTATTTTACACAAGTTGGTGAGGTATATCCAACTTATGACACTCCCTATTAGCCTTGGTGTGACCCTTACTAGTCTTGTCATGAAGTATACCAGTTTAAACATGAAGTGTGTCATCCCATTCATGAAGTGTATTAGTCCCATAGATATAATTCTCAATGTCCTACTCCTCTTAATCAACCTAGTCACTTCTCAAGTCAATCCGTTTCCACTTTCAAGAAAACTCTTTTGGGTTATGAGAAGTACATGTTGGATATTAATACTTTAAGGGGATGTGGTCAAGATGTTCTTAGTAATCTTATTCATAATGTGAGACATGCATTAGATTTGGTCAAAAGAGAGTGGGAACCTATTGAGAGAGCCAATTTACAAAAGCTCATAAGTGAGATACTAGATGTGATTGGATTGGTTTTTTCCTTAGAGGATAGGCTAAGAGTTTATGAAAGGCATACTCACCAAACCTATTAGCCTTCATATCCACTTCTCAAATATTTCTATAAATCCTACTTGACCCATACCCATGATCCCAATCAAGCTTGTCAAATTCATCCTTTTCCCAGTTAGTTAGAAGAGAAATTTGAGAAGAGAAACCTTGTTTTTGAAGCTAATCTTGATAGGAAGATTGAGTTGGATAATATGCATATGTATCAGTCCATGTCATCAGAAAAATAATTTTAATATAAGACCTCATTTACCTCTCTAATTACACCCCCACCTCAATATAAGACCTCTAGATATGAGATTCCAAGTTAGAGACAAGGTGGAGAATCCAAACCTAAGGAGATTCCAAATTCTTTGAACACTTCACCCACTCCTCAAATTGCATCACCACCTCAAGAAATTAATTATAATCCTACCATCCTAAGCTGAAGTAAGAGAGTGGAATAATGGCGAAAGAAAGAGGATAAAAGCATTGTTAAGGAGTGTGAAGTTGATCCTTTGTAAGTCCATCCCACCCTTCCTCAAGAGACATCTTGTATTCCTTGTCAACCCTCTTTTACTTGTTATCATGAATAATCCTATGAAATTCAAGAAATAAATTTCAAGTAGAACCTAGCCAATAAAATTTAAGATTTAGAGTGAAAAATGAAGTTACTAAGTCAAGGTGTGATGGAAGGTTTAAACCCAAAAGAATATCCTATACCTAAACAAACCATATTTAACCTTACTCAAGATAATGCTCAAGCCTAATCAGATTGAAATGAAGTGATTATCAAATGTAATGAATAAAACCAAGCTATTTTATCCCAAGGTATGCCTCCCCTTCCTCAAGAGCTTCCAAAATAACTCCCTACTTTTCACTCTCAATCTTATTTTGAATTCTATGTGCCACCTCCACAAACTAGTTCACTTGTATTCACCTCATCACCCTTTGCCTTGATGAACCTATGGTATGGAAACCTAAAGAGGAGAATTTAGTTGAAAAAAACTCAAAACTCTTTCTTGAATAAATCATAGCTCCTTATCAAACACATTGGACTAAGTCATCTTATTTTAATATGCCTAGCCTTGGCATCACCAAGAAGGAGAAGGAGATAGAAGATCTTGTCGCCCTTGAGAACCAAATTCATGTTTTTCTAGTTGAGATGTAACTTTAGATCCCTCAACAGATAATTAATTATGAATATGAAGAAATTTATTGTGTGGAAACTTCTGATTGGGTTGATATGGAAGAATGTCTTCCTTTTGCCAAAGAGGAAACCATCATTGACTTTTCCATCATTATGCAAGATATCATGGATGGGAAAGAAAAAGTTATTAATCAAAATCTGGATGATTTTTTTGTAGTAATTATATTAGAATATACTCCTCTTTAAGGAGGTTATGAACTAATAAAAAATGGATAAGGTAGCCTTGGCATTCAAGTAAGCATGTAAAGAAAAGGTAACTTTTCAAATATGTCTTTCCAAGATGCATATGCATCTCATGATGACATGCTTGAAATAATTAAGATGGGAAATCATCCTATCAACTAGTTGGGAGAAACACATTATCTCTTGAAGGATGGAACAAACTCTTATTTGCCTCAATCTTCTAAGGAATAAGAAAACACTCCTCTTGAAGTCATGCCTACCAAGAAGATACAAGTTGATCATAAAGTGAAGATTGGGAAGTAGTATGAGGTATGTGAACAAATTAAAGAGGAATTGGTTTAAATTGGATACATATTTAATGATGATATACTTGAAATTATATCAAATGAATTACCAAGGAATAAGTCTAACCTACAAAGCATCCAATCCAGGGAGAAACATGCTAGGCATTATGATTCATGTTATGAAGAAGAAGATTCAGGTAATTTACCATTTGATCGTGGAAAGGAAGTATTCTTAGTTTATAGTTGTAAATATTAGTTTGCTCTTTTATTTCCATAAGTTATTTGAGCACATGTGTGTGGGTGTCTTGTTAGTGTGTTTGTTTTTCTTTGTGTGTGTCCTTTGTTTTTTGTGGTTGAGGTAGTCAAGTGGTCTTATCTTGATCAAAGCTTGTGGTCAATGATCAAAATTCCTATTGTTGTGTCTTAGAATTAAAATTACCCCCTAATCTTAATGTAATGATAAGGCTATTAGTCTAGCTAGTATAGTAGGCATGCTACCCTTATGAGTCACTAATTTGTTGACCAAATTTGACCCTACAGGTCAAATTAGGGCACCTATAGGTATAAACTTGAATTTTAGGTGTTTTATGGTTATAAATTTTTTTAATGGGGTATTTCATAAGTTAATTTATGTCATTTAAATATATATTAACCTTAGTCAATCAATCTTTTAGTCTATTTATCATTTTGAGTCATTTTTTTCGATCAAAAAGGAGAATTTAATGAGTTGTACAGCCTCTTAGGGAAATTTGAATGTGTCAAAAGGTCATTTCATGTGCCACATGTCCTATTATTCCTTATTCAACTATTCCTAACTGAAAAGTGGCAAATACCTCAAAAAAGGTAGTTTTCTTGAAAAAAGAGAAGTGTTCTTGAGTTGTACAAACTTTTATAAACTTATACAGTTGGGGACGTTTTAGGAGTGTCCCTTGGTCTTACACGCACATTTTTTAGTGATTATTTTTATCATAATCTCAAAAAAATTAAGAAGACTACTTATCTCTCCTTCCACTAGGCTTGGCAAACAAAAATAATCTTTAGGTTTATACTTGGTACGATTAGCATGAGAGGTTTCAAGAAAAATTCTCTTTGGGGTACATTATAAACTCAATAAGATTTAATTTTACATTTTTTTCAGATGAATGGTGTCATGTTCTTTATGAACCATCCTCATGAAGTTGACTATATTTTTTTGCTTGTTAATCTATGCACCCTGTAGGTTTTACTTTGGTTTGGGAATTTCCATACAATCCACTTGTTGATGTTATTTAAAAATGAGTTTAATTACCTCCTAAAATTATTACCATGCTTAGTTTCATGTTTCAAAGTGTTTGGATAGGTAAAGTACATCAAGGTTACAAGAGAAGAATCATTCTATGTTGCAAGCAATTTTTTCACCATTTTCAAGATCTTCATGCTTGATCCTAGATTTAGAGGGTTATTATATTACCTTTAACATGTTATAAATGTGATATATATTCCATTTAAATTTCAAAATTCACCCTTTAAATCATTTTCCATGAATTTGTTGTCATATGCAACATTTACAGTGCATGTGTAGCCTCTTAAGATGACATCATGCTAAAGATGAAGAGTTTGGGAGTTTTTTAAATATTTAATATTATTATGATTCCATTTAAACATTTGGTAAATGTTTTTATGTTATCACCAACAAGTTTTCTACTCACTATCCAAAGTTTAAACCCATTTCCTATATTTGCAAATAGTCACCTACATGTGGCCTAAACAAGAGACTCAGGTACTCAATAGAGTGTTAAGGTATGTGGTGGAACACTAATTAGAGTCCTTAAATTTTGAAAATAACATGATAAAAATATATAAATTTATATATGTCTATAAAAATTTTAGGGTCACTTAAAAGGATGATGACTGAGATTCAAGCCTTTAATCCCTAAATTGGCAAACTAAAGGTCCTTGTCATTTTGTAGAGATCTTTTAACAAGGTTGATAAGACTTTGGATACATATAAGCATTTTTTCCTTGTATAATTATGATAGGAAAATGACCTTAAAAATATGAATGGAATAAGAGTAAAGGAAGATAGTAGTTAATCTATTCAAAGTTTCCATTTGACACACTAAATTTCCTCACTATTATCTACATAATTTGAGTGATTCAGTGCCATTGCTTCCCAAGGTGATAGTGTATAAGGAAGGTTCATTGTATATGGTCTCAAATGGTGTAAAATAACATAATAATGTTTAAGGTATATAGATAGAGGTCAGGACATAATATATACCCCTATATGTCTACCTACAAGCCTCTTAGCACCACAAATATGCACCTACAGACTAGCTATAGGGTTACCATAGAGGGTAAGCTTGATAACTTTATTAATGGAATTATTTCCAAGAATGAGAGGTAAGTGTATTTATAAATTTTTTTGGGGAGATTCAATGATTTTTTATACTTTGTATTTCAATCTTTAATCATGTAAAGTAGCCTATAGTTAGGACCCTTATTCTGTAAGAAACATAGTCAGCTATGACTATAGGGTTACAGTGAGATGAGAAAAGGTTCAAAATGATGTTCTAAACTTTAAAAATTGAAATAAAAGAATTTATATAGGTATAAAGTGACTCCAGGGAACCTTTAAGATTTTTTATACCTTATTATTAGGCCCAAAACATGCAAGCATACCTATGGGTACCTTCTAAAATAGGAAAAAATATAGTAAAGTGACACTCAGTCCTGATTAGGTAAAATGTATGGAAGGAAAAATTGAGGATTAAAGTGATGAGAAAGATTAGAAAAAATAATCATGAATATAATATTCTCATGAAACCCTCATGAGTTATAAACATGCAGATAAAGGGCTCTAGATAGATACCACACAATCTATATGAGGAAACCATACACACAGTCTGCATTTTCTAAGTATGTCTCAATTTTAAAAGATTTTTAAGGGTCAAATTATATTATCAAAGGATAATTTTTTGTATATATCATCCTCATATATTATATATGACCATGCAATATTCACATTTATCTAGGGAAATATGGGAGTGCCCTCTATTTTGTCTCAGATAGAGGGCACTTCCTTTATGCACAAAACATGTAACCTTGAAGAATAAGAGGAAAAGGATGGACCAGAGGTTGATTTAACCTTGATAATAGTTTTTTAAATTTTTATATCACCTAATAAAATATGTATAACACCTCACAAGAGTATATAACCTAGAAGGATGATCTAAAACACAAAGGTTACAGCTAGGCTTAATGAGCATGGTGAGGCCTATAGCCCAAATTAAATGTAAGATTAATTTATAATATTAAATAAGAAATAAAATAGATTTAAAAATTTTACTAAGGTGTAATTAGGTGTGTTAAATACTCAAAATTATAGGATAAGCCATCAAAATCCATTTTATGAGCTAAAAGCCAACTTAGGCCTGTTAAACAAGGTTTAAGCCAAAGCCAAATGGGGGGCCATTCACAATTATATCATGAGATGAGTATTCAAATGTATTTAAGAATTAATATTGGGATAAAAAATATGTGATAAATATTTTTGAATGTAGAGAAACCACAAGGAAGCCATTTTTGGCCTAAAACCAACATCAAACTTGTGTAAAAGGTGAAAATAAGATCGATAGGAGAGGTTCAAATGATCACATATTTCATGAGGCCTTGAATGGAAGCCAAAGGATCTTGGGGAGTTTATTAGGGGTCTTGAAGAAAGTTTTTGTGGAATTTTTTGTAAATTCTAATGTCATAGATTTATGAACAAATCTTAAGAAGGAAAATTGCCTAAAACCCTTACAAATCCTTGCTAGTGACCATTTTGGAGAAATGGAGTTGGATAGATTATATAATGGAATATTTTTACTATTATGATGTTTTTAACTTGTATAGGACACCCTCAATATCTTCCACATCCTTCCATATTGTATGTAATTGTATGAACATGGTATAAAATAGGGTACTTTTAAATATTTTGTGTGTTTTATAGGATACATGTGGTTTCAAGAGATGAAATAAAGTTTTGGGGGAATATTAATAATTTTTATAATTAATTATGTAAATTTAATTCCTTTAAAAAACTTTTAAGTGTGCAAATAATAGCTCTCATCTTAGCTAGTCAAAATTGCCATAGTGGACAAGCTAGTGAGAAGGGTGGAAAACTTCAAGTGAGCTGATTTTAAGGTGTGCATGATCATTATAAGATAATGGAGGATATTTAAAAATTTAATCCACTCCTTCACATTTATTTTCATGGTAAATTTATGCCTTTTTAGAATCCAAGTGTACATGGTGCATAAAAGAAGAGTTTCCTACATTATAGGCAATGATATCTCCTTTCCATATGATTTAAGATGACCAAGCATGAAAATAATACATGGAGAGGCATTTATTAAACCTTACCCATTAATTTAAATCATTATACCTATCCATAATTATTTTTTTGATGTTAAAATAGGTCTAAATTATGAAGGCAATTTTTTGAGCTAGAATGAGAAATTTCATGCCACTTTTTAGGAGTTTCATGCCTTCAATTGACACTTGTGATTCCTAAAATTTCATGGTACATCTCACATCCTCTTATCATGAAAAATTAAATTATTATCTTAGCTTTAAATTTTTATTTTTTACCCTTTGACTTCTCTCTTCTCCTCTCTCTCTCAAGTTCTATAAGAACTAGCCATTTTGGCCATTGTAACTTATGCTCCTCTTGAGTATGGAAAAGCTTTGATCATTTACATACCATTTGATCAATAATAATACTAATTTTTACCTCTTCATTACTTTTCATAGTGTGTTATACTTGAATTTTGGATCTTTATTAGTGAAGATTATGGATTCCCTAGCATGTTGTCTCATTCTTTCATCATATTTACAATTGGAAAGCTTATTCTTATAGGGCATGTAAAGTGTTCTAGGAAGTGTTAATGTCGAGTGATTTAGTATATTCACTAGTTCCATTCAATTCATCTTATCTATTACTACTGTCCTAAACATTCATTCATAACCTCATAATGTAACATTGATGTGAGAAGATTTAGATTAGAGAAGTGTGTATTTGGTTATTCTCTTAATTTCATGTGTAACATGGTTGGTTGGATGTCATCAACTTATTTGGTGAATCACCTCCCTTAGGATAGTTTTATTTTAATTTTCTCTCTCCTTCCCCCCCCCAACCAAATTTTAGGTGTATTAGTGATCTAAAATGGTACATCAAGGGAGCTAACCCTATCTAGAGATTCACCTCATCCTTAGGCTACCCACAAGCCTAGAGGTGTTTCCATTATGCCACTTGGATGAGGATATCTTAGGCATCTCCTAAAAGTATAAAAATCCAAGTGACAATAATATCTTTAGTATAAAATAATAAATGAGATAAGAAATTAATATGATGTGATGCACCACTATCTAAAATTTATTTATTTTTATTAGAAGCAAACAAGATAGCATATAAAGCAATAACATTAGAATTATGTTCCTAATTGTTGTTTTGATTATGGTTTTGATTTTTATGATGGTTATGATTATATTTATTAATTTTTATATTTTTAGAGGTTTTATGATAAACTCTATCTTTTTGTTATAAATTTTATCTTTTATGACCAAATTTTCCACAAATGTTACAATCTTCATTAAACATAGGTTTATGATTCTTATTGTTAGATTTATTTTTCTCATTTTTACAATTTGTAGAATTAGGATTAGATTGATGGTTTTCATTTTTTTCATAAATAATATTAAGAGTTAAAAGTTCCTAAGTTTCACTCTCTTTAGAATAAATATTTAACATCACTTTCTCTTCTTGAATTAGGATAGCAAATAAAGTCAGGAGAAGATAGAACTTCCTTTTATAAATTTTAAGTGAAGCAATAAATAATTATTCAAATTTATGTGAAATAATGTTAAAAAATATAATAAAAATCACTAAATTAAGTGTCACACAAGGAACAACTATCTAAATAAGGTTATTAAAAAAGTTACAAAAATTATAACAGGAAGTTTTAAAATTACAAATAGAGCACACCAACATGTCTAAAATCCCAAAAACATAAAAATTTGTTGGTCACATGACTATGGTTGACAAAATTTTGTCTAGGTCAAGTCTCAAAGTTACACAAGGGTTTTGCATGAGATTTACTTTACACACAAACTATATATATATATATATATATATATATATATATATATATATATATATAAAATTAATAATTTAACCAAAAATAATTTGATTAAATTAAATTGATAAAAATAATTAGAGGTAAGGAGTTTTGAACCCTTGACCTCCCCATTTGTAGGTTTTGGCAAAAAACAACTATCAACTCATCTAGTAGATTGTTTATGATCTTATATTCACTAATTTATTTTATAGTCTTATATATATATAGACACACACACACACACACACACACACACACACACACACACACACACACACACACACACATATATACATACATATATATGTATACATATATATGTATATACATATATATATATATATATATATATATATATATATATATATATATATATATACATATACATATATACATATATATATACATATATATGTATATATATATATGTATATGTATATATATATATATATATGTATATGTATATATACATATATATATACATATACATACATACATATATATATATATATATATATATATACACATATACATATATATATATATATATACATATATATGTATATGTATATATATATATATATATATATATATGTATGTATATATATATATATATATACATACATACATACATATACATATATATGTATACATATATGTATATGTATATGTATATATATATATATATATATATATGTATGTATGTATATATATGTATATACATATATACATATACATATATGTATATATATATATATATATATATATATATATATATATATATATATATGTACACACACACACACACACACACACACACACATATAGTCAATGTGCATGTAACAACTTTTCTAAATTTTTTTTTTTTAATTTCTTTTTGTAAAACACAAATACTTAAATTGTAACCAAGCGCTTACTTTCATGGAAAAATTGTAATAAATAAAATATTTATTAAATAATATTTTAAAACATTATACTTACTTCATAATATTATTTGATCAACCATGTCATATGTGTGGAGGTAGAGGATTTGCTATGGGTTGAAGGAAGCAAATATAAATCTTGAAACCTATCAAGAAACCTTGAAATCTTCCAACAAGCTAGATCCAACCCCAAATATATATTTTTTATAGAAAATCATTCCACTTTAATATTTTTAAGGAGATACTATAATTGTTATAGGGCACCCAAGTAATTTTAAAAAATAACCAACCACTTTAGGAAGCCTACATATACTTAGAAAAATACTTTAGGAGGCCAAAAAACTCATGATCTGACCACTTCGAGCAACAAACACACTTAAGAATGATGAAATTAATTTTTTTAATTTATTTCATTTAAAAACCATACAATGGCACTTATGGAAGAAAAAATATTCAAAAAATAGTGATTTTAATCTTAAGCATGTGATGGAGTGAATGTAGATGAAATAAGGAGATTTGACCCCTTAGGAGAGAGATCTAAACAATATCAATCCAAAATCAGATGTTTTTTAATTTTTTACTTGCATCAAAGCTATACAACACACACCAAATTTGTATATAGAAGAAAAATATTTTTAATGAAGGTATTATTGTATTTTTTTATTTTCATTTTAATTTAAATTACTTAATAAAAACTCAAATGAAATCAAGGTTTATGGAAAACAACTATAGATTAGGAGATGTTGTCCATTGCTTTAAATATAGTGATTGTGAGAGATACTTTTTCACTGGGAAGAATAACTTGCACACATGTAAACACTTGGATAAAAAAATATTAATAGATAATTGGGTGAGATGCCTAGTCAGAAACTAGTCTCAAAAAGTTGTGAGCTTCCTCAAATGGATGTCAGCTCACTTATTTACACAATCAAGTGGATAAACAACATAAGAAATTACAATAGATAAAATATATGATAATAGTAATAATTAGGATTCAATACTCAATTAAGCTATCAATATAAGCATAATATTCATCCCAATAAGCCATGGTAGAATTTATATCATCTTATATGACATCTAGTTGGTCGATAGTAGCTTTTAAGGAGGGAGAATAAATAATAATGTAGATAGATAGATCAAAATCTATTCCAATTTGATAATCAAATAGGGGTTGGGATACTATGGGAAGATCTATGATATTTATTATAGCATGCACTATGCCTGGTAGAGTCATTTACATACAAAGGTCATATTCAAAATGATTGAAAATTAGTAAGGATTACAAACAAGGGTCTAAGATCAAGGTCTCAGGTTTTGAAAATTAAACATAGTGGATCAATGCCAATCCTAATAGGATCAATGCCGATCTATAAAATTGGTGTTGATTCAGAATGAATTGATATCAATTCTCTCTATATCTAAGTTTGATCAAAATAGAGAATAAGTTAGATGATAGAGGCTAAAATATGAATATACAGGGATATGGATAATATTCTAAAGATTAAATAAGTAGATAATAGTAGATAAATTGATATAAAATGAAATAAATAAACATGATTACTTACCTTAAATACATTTTCAAATAGAATGAAATTCTCCTTCATAAATTTAGGAAATCTCTTGGGCTTATGATAGAGAATGTGGATTGAATATATCAAAATTTTGGTAGAGTATCATTAAAGACATCATTTCTCCAAGAAATCTAGAAATAATTTGAGGTTTAAAGTTTTTGGGTCCTAAAGCCAATGGTTGGCTAGGTATTTATGGATTGATGTCAATCCAGATAATTGGAATTGATCATGGGTAAATCAACATTGATTCACTTAAATTGGTAGGTTCATTTCAACTAGGTTAAAATTGGCTTTACTAAGCATGTGGTTATTGGTATTGAAAACATACAAGGGTAAAGTGGTTGAGAAGTAGATTCCTTAGGTTATTAATGGCTTTAGGAGGTTAGGGGGTAGAAAGATAATAGTAAAGGCAATTTACTAAGATATCAATGATAAATATGCTAAACCTTATGATATGGAATATTTAGGAAATTAAATAAAATAAGGACCTACAATGCTTAATTAATCATATATAGGGTATGAAATTATAGTGTTTACATTTGCCCCTTTTTGTGGACCAGTATGGAATAGATGTCACCAGATAAAAACCATGAGTGTCTCAATACCCCAAGTTTATGTGAGGAGTTATCCTCCCTCAAACTAGGAGCTGACGTAGGATAAGGAGTGGGTGATAGGTATGAAAAATGGAATAATGGATGGCATGGATAGATAATAGAAGAGATCTAATAAACGTAGATGCATTACATGAAGTATATGTTTTGCACCAATAGGATCCAAGATAATACAGGCAAAGATGCCCCAAAGAAAAATCCCATAATAAAAGGCTACAACTATGAATAAGCAGGCTTAAACAAATGCAAAACAAGAGAATAAGTGATAGAGTTTGGCTAACTAAAGCATCTAATGTGTTATACAGTGTGTGTGGTACCTATGGAAAGTTATTCTCAAGAGAATCTACACTATTAGGATCAAGTGAGGGGTGTGTTTCACATAAATTTTTGATTAATTTTTAAAGAAAGAGAGAAAAGAAACTTTATATAGGTATAATTGAAAAATTTGGATTTGGTTTATACATTTATTGAATCAGAAGACTGTGAAGAGCTCCTCTTTGGCTAGGGAGGATAACTTTTAGATAAGAAAAAACTCAAAGGAATAGTTGATTAGTTAGGTAGGAAGGTGGATTTCCTAGCAATCTAGATCCAAGAAGTACATGACTTCCTTGGAGGCTATCAATCCACCTTTTAAGACAAGTTAATACTAATAAAATAAGGTTGCATAACACAAATGAAAGTACTTACTTTATATTAAATAAATACTATTCAGAATAAATGCTTAGATTAACAAGATAACATTAAGGTGAATTTCAAACTATCAAAATATAGTTTAGGTATGGTCAAGTTTTTATTTATGGTCTGTATTGTGATAAAAGTTAAGAAAATAGGGTTTTGGTTGAGGTTGAGAAGTGGTTTATACTTGATAATTTTAGGTGTCTGGTTTTACACAGTGACTGTCAATGGTTAGGGTGATCATCGATGGTAAAAATGATTGTTGATGATCAAGGTAATCATTGATGGTTAGGGTGATCATTGATGGTTACTGTTAGTTCTCATTTAGGTCAAGAAGGTTGATTGTTTGAGGTTGCATATTGGTTCTACAAGGTAGGTTTGGGTTAGATACTTGTTGTAAGTTAGAGGATAAGACTCATAGGTGGTTGGTTTAAGGGTTATTTATTTAGATGACTGAAAAGAATTTATGGGTGGAATTTCTAAACTAAATAATTGAAACTTGAAACAAGGAATAATATACTTATCTCCTAGTTTGAAAATTGATTTTTGATAGCTTACAGAAGTTTTGGAGATTGTTGAAGATGATTTTTTATGAAGAGAATACCTACACAAGAAGTTTATGATTAATCTTGATCTCTGTTCTATCTCCTAATATTGATTCTTGATGATCTACTTACCTGATCTCTCCCCTAGTTCTCCTCTTCTATTCCTTTTATATAGGAAAAGAGGAGAGGCTTCACAAGATGTTAAATAAGAGGTTCAAGATTTGCTCTAAAATTAAAGTAATCATGCACAAATTTGGATATGGATTTTGGACAATATAATTATAAAATATCAAGGTAGAGTGATGTGCATGTTGAATGTCCAGGCGGTGGAAACCTGACCTTCAGTAGTCAAGTTGATCATAAATGGTTAGGGTGATAATTAATAAGTCAAGGTCAAAGGTAAATTTTGGGTTAAAAAGGGTAGATTTATCTATAATGTCAAACTAACTTAGGCTAGGTGAGTTAGGTTAGGTTAGGGGTCAAAATATTAAGGTTGGGCCCAAGGGGGTCCTACGGGATCCAAGGGTGTTTTGACATTCAAAATCATAGTGTGTAGATTTTTGGTGTCTACATTTTGCCCCTTTTTGTTATGAAACTTAAATCAATGAGCTACAAAACAAAAATGGAGTATGGGTCAAAGGCCTAGTTGACCTAAGATTAGAAGGAGGTGTTTCCCCTCAAACCAAAAGTTGAAGAGGTAAAACAAAAGTAGGTACAATTTTTATAAGTGGGTAGTTGATAAAAGTGGGTGAATGATAGGTTGGGTACTAAAATGTAAAGAAGCACACAAAGTGTGATAGCTAATATCGTGCATAGACTAATTTTCCATAGTTGGTAAAAAATAAAGGTTAGTGATAAGGGACAAGTGACCAGTGTACTTCATGATCATATTTAGGCATGGTGATTGGGTATACCTATTAGTCTCCTAGACAAGGTCAGTGTTTTTATCAATATCCAAGGTGGGAAGTGCTCTCATAAAAAACACAAATGGGTTAAGTGTCATAGGTATCTAAGGTAAGAAGTACTCCCAAGAAGACATAAGTGTGTTAGTTGTGCAAGTTCAAAAAGGTGGTCAACATGGGAATGTTGTCTCTGTGGTTAAAATACCAAGAAAAAATAGTTGGAAAATGTGCACTAGTTGGGCCAAAATGGACCAATGGAAAGATGATGAGTTGGTCAGGGTGGGTAGGGAAAGTAGTCTTCAAGGGTAGGTGGAGAAAGTAGACTCCAAGGGTGGGTGTGGTTAGTGGAAAAAGGTGATCTCTGATGGTTAGTTTAGGTAATGTTATAAAAAGTTAAAGGTTGGGTTGTGGAGAAAGGTGATCTATAGTGGTTGAATTGTGGAGAAAGGTAATCTCTAATGGTTGGTGGTGTTCAAATTGGTTGCCTAATTTGGGATACCACTTAGTTTGGTAAAATGATGCCCCATTTCCTAGTGAAAAGGTGTAAGGTGGTTAGTTGGGGGCATTAATGAACTTGAAAAAGGAAGACATACATCTTGACAAGGATGTCATGAGAGTAGAAAGAGTAGGCTAAATTCTTTAATTGGCAAAGACCATAATGGAAATATGGGTGGTCTTATGAACATAATCCCCTTTCATGCATTACATTGGTGTTAGCTCATTGGTTAAAAGAAGTGGCTTGATAACGCAGTTTCAAGTAAGCTCAAAATCCCTTACTTATAATGTATAAAGGGAAGATGGATGTAAATGTAACCTTATTATGAGACTAGCATGCCTCTTCTGTAGGTTTCCATAGAGTTAGTATAAATAATTCTATGCTATATAAAATGTAGACTAGTTGATGTGAGAAGTCTACTCATGAGATAAAATTATGTCTTCCAATATTATTCCTTTTATGAGATCTGATTGTAGCTTTCAAAATTATTTTATTTTTGCTTGTGGGTCTTTTGCTTATTTTTATTTTTCTTAGAGGGTTGGGGAAGCTGGTTGATGTGGGAATCTTTCAAGAAATTACTAGCTTTGACAAATGCTTTACTCAACCATCCTTCAAGGGAGTGGTATAATTTTATGTGTTTAGTTCAAATTCTTTTGATAGTTGTCCTTCAAGGGAGCAGTCCACCTTACATTGTGCAATTTTGAATAAGTTTTCAATAACTATCCTTCAAGGGAATAGTCTGTGAATGCTAAGAATGACCCATGATTTGTTTTTGACTTTGATTTTACTTGACATAGACTTTCTTAAACATGCTCAAGGGGTTGCCTTTATGAAGGCAAATCTAAGAGCACAAGAAGGTTTAATAGGTGAAAAGAGGTTTAGGTTACAATGACCATGGGAATCTATCCTGAAGAGGGATGGAAATTACCATAAGATTCATGCCATGGGTAGAGTCATGGTATCCACAGTTCAATATTAGGTTATGATTGTGATAGATAATCATATGATTCATTTGTAGTTAGTTTCCCTTAAAAATAGGATGATGAATGTGGATTGAAATCAAGGTATGAGCTTAAGTTAGGCACAAGGTGACCAAGAACTTAGTTTAACAAAATAACATGATGTGAATGCAAAGCATCTAGGGGTTTAAGTTCTAATTTGCCCCAGATCTATGCTTGCATACATAGTTGACATCAATCAGGAGAGTATATGTCCCCCAATTACTTTTCAACACTTGATGAGACATGGAAAAGAATTGGGTTGAAAAAAAGGTGAGGTTGGTTAGGTGATAGTTTGGTGGAGAAGGGTAATCTCGAATGGTTGGGGGGGGGGGAGGTGATTCTCTAATAATTTTGGTTGGGTGAAGGAGAAAGGTAATCTCAAATAATTCTAGGTTGGTTGGTTGATAGGTTAAGGTAAAAATGCCAAGAGTTAGTTTGGTTAATTTTTAAAGTATGGTTTGGGTTGATAAATGGTCAAAGCTATATGGGGGGAAAGTTCCCCCAATTTTCTCTTTCCATATATGGTCGAAGATGGGAAAATGATCCTAAGGTGATGTGTTGTTTAATAAGAGAGTTTAGGAGGGGTGAAGATGACTTCATCCACCTCCCAAAATGGGGTATTAATTGTTAGTTATTAGTAGTTAGTAGGTCATGTTTATGGGTGGTGGTTTAGGTGGGATCATTATTATGGTTTTATGGCAAGGAAAACATTATTGGGTTGGATTTGGATAGGTTTGAGGTCCAAAAATGATGTTAGGAACATCATCCTAAAATAGAGTTGGGGTGGACAAGAGTGTCAAATTGTCCCAATGAGTGATCTTAGGTGAGGTGTGGGTATCTTGGATAAAAGGGTAGTTGAGATTCAAGAAATATCAAATGGAGGGTTGATGTTCATTTGTGTTGATAGATAACTAGCTTATGGTTGGATTAAAATTTGGGTTGATCATGGTTGATTGATTTGGTTTAGATGTTGGTTTGATTAGTTGAGAGAGGTAGGATGGGTGGTTGATCTATCTTGTTAGTTGGGTTTGCTTTTTTGTTTGGTTTTTTTGGTAAGGTAAGGTGACAAAGATTTTACCCTATTCAAAGGGGAATCAAACCAAAGATAATGTCATTAGGTAGATGAAAACTAATAGGTTATAAAATAATTGAATGGGTTTTATTTTAATTGAGGTTGAGTTGTATTTAGTTATAGGTGAAGTGTTTTGAGCTTGGGTTAGCTCCATTAAAATGGGAAGTAGAAGAGGTGGGTTAGTTTTCTTAATGATGGTGTTAAAGGAAAGTTGAGAAGACTCTTCTTGGTCAACAAGTGGGTGGTTTAAGGTTGATTCTTCCTTAGTGATGATTTCAAAAGGAAGTTTAAAAGGCTACACTTGGTTAATAAGTGTTTTATTTGGGGTTTTGATTGCGGTTACCCTAGTTATAGATGCACTAAGGACCAAATCTAATGAAGAGACCTTATTGTGTTGAGGGCTTTGGTCATGGGCTTGCACAATAAGGGGTGCAAAAAGAGGTTCAATGATTTATTTCTTGAATAAGTTCAAGGATAAGTTGGGGGAAACATGGAGAATATCATTTGGAACCTCTTTTTGATCGATAAGTTTTTGGATGATAATCTTAAAAGACCCACATCTGTCTACCACATGTCCATTTGTGTGATGATACATACAAAACTCATTCTCTCTAAACCAAATGGGTTTTGGAAGAGAAGAATTTATGGGTTTGATTGTAGGGAGTTTAATGACAAAATCCCTTAAAATTTTGTCATGGATTAAGGAATATGATTCCTTCAGTGGGGTATACTTCCTAGGAAGAGGGTGCACTAATGGATCTTGAGGTTGCAAGTTAATTGTTGGTTTGGTAAAGTTAGTTGGTCAAATAAGTTTGGTTGATTTGACAAGTTTGAGTGATTTGATGGGTTGGGTATGCTTGATAAGGTTGGTATGTTGGAAAATTTTGGTCAATAGTTATTGGTTTGATTTGGTGAGGTTGGTTGGTTTAATAAGATTGGTGGGTTTAAAAAGTTTGGCTAGTTGGATAAGGTAGATAAAATAGGTTTGTTTGAGAAGTTAGGTAAGGTTGAGTTATTTGATAGATTTGATAGATTTGACATATTTGATATGGTGGGTAGTATTGATATGGTTAGGTGGTTTAAAATGTTTAGTTGGTTCAATGTGGTAGGTTGATAGTTATTGGTTAGATTTGATGGGGTTGAGAAGGTTGAGAAGGTGGGTAAGGTAGGTTGGATTGATAGATTTGATAAAATTAGTAAGGGTGATAAGATTGATTGGTTGGAAAAGTTTGTTTGATAGTTGTAGGTTGGATGATTATTGGTTTGATTTGAAGAGGTTGGTAAAGTAGGTTGATAGTGGTTGGGTTGATAGTTGTTGGTGGTATGACTAGGGGAATAGACCAAGTCTTGGTTTTGAGATAAAGAAGGTTGACAAAAAGTAGGTTTAGGTGTTTGATATGAATGTTGGGTTAGGTAGTCAAAATTTTAATGAGGATGAGGTGGTTGATATGATGATTGGTATAGGTAACCCAAAGATTGGTTAGGTTGATTTTTCCAATAATTAAAGGTTTGTTGATAGGTTGTTGGTTCATCATTTTATTAATAGGTTTCTAGTAGGTTGTGGGCCATTAGTTGGTGAAGGTGATGATCAAGTGGTTGTTGAAGGGTTGTCAATTGGTTGTAGTTGAGGTTAAATTGATTTTAGGCAAGGTTTGATTAGTTATAAGTGAGGTTAGGTTGATTATAGGTGAGGTTAGGTTGATTGTAGGCATGGTTAGGTTGATTACAGTTAAGGTTGGATTGGTTGTAGGTAGGGTTTGGGTTATAAGTGGATCTTGATGCAAGGTAATTCTCTAAGGTAAGAGGGTTGTCTTCTAGGAATCTAACAAAGCTAGGATCTCATGGAGAGAATATAGATGGGGTCCCCATTGAAAAAGGCAATGGAGATGAGGTAGGTGAAGGTAAGATGGTATAATGTTACCAAAAAGAGTTAGATTACTCACAACTCAAACAAAGATAAATCAATAAAATTATCAAATAAATCCAACACACACTAGAGTATGTTAAATCCTATGGTTAATTTTAATCTCACTTTTAGCTTATGCCTTAAGTTACAAGAAAGTATGATAGAAGCTGAATTGTAGATTAGGTACTATAGAAGTAATTTATGATTGGTTTTGGGTTATTTAAGTGCTCAAAATAATCTATATTGGAATCAATATGTGGCTTGGTATTGGGGGCTACCCCTTCACTTCACACACTGTAGTGATAAGGGTATCAATTGCTTAGCCAATATATATTGATATCTAGAGTTTATACTCAACCAAAGATTTGAGTTGGTTCTCCCCTTGATAATGACCTCTGAGTGGGATTGTTTGGAAAGGGTAAGGTTACTGCTAGGTGATGAAATCCCAGTTGGGCCTTATCTCAAATTATATTGATGTTTAATTGATGAAAGTGGTTTGGCTAGTGTTTGAAACAAAAGTGGTGATATGATAAGATTACTATAATTTAATTCAAAGTGAACTAATATTAAAAATAAGAAATGGACACAATTGATTTTATCCCAAAAGAAATTTTAGATTCAATTATGAGCATAAATAGAGAGAAGAGCATATAAATTCAAAAATAATACAAGTAGAGACTTAAGGTCCCATTGAATTTGCCAAAATGTTTCATGTAAATTTTTGCTTAAGTTATAAAGAAAGAGAGAAAAGAAACTTGATATGGGTATGGTTTAAAAACTTGGATTTGGTTTATGCACACATTGAATTGGAAGACTGTGAAGAGCTCCTATTTGTCTTAGAAGGATGACCTACAGATAACAAATCACTCAAATAAATGGTTGATTAGTTAGGTAGGAAGGTAGATTGCCTAGCAAGATATATCCAAGAAGTACATGACTTCCTTGGAGGTTGTCAATCCACTTTTTAAGGAAAGTTAATGCTGATAAAAGAAGTTTGCATAACACAAATGAAATTAATTAGTTTAGCTGAAATAAATACTATTCAAAATAAAAGATTAGATTTATAAGATAACATTAAGGTGAATTCCAAACTATCACAATATAGTTTAGGTATGGTCAAGTTATTATTTATGGTCTGTATTGTGATAAAAGTCAAGAAAATAAGGTTTTGGTTAAGGCTGAGAAGTGGTTTCTGCTTGCTAATTTTGGGTGTCTAGTTTTACATAGTGACCATTAGTAGTCAGGGTGATATTTGATGATCAAGGTGATAATTGATGGTTAGGGTGATTATCAATGATCAGGGTGATTATCGATGGTCAGGGTGATCATCGATGATTAGGGTGATCATTGATGGTTGCTATCAATTTTGGTTTAGGCCAAGAAGGTTGCTTGTTTGAGGTTGTAGAATAGTTCTACAAGGTGGGTTTGGGTTAGATATTGGTTGTGAGGTAGAGGGTAAGACTCATAGGTGGATGGTTCAATGGTTAGTTATTTACATGATTAAAAATATTTATGGGTGGATTTTCTAAACTAAATAATTAAAACTTGAAATGAGGAACATTATACTTAGCTCTTGGTTTGACAGTTGATGGTTGATGGCTTGGAGAAGTTTTGGATCTTTCTAAAGATGATTTTTGATGAAGATAATACTTACAAAAAAAGTTGATGATTTATATTTATCTCCATTCTCTCTCTTTTTCTTACTTCTCGATGATCTACTTACCTTATCTCTCCCCTAGTTCTCCTCTTCTCATCCCTTTATATAGGAAAAGAGTAGAGGCTTAACAAGATGTTAAACAAGAGGTTCAAGAATTGATCCAAAATTAACTTGATCATGCACAAATTCACATATGGATATGGACAAGCTAATTATAAAAAATCAAGCTAGAGTGATGTGCATGTTGAATGTTCAAGCAATGAAAAATTGACCATCAATGGTTAGGTTGATCATCGATGGTCAGGGTGATAATTAACAATCAAAGGTCAAACATAAATTTTGGGTTAAAAAGGGTAGGTTTAGCTAGAAGATCAAACTGACTTAGGCTAGGTGGGTTAGGTTAGGGGTCAAAATATTAAGGTTAGGCCCAAGGGGGTCCTAATAGGGTCTAGGGGTGTTTTAACATTCAGAATCATAGTGTGAATATTTTTGGTTTATATAAGGAGATACCCAAAATATTACATGCCTTGCATGAGCTATGGGACCAATAGGGAGTTGAATTCCACAAGCTTGAAATAACATAAGACAAATAATAAGGTAGATGTGGCAAGGTATCAGTATAAAGCTAAGGAGTAAGATTGGATGTATGTAAAATTAAAAGTTGTTAAAAAAAGGGAAAATTGGTATCGATTTAAAATTAATTAGTTTCAATTTACCAAATTGATGATCTAAAATAGATCAAAACTGATCAAAAGTTAGGTATATAAGTAAGTCTAACATGGAAAAGTGCTTATTTTCTATTTGTGAAAATAAAATGATGTCTAAGAGTTCAAATGATGAATATGCTATGAAACAAGATGGAGGCTAGTGACAATGGATTGAGGTGATGTTGATGCTCACAGGATGAGGTAATTTCATTATTTTATTTTAGTTTGTAAATTTTTTTGAAGTTTTGAGGATTTTTGGAGTTAGGATGGGGATATGATTATGGTAAGATGCTAGAATATAATTGGTACCAATTCCCTAGTGAATTGATGATTATTCACTAGGAATCGATGGCATTTCACCAAAATGGTGTCGATCCTTAAGAAACAATATCGATCCTTAAGGGATCAGTGTTTATTTGCACAAAAATTGTGAAAGGATTAGATTAGAGTCTAGGGTTAGGTTAATTTATATTTTTTATGAGAATTTAGGCTTATAAGGGATGTTGGTAATAGGCACAAATTCTACTATGGATATAGGATCGAATGTTGCCATTACAGTAACAACAAGTTCATCTTAGTAATGATGGTTGGGTCCACTTGGAGGCCATAACCTTGGGAGGACTACATCACTACAGATGAATCCATTAACACATGGGATTATTGGTTCCCTTATTATAGTGTTGGGATGTCACAACTAGGATGTTATGGATTACTATTGGGGACATGACCATCATTATGGAGGACATCTTTGATATTTTATGACTTTATGTGTAGGGATCACCCATAGTTCCTATAGATGAAAAGGGATGAGGATTAATGTTGACATGAATTTATGATGAGAATGCAAAGGATATCATATTTATTGCTACTGCATTTGATTTTAAACCTTTATATGTAGTTGACATAGTGGTGAGAGGAATACTTACTATGATGTTATTGGCTATATCTTGTTACACACTCCTAGAATTGGGGTAGGTAGATTTATACAAAGCTTGACTGGGGTGGTTTTAGATATTCTAGAGCACCAGATAATTTTTGCATGGGTGTCTACTTTACTGGCACATATTTATAAGGAGCTCTGGGGTTTGAGGACCTAAAGGTGATATAGCCTAGATGTGATTATCATTCTACAATATTGGGCTTATGAGCACATTAAGTTAGTGTGGACCATTGGTACCCCATGGATATTATGGTATGATACTGAGTACAACATGGCCTTACTATTATGAAAGGTTGATTTAGCATTAATTTTCATAGATGGAATTACCTGAGACCTCAATTACTATTGATAGTTCTTAGAAGGGATGAAAGATGAAAAAATCATTTGGTAATCTTATCTAAGATTTCTTATGTGGCTTGGGGTGTAGGTAAAGCTCACAAACACATGGAAGGAGAGGTGGGTGATGGGAAGGAAGATGGATTACCTAGAGTATCTCCATTTTGGATAAGTACAATGGTATTTCAAGGTAGTATAGGACATTCCATGAGCCCCACATGTATACAGGAAAGATGAGATATAATAAGAGCTCCTAGGACTAGTTATTGAAGATGTACCTATGGAAGAGGAATTGGATCCAAAAGAATATTATGTGAAGGATGCGGGGTGAACTCTCACATTTACAACATGGTGGGATAAATAATGGGAAATAAGGTAGGATATGGTGGTGCATCCATGCTAGGAGGGAGGGGATGAGGAGATGGAGGAGGTTGAGGAGAATAGAGGAGGGGATGACATGGGAGATCATGAGGATGGGGGAGATGAGGAGATATATGTATGAGTTTATCATAGAGAGATAAATGAACTAAGGGCTTAATGTATCACCTTAAAGGGATAGTTAGCTTAGCATAAGAGGATTTTATCATAGTACAGATTGAGTTGGACACACTATAAACCTGACTAGATACACTATAAGTGGGGTTTAACTCATTACATCTAAGTCATGATATGGTGGTGGAGGATCAAGATACATACTAGGTAGATAAAAATATCCTAAAGAGGAGGGAGGGAGAGCTGTTAGTGAAAATAGTTGGAGAGGTGGCTAGGCCAAGCATCAGATAGGTAAGGACTATGACTATTAAGAGATACAAGGATCCAGTAGCAAAGATTAGATATTATGAGAAAATTATTCTTTATCTAAATCCAAAGAATCCATGCTATGCATCCCATACAGCCACACAAAGTAGGTCCTCTAAGTGCACACATACAGGGTCGATGAGCATGGGGAGTGTATCCTAGAGGAGAGACAGTGACATGGATAGAGGTGGAGATAGAGGAGGAGATGGTGGTGGATCCTTGGAGAGCATCCACTTGAGTAGGCTATAGTTTACATAGTATCCTATTTATTGATGATTTATAGATATTTTAATGTACACTAATTATTGTGTGTGTGTGTGTGTACGTTTCATGATTATGAGTTATGATGTTGACATGGATTATGTTTATGTGTTATGGATGTTCATGGATTATGCATACATTTATATTATGGATTTTAGATTATTAGATGATGTGATTTATTATGGTTTTGACATGTGATGGATTTATATTTAAAAAATTTATGGATTGTTTATGGATTATGATTACATTTAGATTATGGATTTTTTATGAGATGTGATTATCTTAGTTAATTATGGATTTTAAATGTTATAAAATGTTTATGGATCATGATTATTATGTTATAGTGGATGTGATTTTGATGTATGGATTAATGTGATTTTTAAAATGTTCATGATTAAATTAATATGGATGTGATTTTTTATTATGTGATTATGTATTTAATGAGTCAATTAGCTTATGAATTATAGATGTATATTTGATTAGTGATTATAGATTGTGTGTGATGTGATTATGGATTATGGATTACATTATGGATTATGAAAAATGTTTATGGATTATGGATGTATGTTTGATTATTTGAGTTTTGATTAGATTATAGATTATGCAATGTGACAATGGATTATGGAGTTAAAACTTTCAAATTTATTAAATTATGATTTTGGATTATGATTATGGACTTTGGATTACATTATGGATTATCATTATTATGGATGTAATATATAAATTACTAATTTCATGTTTATAGATTTTTGAATTACTAGATTAGAATATTTGTTAATATATGTGGAAAATCTATAATTAAATTAGAACAAATTTAATTTATACAGGGTTTTATTTCTCATTATGGGCTCGTACCATGACCCAAGAAAACCACTTGAAAAGAACTCATGTACGTCCTTAACCAAATGGTAATACTAACCTAACAACTTTAGGTTAACTAAGTTTAGGATCTTATTGATTTTGAGGACAATTGTAAGGATTTACTTTTAGGATTTGATAGAAAGTGGATTCTAAGAAGAATTTTTTTTCATCCTATGTACCCAAAACTAAGGTTAAACCTAGAATCCTTTTATGCCAATCCATGTAGACTAATCAATATAGGAAGTATATTAAATTATAGAAAGGTGATTAATGTGGGAAACTTTATTGAGATATTTTTATGCCTGATAGCCATCCTTCAATGGAGTGGTCTATATTTATTTAGATATGATTTTTAAAGTAGTTGTCCTTTGAGTGAATAGTCTGTGCTTTTGATATTTTGTATATTTTTATAGATTCCATAGCTGTCTTTTGAGAGAGTAGTTTGTCTATTTTTTTTTATCTTGGAGATGCTTTGATTTTATTTTTGATCTCAGTGTTATTATTTATCTATGGATTAGCCTTAGGTATCCTAGGATAAATTTCCAAAGATTTTTTACACAAGATAATACACTTATTTTCAAAATTAATTAGTGATAAAAAGGGATTTTAGGGAATAATGATTTGGAGCTCCTTCCTATTATAGGTGAAGATTATCCACTTAGAGCATGCTATGAATAAATTCAGGGTGTTCATATTTAATGTTAAAAATGGGCAATGTTTTTAGATAACCACATGTCTCTATATATCATTATTTGGTATAAGAATAATAGGAATATGAAACCAAAAAACTAAACTAGGCAGACCAAGGTGATTAAGATTTATTAATAGTAGAAAAGGATGAATATTCAATGGAATAATATGTTCTCATTTTGAATTTATATTAAGAGAGGCCAAATGATATGCCCCAGATCCATACTTATGGGTGATAATATATGGTCCAAGCCAATTTGAAGCAAATTTTCACCTTTTGCTTTTTTACATGTTAGTGACATGTTGATTTTAATTTAAGAAAAGGTCATCAATATTAGATTAAAATTATTTTATATGTTTATTATAGGTACATTTTATTCATTACTTATATACATGGGGATGGTAAAGGGCAGTTGATCAATTCTCATCCAAGAGTTTGAGCTGGGCTAACCATTCCTGATAAAAGTCATCCTCAGAAATGATATATTTAAGGGAGATGTAAAGGGAAGGAATATGAACCTCAAGAGGAAGTACAGATTTAATACCATAGACTAGGGAGAAAGGAGTAGCACTTATGGGGGTTTTAATAATAGTTTGATAATCTAATAAGTCAAAGGGAACATTAAGATGCCAGTTCTTTCTTGCTTCATTAATGATTTTAGTTAGGATTTTTACAATAGTTTTATTGGATGATTCATTAGGTTGAGGATAGTAAGGAAAGGAGAAGCTAAGCTTAATGATAAAATAATCGTAGAGCGATTGAACCTTTTTTTCTTAAAATATTTTCCATTATCTATGATGATCTTATGAGGGATGCCAAAGAGACAAATAATATGTTGACTAATGAATTCAACAATTTTATCTACTTTGATAGAGATAAGGGGACAACCTCCACCCACTTAGCAAAATACTCAGTGGAAGTAATAATAAATCCATGATGTTGGGAAGATTTAGGTTTGATTTGGCCTATAAGATTGAGCCCCAACTGGGAAAAATGTCAAAAAATTTATGCTACCTAAAATGTTTGACTAGGAACATGGGATAGGTTGGCATGCTATTGACATTTGATGCATTTCTTAACATAGTCACAACAATATTAATTTAAGGTGGGCCAATAATAACCTAATCATAAGATTCTCTTAGCAATAGTGTGTTTATTAAAATTTCCTCCACATGACCCATCATGAGCTTCTTTGATAGTAAGGGTAGCTTCATGATTCTAAAGATAATAAAAAAGGATACCATCAAAACCATGCTTATATATAACACCCCATAGTATTGAAAAACATCTGACATGATGCTGGAAGACTTACCATTTTTAGATAAATCCAAAGGAATAATCCCCCTTGATAGGTAATTAAATATCTATGTATACTAGAGATCTGATGGATTTTCCTCCACATTGTGGATGGAAAGAAGTTTAGTTTTGGTAAAGGAAGGTTGATTAATCCTATGGATGAGGACAAATAACTTAGATTCTTGAGACAAAGATGGGATAAATGAGGCTAAGGAAGATATAGTATGCACAAACTTGTTAGTTTATCAAGGAGTGGCTTGGATAACATAATGTTTGAAAGTGGCTAGTGATTGATCAACCAAGGTCTTATAATTTTTAATGGTATCATTCTTACATTAATATATTCCCTTAATCTGATTGACCACAAGCTAGGAATCACTATAAATATTAAATGTCTTAATACCCAAGGCTAAAGTAGTTGGAGACCTATGATTAAATCCTTATATTTTTCCATATTATTATTACATTTAAAATCAAGCTTAAAAGATAGAGGGATAGGTGTCCCCATAGGATGGATTAGGATACTCCCAGCTCCCCCACTATGCTTACATTTAGATCCATCAAAGAATAGTCATTTGATATTGTAGATCTATTTGAGATATGGAGGCTATAGATTCATCTGGGAATTCATAATTAATTGGTTGATTATCAGAAAAAGGTGCCTCGGCAAGCTAATCAATAATGATTTGACCTTTAACTAATTTTTTATGGATAAACTCAATATCAAATTATACCAAAATCATAAGCCATTTGGCCATTCATTGATTCTGATAAGGCTTTAAATGCATAAAATTCAAGGGATTAATATTTGTGACCACATAAGTTTTGTGATTGAGAAAATAATGGAGAATATTGAAAGCTACAAAGACTATATCCAAACACAACTTCTATGTATGATAATAATATGTCTCATAATCAAAAAGTGTGTAATTGATATAGTAAAATACATGCTCTTTATGTTATTCATCATGATAGGTAAGCATGGCTCCAAGGGCATGGTCCATACCAAAAATATACAATAAGAAAGGTTGCCCCTTCTTAAAAGGAGTAGCAACTGGTGGTGAAAGAAGGTATCTCTTAAGAGACTCAAAGGCATCCTAACAACTAGAGTCCCATTAAAAATGGATATCTTTCCTTAGGAGGTGATGGAATGGTTGACATCGATTAGATAGCTAGGAGATAAAATGATGGATAAACTATAATTTACCTTTCAAACTATGCATTTGCTTAAGATTGAATGGGGGTGGCATTTCTAAAATGGCTTTGATCTTGGTAGGATCAACTTCTTCTCATAGATGGAGATAATAAAGCCTAGAAGTTTACCCATCAATACTCCAAAATGCATTTCTTAAAATTTAGATGGACACAAAATTGGATTAAGTGAGCAAAGATTACCTTTAATATTGAAATGTGTTCTTTTCATAATTTTGATTTATCGAGGAGATCATCCACATAATCTCAAAAAAATTATGGATAATATCATGAAAGATATAAGTCATGACTCTTTGATAGGTTGATCCTACATTCTTTATACTGAAAGGCATAACTCAATAACAGAGGGTCCCCCATAGAGTTATAAATTAAGTCTTATGTTGGTATTTTGGTGTGACAAGGATCTAATTATATCTAGATAAACCATTTATAAGTGATAATATTTCATTCCCAGTGATCAAATCCGTTAATTGGTTAATATTAGAGAGAGGGAAATCATTCTTAAGACAAGTGAGATTAATGTCTCAAAAGTCATTACAAAGGCATAATACCCTTATAGGTTTGGTGACAAGGATGATATTAGATACCCATTAAGGGTAATTGATAGGACGTATAAATTTAATAGATAAGAGACACTACAAATCTTCTTTAACTAAGAGTGTAATATTAGGATGCATTTTTTAGAGATTTTATTTTATAGTTTTAGCATAAAGGAATGTGACAATGTTATGTATGATGATAATAGGATCAATACTAGGCATATCACTATATGACCAAGTGAATCCTTTACTATGATCTATTAGAAATATAGTGAAATCTTAGTACTCTTAGTGATCTTAGGATTTGTTGACCTTAACTATTCATGGAGTCTCATGAGATCCTATGTTAACATCAATAGTGGACTCAATTAATAGACTAGAGATTTCATATGGAAGGGATTATGCAGATGGGAGTTCTTAGTGCCTAAATTAGTTAATATCAACTCATCATCCTAGCACTAAAGAACAAGGATGGTAGGAAAATATTTTCCTATCATGTCTGTGTAGGATAGAGGAATGGTTCTTGATGGGAATCAAAAGAGCAGAATACACATTTTTAGAGACAATAATAATCACATTATATTATTTCAACATACACGATACAAAACATTTGGCTATTATATAACCATGGAGGTAGAAAAAAATCCTCCTAGAAAATAGGATCATATAACTCGAAAGAGTCAAGGGTAACAAAAAATCAACTAAAAACTTATATATTATTGTTACGTGTAATAATAATATATTAACAATACTTTAATAACATAATTATTAATATTACATTATTTACAATTAATAATGTTACAAATATTAAATCCTAAGATTCACCCCCTTAACATTATTAATTCCTAGCACCCCCTTAATGTGAACATGGGGATAGAATTACATTCTCAAAATATATTCACCTCCTAAAAGTGCTAACTAGACTAGGTACAAACTCCAAAGATTATCTCTTTACCCTTGTGAAGTCATAGTGGCGAGCTGAATTATGTAGGACTAATCCCTTCCTCTTTGGGTTCTTGTGGGACTTACCCTTCCTCCTTGGGTACCTAAATTCTAAATCTCCAAGATACTTAAGCTTAGCACTAACTATATAACCATCCCTGAGTTTATCATGAAATCTTCACCTACTCCCCAAAAATGAGTTTTTTTTAAACATGAATTTTACCCATATATCTATAAAGGGGTTTATTTGTAAACCAACACACTAAAAAAATACATGTGAATAGGAATGTGCTTATATTCTTATTAACACACATCACACAAATGTGTCATCAAAACAAGTGAGCGACCTCATTGTTGATGATTGACAATAGGTCGTAAATCACCTCCAACCTCTTGTGTTTATGTCCTCCAATATGCTAATTAGTACACAAAATATTTAGAATTGTACCTACCATCTTAATTCAATGGTTCATCTTCATAATCTAATTCCTCTTCTATTATCATATTTACTTCATTTGTTTTGAGTTTTCCTTTTAGAAGGTTAGAAGCTCAAACTTTGCAATATTTGGATGTATGTTTTTTTTTGTAATAATAACAGTCAGGTTCTTCCTTATTTTTAGAAAAAAATTTATAGGTATTTTTTACATGCAATGTAGTTTTTTCTTCTATATCTTCTTTATTTCTTTTCACTTTAGCAAGAAGTGCAACAATCATATATTTCAATGACTGAGAAAGCATCTATCTAACAATTAATAAACACTACTATATTTAGGTGGAAACTTATTCATCAATATGGCTTTTGCATCTTCATCATTAATAGGGGATTTAAATTCTGATAGTTGTCTCATGAGGGATATCAACTCATTGATATGACTTATCATTTAAATGCCATCACTCATTTTGATCTTAAACAACTGAAGTTTTAAAGAAAACTTTGTGTTGTTTACTTTTCCTCTAAATAGTTTGTTTAAGTTTTCCCACATTTCATTTTATGTTTTCTCAAGATCCACATAGTGTAATTTAGAATCTAAAAGAGCCAAGCCAATAATAACATTGGCTTTATCATCTATATTTTTCCATTCAATAAGCTTTTTTGCATCTGTAGGTGTTGTCTCAGTTCCATTTACTATTCTCCATAAGTTTTTGTTCATGAGTTGCATTTGAATTTTGAATTTACAAGTATGAAAATTTAGACCTATAAATTTTTCTAGGGGAATGTCCATTTTAGACAAACAATATGATTATTTTCTAATAATCACCTAAATAGGACTCAATAAGAAACTCTGACATTTTTGAATTTTTAATGGCAAAAAATAAATAAAAAATATGAATTTTTTTTCCTAATAACACTATTTTGATAATGGTTAAACCATTAAATAATATAAAAACTAGACTCAATGATTCTAAAAAAAACTTAATAACTATAGTTATTAACATTGAATTGTCATATATATGATAATAACACTTTTTTGGACTTTAAACCCTTTTTTAATCTAAACAATAGAGTCAACTAGTGTTGACCAAACTAAAAAACTTATAATGAGATCAACATTTTTGAATAAGACATAAAACAAAAAGACTTAAATTGACTCTTAACCTATATAACACAATAAGATGGAATTAAGACCTAGTTTTACAAAGTTGCATCAAACAATACACCTCACTAGAAGATATAATAAAGTGAGTCGATCAAGAGGATGATGAAATATAGTAAGTATAAAAAAGATTCCAATACAATGATATACAAGTTCCTAGGGAGTGGAGAGAGTATTAAGTGTTAATAAATGATACTCTCTAATTAAAAGATGCTAACATGTGGAATCAATGAACTCCTTACCGATCCTTGATGCAGGGATTATTTTACTAGTTGATGCCTCATTGGAAGATGATGGGGTAGTGCTTTGTAATGGTATTAAGACATCATTTTTTTATAAGATGAGGTTACAAGTTTTGAATAGATGGGGATCAGATGGAACATTATGGATTTTACCCTTGTGTTTAAATCTAATACATTGATGCAAGGTAAAGGGGACATAGTGCATAACATGTATCCAAGGATGCCCTAATAGAATGTTTTATTTAAACTACCCTTATATTAAATAAAATAGTTTAGGGAGAACATGCACACCTACTTGAATGTGAAATACTACCATTCCAAATACAGGGGTGAAATTATCATTGAAAACTCATATAATGGTAAGGGATTGGGATATAACTATTCTAGGTAGTTGTAATTGTTAAAATACATGAGATAAGATGATATTTATACTATCACCATTATCAATCATGACTCATTTGATTCAAGTTTGATCAATTTGGGTAGTGATAAATAGTGAAAGATCATAGTTATCAAGATGTAAGGATGGTATTTAGAAATCATGGAATGTTATGGATAATGGCTTTTAAAGTGATGCCATGAAATCTGATAGAGGTTAGGGTTCATCATTTTGTATCTCATTGGCTCACAAGGCTTATATCATAGCATTATAGGGTTGTGGATAATTTTAGACAAGTTCATATAGGGATATTTTGACTAGAAGGTGATGAATCTACTTTAGAACAGATATCTACATGAGTTTTGAATCATTGTTGTTTTGCACTTTTCCTAAAATAAAAATTTTAGGTTTTAGAGTGGGTATTGTTAGAATATTTGTGGTAAGAGATGGTGCTTTGGAAATAGTAAATTTATATTTTTTGTGATTGTGGGTCTTATGATTTTGGGCTTGGGATCGAGTATCTATGTGAATTGCATCTATCTAAAATAAAAGGGGATTCATTGCATTTTTAGAATTATCCACATCTATAGGGTTTATGAGAGGTTAATACTAAGCTCTATCAGAGGTTTTATATTCTTTTACATCTTATTTTGATACTATGGGTATTATGCTACTTCCTGAGGTAGATTTAGTCTTGGTAGTTTGAATGTGGGGATGGTCATGATCTAATTATTTCATTAAGAGACCATCTTCTTATAATAAGTTAGAGACCATCTTCTTCTAATAAGTTAGAGACCATCTTCTTCTAATAAGTTTCAGACCACAACCCTTACTATGTTACAAATTTCTATGTCATGACATGCTATTCCATGATACACACATTTCCTATTTTATTTATACCATGTTGGTTTATGAATATGAAATTTGACATGTTTTGTGGATGGTAGAGTAATAAGGGAAGTCTGGAGAAGTTGATTGAGGATCTTAGAATAAGACCCCTTTAATAGATCTTGACTAGTATTTTCAATCCTCTGAGGCATTGATATGGAAGAGGTGTGTGAATTTAAACCTTGACCTTTTAAATTAGTTTTTTGAATGTTTCCTACAGTAGGTAATTTGTGCTTAAGATAATCCCTTAAACCTAAACCTTTTATATATTAGGGGTTTAAATGGCTATTGATTAGCATAATCATGGTGGGAAGATCATGTTTTGATGATACATGAAATTTGGTAGAGGATTATATAATGGTAGATTTTAGTCTTGTTAAAGGATGGGGGCCTAATATAGATGCTATTATTTGAATAGGTAGTAGAGTCACCCTCCCCTTTTGAGTAATCTCAAGGGTAGTGTGTATATCCTCTTTAGGGAGTTCAATCCTAATAGGAGGATGCTACAGAGATTTTCCTCTTGGGGCCCTGAGATCTTTATTTCTGACATCTATGGATTTTCCCTTGACTTCTCAAATATTTAGCACCTCTCAATCATCGAGTTAACTGGTCTTGATCTATTTTGAGGTAATGTGATAGTTTCCTTAGGGGGTAATAATCTATAGGGAACAATTATGCTAGATGTAGGTATTTAAATGATGTGATGATTGGTATGCATATATTGTGGAATGTCTAACCAAATATTTTATTTGACATCCCTTTCATATTTTATTTCTAATTGATCCTCTTAAATTTTTTTAGATATGGTTTCTTCAAGTGGATCCCAAACAATGAGATTCATAAAGCTTGAATAAGTTTTTAGGATGTCTTTGCTTAGTTGGGAAGGACAATCTCATATAAGGAGATTGAGGATAGGAGTATTATCAAATTATTTAGGTAGAATTTATTCATGTATTGTGTTAATTACATGAGTTTCATGTTTTAAGGTGGATCATGATTTAGCTTGCATAGAATTAGATGTGGAAGCATGATTAGGGATTGATTGTCTGAATATATCTATAGACTTATTAGGGGGTGAATTAGGGTTATTTAGTTGTAACTCCCCCTGATCTATAAGGTTTTGTACCAGACCTTTAAAATAATTACACCTACTAAAATTATGAACTATTACATGGTGAAAGTTACAAAAGTCATTTTCCCTAAACTAGTTAGATTTAGGGTGAGAATCATTGAGAGGTCTTATTAAAGGAAGCTCGATGAGAGATACCTTTAAGAGATTATCTAAGATAGACATGTAAGAATATCCTAAAGGTGTATGTTATCATGGAAGAAAATGTGTCAATGGTTTTTGAGATTGTGCTTGAGAGGTGGAGGTATTAAATTGGTTTTTAGTTTGTAGTGTCACTAATTTTACAACTACAGTATTAGCAACTCCTTTAGTTTTATTATTATTATTAGTTACTTTATAGGGATCAAGATTGACTTTTTTATTCCACAAATTAACTTTCCCTTATTTTAGGTCTCTAATTTCTAATTTGTGGGCCATCAAAAAGGCCTCATCAAAGGTCTTAAAATATTGTACCCATAATTTTGATGAGATATGTTTAGTACATGCTCTCATGAATAATTAGATTAGCTCAAGTTATAAAATGGAAAAGGTGAGTTGGTTTATGAGACTCCTCGATATAACCATAAAGTCAATGATAAATTCATCATCGAACTATCAAATGGCATAGAGCTCACCGATAGTGAATTTTCTTGTGATATTGATAGAAAAGTGCTCTAAGAATATTTGGTCTAGTTGCCTAAAGGAGAATACGGAATGTTAAGTAATTAAGTTGTAATAGTCTAGAGTAGGTATAGATACCAACATAAGAAAGGTTCTAAGAATAAGTGCATCATCATGTGTTATAAGATAAAAATCATGTCTAAATACTCGAAGGTGTTGCTGAGGATCTTATTTATTTTAAACTTTATAAACTTTAGAATCTCCCAATGTGGAGGGTAAGGTCTAATGGGAACTATTGGGTTAATAGGCTCATGACATATTTGATCATAAGTGAGAATGTTCTTCTGCCTAGAGATAGAAGATTCCAAATTATGCATCCTATTCATAAGGATGCTCATGAGTTCTAGTTGGGTGTTGTATTGAAGAATACCTACCAAAACATTCTATTGTGGGAGTTGATACTTAGAAAACTGAGTAGAAAAACCCTGGGATAAAGGATAACTAACTGATTTGGTTATGATTAGTTGAGAGGCTATCACATACTATGGGTATTGTAAAGGGATATAAGTAGACCCAATATCTTACGTAGGTTCTATGTTTTGGGTGGTCAAGGGGACATATTTTTTAGGTGGTTGACTTATAGGGGCTTGTTATAAAGGCTAAGTTTAGGTAATTAGAGGTACACTAGTTTGGATTGGTGGAAGGGTTTTTGGGATTGAGACTACTAGATTCTAAAGTGTCATGGTAATAGGCTAAGTAGATGTAGGCTGAAGCATGATGAAATTTTGATTTTGGGTAGTAATTGGGGATAGAACACTAGACATTACCAGAGGTGGATTACCTAAGGGTTGCATAGTAGTAGTGTCAGAACTATTTGGAAGAGGATTTTTATGGGAAGATACCATAGTAGTGGTAAACCCTTCACCCTCCTCTAAAGGTATGCCATATCGATTCCTATAGAACTACGAATGGGGAGAAAGTGGGATGCATATAACCTGAGAGATGATGTAATGGTTAAGTGAAATGGGGATTATATCTAGTATAATGGAAAATTTAGGATCACCCTGGGTATAATACTAAGGAATACCTTCCCTCATGAACTCAAGGGAAGTAAGAAGACTAGGAGAATTATCCATGGTTGAGGATGAAGTTGGGGGTTTGGTTTTATTTTTCAAATTTTATCACCTCAAAACCATGTGGTGATAAAGGTAGAAGCAAGAAGTAAAATAAAATAAAACACAAAAGTTCTTTTTGATCATCTCATATTTTAGTGAAGAGGAAAAGACACACATGCTAAATATGTACTTAAAAAGTTTTTACTTTTTAACTATAAAGTGTTATAGAAGAAAATAAAATGTTACCAAGGGTCCTAAGAAGTGGCAATATAAATATGGTTTTAGGTTTATTTAGGTTCAAAGAGATTTCTTTACTAAAATTGATACTTGGATTGGTATTGTGGCCTACCCTCTCACTTCACACACTATAGCATAAGGGTGTCAGTGTATCAAAAAATCAAGGTTTATATTCAATCAAATTACTTATTTACTTCTCCCCTTGGTGGTGAAATCCAAGTGGGATAGTTAGGAAGAAGGTTACTACTAGGTGATGAAATCCCAATCGCTTCCCTTATGTCAATATTTGATGATTTTGTTATGCAAGTGGTTTGGTTTGTGTGTGATAGAAGTAATAGCTACAATAAATTAACTGCCTAGATTATTCTATACGAATTACCTAAGGAATAAAAATGGATGTAGTTCTTATTACTTTTTTAGAAAGGAAAAAACAATTTTGTATTTTCTTTGAATGAAGACAACAAATAATAGAAAGGGAGAGAAATATGGATAAATTGAAAAAATATTTTAATAAGAAAAGTGAAACCTTGGGGTTCCAACTGGGTGTGTAATAATGTTATAGTATTTTTTTCTTTTTCTACTAATTTAAATTACTTACTAAAAACTCAAATGAAATCAAGGTTTATGGTGAATACCTATATATTAGAAGATGTTACACACCGCTTTGAATCTAGTTACTGTGAGAGATTATTTTTTGCTAAGAAGAATAACCTACACACATGTAAACACTTAGACAAAAATATATTAATAGATAATTATGTGAGCTACCTGGTTAGAAACTAGTCCTAAAAATTTGTGAGCTTCCTCAAATAGATGTTAGCTCACTTGTTTACACAATTAAGTGAATAACAACATATGAAATTATAATAGATAAAAGATATGATAATAATGATAATTAAGATTCAATCCTTGATTAAGTTATCAATATAAGCACAATATTCATCCCAATAAGTCATGGTATCATTTATATCATCATGTATGACATCTAGTTGGTTGGAAGTGGCTTTGAAGGAGGGAGAATAAATAATAGTATAGAGAGCTAGCTCAAAATTTATATCACTTTGATCAGAAAATAAAGGTTAGGATATTATGGGAAGATCTATGATATTGATAATGTCATGCACTATGCCTGATGGAGTTATCTACATATAAAGGCCATATTCAAAATAACATAAAATCATAAGAATTACAAACAAGGGTCTAAGATCAAGGTCTCTGGTTCTAAAAATTAAACACAGTGGATCAATGTTGATATTGATAGGATTGATGTAGATCTATAAAATTTGTGTTGATTATAAATTAATCAGTGTTGATTCTCTTTGTATCTAAGTTTAATTAAAATAGAAAACATATTAGATGATAAAGGCCAAAATATGAATAGACAGGGATATGGATAGTATTATAAATATTAAATAAGCATATAATAGCAGATAAATTGATAGAAAATGAAATAAATAAATGTGATTACTTACCTTTGATCCATTTACAAATAGAATGAAATTTTCCTTCATAAATGCAAGTAGTCTCTTAGGCTTGTGACACAGAACGTAGATTGAATGTAGTAAAATTATAATAAAGTGTCATTAAGTACATCCTTAATTCTCCAAAAAATCTAGAAATAATTTGAGGTTCAAATTTTTTGGGTCCCAAAGCCAAAGGTTGGCTAGCTTTTTATGGATCAACACTACTAATCCATAGAAATGGCACTAATCGCAAGTGAATCGGCATTGATTCACCCAAATTAGAAGGTTTATTCCAACTATGCATAAAATTGGATTTATTAAGTGTGAGGTTGTTCATAATGAAATCATATGGGGGTAAAGTGGTTGAGACATAGATTCCTCTGGTTATTAATGGCTTTAAGAGGTTAGGGGGTAGAAAGGTAATAGTAAAGTCAAGTTACCAAGGTATCAATGATAAATATACTAAACCTTAAGATGAGGATTATTTAGGAAATTAAATAAAATAAGGACCTACAACACCTAATTAATTATATATAGGGTACAAAATTATAGTGTCTACGAAAGGTTTTGGATTGCTTCACATATTAACTAGATACTCTAAGTCCTTGCCAATCAACACTCATCACATGGCTTAGATTCCATAATAAAATTTATATAATTTATGCAATGTACACACACATAATAGAAACACACACACAAGAAATCTATATGTCTAATTAATAAGCAAAGAACACATATCAATGACACAGTACATAGGTGGGAAAACCTCTAATGGAGATAGAAACCCATAGTTAATATTCATTAATGAGAAACCATACCCAAATATAAATCCTCTTCCTCTCACTTCTTATCTATCAAGCCTTCACAAAAACACCCTCTAAATAATATTTACCACATGATAATATTCAAATAATATTGTTCACATAAAACATTGTTCATGAGTATATTTTACCAAGGTTAAAATGCATTTATATATTGAGGTGTGGAGGTGGACTATTATAAACAACGGATCCAACCTCTCCCTGAAGAACCCAAAAGGTAAAATATATTTAGTTTATTTACATGATATTATCTCATGTTAATAAGTTAAATATATTTATTTTATTTATTAAAAATTGTAATAATGTTAAGGGTAAATAGCACTACTTAAGCATTATTCTTTCCAATAAAACATAGGTTACACTTTTTAGCATGCTATGGATTTATATTTAATAGGTTTGGTAAGAAAATGAATCATTATCTATATGGATGATCTAACCATTTTCTCTAAGGATGTCTCAATACATATATCACTTAAGAATAATCTTATAATTTTACAAAAGTTATTTCATATCCTTCAATCCAAAGAAGAGTATCTTTTGCATTACAAAAGATAAGTTATTGAAGCACACCATAATGAAATAAGATATATTAGTTGACCCTAATAGATAAAATTATATCCCTAAAATTTAACTCTCAAATATTAAAAAAGAATTTAGATCATTACTTAGGAAAATTATTTTTGTAATAAATTTTATTTCTCATTTGTTAAGATTGTTTGACATCTAAATGATATGTTGAAACAAGTTGCAAAGATTATGTGGACTCAATAAATGGTTTATTTTAAAAATATTGAAACATATATTATGCAAGCTTTAATTTTGATAAATATTCACTTCTAGTAGTCATTCACCTCAAAACATACAATAATAGTTTTACTTACATAAAGGACTCATCTTGATGGCAATCCTATCAATTTTATAATAATTAATTTTAAGGATGTAGAACTTATAATTTGACTATGAATATCAAAAAAACTATAAATTACATATTTTTCAATAAAGTACATGCCATTGTACCTAATCTAATAGTCAAAATAATGCTTGGTTAAAATTAACTAAGAGAAAGGGGAGTTAAATGGATTGCCAAGTTATAATAATATGGCATCAAGATCAAACCAACTAATATATTAAGAGGTCAAGGTCTTATTCATCTGATCATATAATTTGAACCTAGGTTATTGTTATGCAAGTTAACCAAACCAAGCAAAACAAACATTGTTAGAGAAACTAATGTCTAAGTGGTAATTATTAACCATTAGATTATATTGGTAATTAAATAAATAAATAATAATATATTATTTACTATTCGAGGTGGAAACCTCATAAAAATAAATTATATTATTATGGTTATTTAATACTTACCAAGTATTTTAATTAATTGGCTTTATCGGGATGGAAGGACCCGTTATTTCATAATGGTCACCTCCATTATTGAATATTATAAATAGGATCTTACCCTTATTTTAAACTCATTCCAACTAGATATATTTTTAGACGATTTTTGTGAAGGCCATATTATGAAGAAGTGAGATTGAGAAGATTTTATGTAATGGGGGAATAGTTTCAACATTGAATAATCATTGTGGGGGTTTTACCTCCATTAGAGGTTTTCCCACCTAATTATATATGTTTTGTCTTATTTATATTTATGTAAATTTTTGTGTACTCTTTGATTATTAATTCACATCTAGATCCTTTGTGTTCATATGCACTCTAACTTCCTACATGGTACCAGAGAAAAAGTGATGTGTTTATTGATTGGCAAGAGCATTGAAGATCTCCCTGCAAGCTTCTAAACTCCAAAGTTAAGAAAATAATTTATTTAATCAGCCTTGTACAGCCATATTATGGCCTTGAAATAATGTTATTTTCTTTGAATCTTTTATAGAATCCTGTATATTAGTTTCTTGAGCTAATAATCTCCATTCAAGCATCTAAAAACTTTTTTCAAGCAGCCAATATTCATTTTTTGAAGCCAAAATTTAGTTTGGATTCCATTATTGGTTGTGGTAAAACACTTTTAAAAATATAACTTTTTTTAAAAAATCTTAAAATTTATTTTTTGGTTGAAAAAAATCATTTTATGGACCTGGAGGCTTAGTTTGAAGATTTGAAAATTCCTTGACATATTTTAGAGCCTATGAAGGTTTATTGAAGCTTTTGTGAATTTTTATCCTCTTGGATCACAATGGTATGGCTTTTTTAGCTTTAAAATTTCTTAAAAAATAGCTCTTTCGATGCAAAATGGAATATTGAAGGTCTTAGATGTTTAATTGGGACCATTGAAGGTTTTATAACAATTTTTAGGGCCTCAGAAGGCTTATTTAAACCTCCAACAAGATTTTCTCCTTCCTACCTGTGCCATTTATCTATAGGAAGCATATCCAGGTATTAAAATATTTTTTCAAAAAGTATTTATTAAATACACTTTTATTTAAATCTCTAAAATTACACACATGCATGAGGGACCCACCTAGATTTAATATTTTTTTCTACCAAAACATTAAAAAAAAAATAGATTTTATTTTTATTTTTAAAAAATAGTTATAAGAAAAGGAGTTCAAATATAGATTTGTGCATGTAAATCATTGAAGAAGCTTGTAGATGAGTTGGTAGTTGTAATTTTGCTAAAATCTTGTAATAAAAAGGTCTAGTGTTTAAATAATAGTGTCTAAGTGGTGATTTTGAGTGTGACTCTTTCGACCCTTAGATTCGTGCAAATTTAATTTAGGTTTTTAAATTATTTAGCATCTAAAATATGTAATTAATATATTTACATGTGTGATTTAATTTATTTTTGAAAAATAGTCCAAAAACTCATTAATTTTTTTTAACAATTGTGCATACATTAGTGTATTTTCATGACACTTGTGACACCTTATTTTGTCACAATCTTTCACAATTTTTTGTTTTATCTAGCATTAAGTTGAATAATTACTGTGTGTTTATAATTTAAATTTTGTTTTACTATAAAATTAAGTTAAAATTCACATTAAAAGGTTTCATTTTAAGTATTTATTTATTAGCCTGTTTAAAGGGAAGTTATGGTTTTGCCTCATTTTTCTTTAGATAAATCTCAAATGCTTAATGGAAATAACTATAATATATTAAAAATTCATGTTTAAGATGAATTTATAGCCCAAAAATTATGGAATATTGTCACTAGGACTGAAAATCCCCTTTTGGATGACATGTAACCCCTGAGCTTACCAATGTATTTCAACAAAAATGATAGGAAGCTATGTCCATTATCCTATGTAGTGTTAAGGATGAATTCCTTATCCACATTAGTAATTAGGAGTCTCATATATATTATTAGAATCTCCTTGAATCCATGAATGAGGGAACTCACCTTTAAAATATCATTAAATTAATACTTAAATTTCTAACTACACCTATGAAGGGTGATGAAGAAATTGTTAATTTTATTGTTAAAATTAAAAATATTAAAGCTCAGTTAAATGGATGTAATTTTAATTGGATTCAGGATCAATTGCTTTATTATATCATTCAATTAAATATTCGTGAAAAGCTTAAAAATTTTATTTCAATTTTGAATTCTAGGTATCAAACTGAGCAAGATATCCTTGACTTTACTACCTTGTCTACTCTCTTGATTCAAGAAGAGCAAGTTATGACAAATTTTAATTCTAAAGAAAATTCTACTTAGGCACTTATCACATTAAAATAATATTTTTTATAAAACTAAAACCATAATTCTAATCCATATTAATCTAAAGGCAAATATGGGAATAAGAAATCAGGCAATAAGGATCATACACCTAAGTTTAATGGAAATTGCAATATGTGTGGTAAATTTGGTCATAGAAGGGAAACTTATTATAAAAACAAGGATATAATTAAAAATCAATATTATAAAACTAAAAATGAGAATAAATCTAATCAAAACAACCAAAAGAATCAAAACCCTAATCAAAATAATAATTAGGATTCAAATGTTATTGCTTTTTGTGCTTCTTTATTTGCTTCAAATGAAAATGAGTGGATTTTAGAAAGTGGTGCATCACACCATATGATATGCTTATCTAATATTTTGTTTGATTCTATAGATATCTCTAAAATAATTTACTTAGGAGATAATTCATTTTTATAAGTAACTAAATAGGGAAAAGCAAAGTTTTTAAATGTAACTATAAATGATGTTCTCTATGTACCTAAGTTTATGAAGAATTTGCTATATTGTTCTCAACTTACAAATGATAATTTCATTATAATATTACTTAAATATAGTTGTTTTCTTATAAATCAATTTGGTTCCTTGATTATTTGTTGGCCCCCTTTTTGTACTACTTAGTAGACCATGCCAACTTAACACATCTCAGTATGAGGCAATCATTGCAAATGATTTCTCTTTTGGTACTTTTGGTACCAACTAGAAAAATATTCAAAGATCTTGTGCCATCTAGTAATTAGTTGCTTAGCACCTAGGTTTTAAGTGGCATCCCTTTAAGTACTGCACATGGTGGTTGGAGAGCATGGGTGTTAGAATAGTGAAGATGATGGAATAATGAACCCAAGTGATAACTCAACAACTAGCATGCACCCCTCAGACCTGACTCAAATATGCTCCCCTTATAAAAATAAGCTTAAAACAAAATAAAAGAAGAGATAAATTAACTCAATGAAGCTCTGTAAAAATTGAGAATGCCATTGATATAGTCTTAGGAATACCATTGATATAGTTTGAGTTAGTATGGGTATTGAGAAGAATATGCATTGTAGCACCCAAGCTTGTCTATGAGCTGTTGGGCATGAGGAAGTAGGAAATGAGTTGATGTTCTATTTATGTTATGAGATATACTCTATTAAGGAAATTTGATTTAATGGAAATGGTGTTGCATATTTACCTGGTTGTTGATCCATTTCATATAGTTTAACACTGTTGTATGATTGTGACAAAAGTTTTATTTGAATAATGGATTAATTTTCATTTTTGAATATATTATGAGGTAAAGGTCTAATCCAAGTTGCTAATGGCATTGGTGTGCCACATAGAAAATTTAATATACTTGTAAAATCAACTGAATATTAAAACTAGCATGTGTTGAAGCCATAAAAACTATACCTAGAGTGCTAACTTGAAGAATGAGCACATGAGCATAAGACATTCCTTTAATTTGACTAAGCACCTTAATGATACTTAATTTTCTATCTATAAAACTTGCACTATTAAGAGTTATAACTAGCTAGACATAAACTTGCACCAAAAGACTTGTGCCCTTGAAAGTTGTGTAACTAGTCCAATATAGACTTGTGCCACCATGACTAAGACTAGTTCCCTTGAATAGGCTTGCACCTCTTAATCTTATCTAGAATGACATGAATTGATATAATACCTAATCCCATTTCAAAAATGACTAAGTCCCATTAAGACTAAGGTTACACTATCTTTTAACTAGCCCAAAGCAGGCCCTGATCCCTTCACTACTATGCTTCGAATAAGTGGACAAGGCTTGTGCCTTGTGTGAAATTGATGCTAACATAGTAGTGTATTTAAATTTTTTGCACCAAATTTTTTTAATATGCTTGCACCTATCTATATCAAGTATAAAAACTACTTGGATTGATTACTAAGCATGTGACTAAGCACATGAACTAAATGAAGAGAATTTTGGTTTCATTCATCAGGACCCATGTTTAATTTTGTATATACAATGGTGAAATATAATGATTCACTAGATTTTTATAAAAAACATAGAGTGCTGGATATATCAAGTGGAAGATAGTTTCACATAGAATCATCTAACATGCCAAGGATAAAAGCTAAGAGAATGGATGCAAACTAGCATATATGATGCTCTGTATGAGGTGCTCTTTTATGAACTACCTAAACATGTGTATTATTGTTTGGTTTCCTATACAAACTATATAATACAAAGCTATGGCTAGTGATTTGAGTGGACAAAGGAGAACATAGAGAGGCTTGAGAGCCTAAATAATGTTTGGATGTGCATTGTAGATAAGTGGCAGAGTAGCACACTAAATAGCTATGTGTTGGAATTCATAGTGGAACTTATTTTTCCTCAAAGAAGTAGAGTATGAGTTCCTTCATAAATGAAGCAGCACATTCATAAGAGGGATTGACACTAAACTAAATAAATTACTAGTGGATTATAGTATTGAAACTATAATAATGGAAAGTTAAAATCCTTGTGCAGATAAATAAACACAGAAGGTGAAAAGGGGAAGTGTAGGTGAGGCATGATGGAAAGGGATGAGAAACATGACACTAGAGATCTCTGAAGGTATAACTATAAAAAGTGAAGGCATAGGATTGTAGAGGATATAGAACCTATAAGTTTTGAGAAGACTCATAATGAAAAGGAAGGGCATAGGGAAGGATCCCTTAAACTACAGTAGCATGAGGAAAGAGAGGAAGAAGTAAGAGGATAAGTGTACTAGTTGGGTGTATAATGCCTTGGATTTATATAATATGTGGTGAATTAGGATGTACTAGAATCACCTACCCCCTTTGAACCTAAATCACAAGCTCATGCTCTAGATTCTCCACCAGAAGCTAGAAGAATTATAACTGACCCTATCTTTGACATTGACTTTAATATAATTAAAAATTTTAACCAAGACTTTGTGATCAAAAAATGTATTCCTTATTAAATATTGAACAAGAATACAATGAAACAATTTAACACCAACCTAAGAATCTAGAAAATAAGTACAAGCATTCCCATTCAAAGGATGTCAGCTACATTGCCTTGGCAACATCCCATAAGAAGTGGCCTAACACCACAAGTGAGAATTATTGTGTTGTCATGATTGATAAAACAACATAAAATAATATTTTCTATGCTCAACCCTACAACCGAAGGCATTAGAGTACATCTTCCAATAAAGATGCTAGGGGGAAAGCACTTCAGACTCCAACACCACTCCCTCAGTAAATTTATTATGAAATGGTGATGAACTTACCTAAATATCTGGCATAGAGAATGTAATAGAGCATGTTATCAAGTGTGAACTTTAATTTCATGCTTGAGGTATCACATAGTTAGAGCATAAGGTGACTCAGTTCATGACCACCTTGTTAGATCATGCCATACCTGGTATCCAAAATTTGATTCAAACTAGGTTATGGTTGATTACGATATACTAAAGGAGGATTTCTTGAAAGAATTTGATATTCTTGAGTTTGAAAAATAGAGAATAATGATGCTCAAATAAATTATACAAGGGTTATCTAAGATTGTACACCTGTATGATGCATAGTTTAAGACCCTCCTTTCTAAGATTCCATATGATATTCACTCCTCTTAACATGCATAATGGTTTATTAGGGGTTTGATAGTACCTTTCAAAAGAATGATGCCCATGAAGACCTTCATGGACCCCCAAAAATCACTTAAATCCATGCTCTAAGCTAAGGTATTAGGCAGTGTCAACATCAGGATCAACCCATTTATGGAGGTGTATATTATGTCAATGGCCTCTCAATTATAGAATTTGACTACTAGTTTAATATAGGACACTCATAGCAGATTGTGGTAAATTGATTATGATATAGAGGGGAATAATAAGAATAATTACCCATAAATAAATGTTTGCACCTTACTTATCAATTGTGAAGTGTGTCATGGGCCACATGACTCTGAGAATTATCCCCTATTATAGTGTGTTAATCAACTAAACACCACTATTTATTGAAATATATATATGATGCCTATACTCATTAAATAGTGAATTGTCAAGTCATTGATGAGGTGCACAAAAATATGGAGAGAGGTGCATGACAACCAATAACCATAGCTAGTGGGTAGGTAGACTAAGGAAATGAAGGCTATGGCCAATAAAATACTAGATATAGGATTTAGTGAGCCACACATAGGTGAGGTGGAGGATGTGGTGGAGGAAGATTCTCTCTGTGATCATGTTACAAGTATAGGTTAACTTAGAATTAACAACATGAATACCCCATACACCTAACATGTAGGTATTATCAGGGACCAAAAGTCGTCAAGGATTTCCTAGAATTGTATGATAAGCTAACTCAAAGTTATCCTGACATAGATAAGGGTTATGCAATGGTTAGGTGAAATCTAAAAGAGGAAAAATGGACTCCCAAATTGTATCATACTTGTAATGAGCCACATAAGGTGTAGGACACAACTTAGAGTGGTTTCACCACATAGCCACCTATTGTGATAACAAAAGAACTACACTTTGAATATAGAAAGTCAAGCCACACCAAGTGCATATCATGACCTGAACTAAAATTTATTCCCTACCCTAACCTTTCACAATAAAATGGCATCCTGCAATAAGCCATGAGCATAATACAAAGTTTTTAGGGATAGATCCAACTAGATAGAGATCTAGAAGCACAAGCTACCACCTCATGTAGGAAGTAATATAGTCAAGAGGCTAAAGTATAGGAGTTAATCAATATCTTGTGCCTCCTAAAAACTAAAGGAATGTTTCCACTACTAAAAAAATTGATTTTATAGCATAGAGGAAAGAGACCATATGAAGACACCACACCTAAAATGATTGAAATTGTTGCACCATAAATGGACTGGGCATGTGAAGTAAGGAACACTCAAAATGCAAAGTATGACCAAGAACTAATAATAAACACCATTATCAATGAATGGTCTATCTATGAGGTCCTTGTGGACATTGGCATCAAGGTTAACATTTTTACCAAAACTACCTAGGAGAATATGGGATGGCCACCCTTAAAACCCTTCCCTCATATGCTATTTATGGATAAAAAACTCAGAGCACAACCTATTGGAATATTGAAGGGACCTATTATAAATATTATAAGTGATAAATTATGAGCTAACTTTGAGGTAATCAAGTTGGAAAAACATGATAACTATCTGATTCTCTTAGGTAGGCCATGGTGCTACACTAATAATGTGGACATGCACTTCAATAAGTGTTACATAAATTTCAATAATGGAAGAGAGAGGGTGGTTATCCCCCTATCAAGTGATCAAGGGCCTCCATATGTGGAAAGTGTTGACTTCAAAGATGAGATCAACCATATTTATAACATCACAGTGTGGGGTGCTGAGAATTATAACCTTAAGAAACCAAGCAGTGATCAAATAAGAAGATGGATAATTAGCTTCTAATACAACTGATGTAGCCTATGATCGATGGGTTGAAGATGTTTATGAATTTATTAGCTAAAATTGTTGCCTAGTGTGGGTAACTGAGCCAAATCTAACCCAAATGGTACTTATTAGAGTTGATCACACTTAGAAGAAATGGGTTCCCCATGCCAAAAAGGTAGGGAAAAGAGTGTTATGGTTGAGTAAAGGGAAGCTTTCAATTCTCCCAAAATACGGAGGGATCCATTTTTTATATAAGTATGTCAATGAAATTGAAGCATGCATTCCTAAGGAAATAAATAAAATATGCACCCTAATACATACCCTAAAGATCACTATTGCTCCTTGTTGAGTAGTGCAAAGGCCTACCTTTCCAACATGGCAAGATGTGAAGGTAGTAATATACATAAGGTTTAGAAAGAGTAATGAGGACTTAGACATACCTTTTTACTTAGGTAGTTCCTACCCAATCATGCATGTGCACTTATGTGAAGAAACCTAGACTCTCTATGACGAGAAAGTGCCTAAAAGCCCATGGGTGCATGTTTTCTACATGAATTTGAAAACAAGGGCATGAACATGGTACATTGTAAATGAAATGCATTGAGAGATAGGAGATTGGGAGGTAATCAAAGAGAGGTTCATGCACACCTTATCCTTCTCTTCATAAATCTTAGAGATAATAGATCTACTAAAAGTCATTCTCAAGGTAGTGTTTAAGGACACTGCCATCCTATAAGAGTACCTTAGAGATATGTCTCAAGAGAAAGGACTCGAATTTATAATGTTATTTAAAGAGTAGGTGATCAATAGCGACTCCAGTGAGGAGGAGGATGAGACCTAGAAGGAGCATAATTAGAAGGCTCTAACAAGGAGATAAAAACTTGTGTACCTTATAAATGATAGTGCCCCAAATGAAGAAGATCCAACTCATCTCCAAATTATAACAACTGAGGGTATAATTCAATTTGAAGACTCTCATTAGGAGAGGAATGAACCCTACCATACACCACTTGTGACCACTAAAGTAGACATCAACGTAGAAGGTGAGCTAAAGATTGCCATTATAGGTGCTTACTGGTCTAAATTAGAGATGATACAAATCATAGACTCTTGAAGGAGTTTTAAGACTTATTCCCATGTATCTACCAAGACATTAAGGGGTATGCACCCTTCCCTTGGAAAAATAAGCATCAAGTTGGTGGATGGCATAAGGCCTATCAAGAATTGGCCATATAGAATGTACCCCAACCTATGTGCCAAGGTGAAAATAAAGATTGACATAATTATGGTCATGGGCATCATCTACCCTATAAAATAATTTGAATGGGTGAGACCAATGGTCATAAGCATCAAGATGGATGTAGATATACGGATCTATGTCAACTATAAAATTTTCAATGCTACTTACATCACTGACCCATTCTCAACCTCATTCATCGATGAGGTCTTGGATGGCATCACAGGTTGAAAAATTTATACTTTCACTAATAGTTTCTTAGGATGCCATCAAGTGTAGATAGAGGAGGAAGATAAGCCTAAAATAACCTTTTCAACTGAATGGGTTTATTTTACCTATAATGTGATGACTTTTGGGTTCAATAATGTACTATTCATATTCTCCAAAGTGGTGATCACTACTTTGAAGGTCTTCATCCCTAGGTTCCTCTAGGTTTATCTTAATGATTTGACTGTATATGGCCTTGTAAGGGACCTTTATTATAATTTTTACCTGATGTTTGAGAGGTGAAAACAACTCCAAATATATTTAAACCTAAAGAAGTACATTTCCATTACCCCCTTTAGAACATTACTCAGGCACATCATCTACAAGGATGGTTTGCTTGTTGACCCTATGAATATAGCCATCATAATTCATCTCTAGACTCATTCAATGCAAAAAGATAGTCATGCCTTTTTAGGCCATTATGGCTACTATAGGAATTTTATACAGATCTATGTAAATATTTTAGTACTTCTAGAGGATTTCTTGCACAAAGATGGCCCATTTTATTAGGGAAAGGTGCAAGAGGAGGCTTTTGAAACATTGAAGTTAAAATTGGCTAGCACACCAATTCTACAATTTCCAAACTAGATTACTCCTTTCCATGTGCATGTTAATGATTTAGGATCTATAATTGGTGCCATATTAACACAACTAAGTGAGGGAAAGATGGACCACCTCATCTCCTTTGAAAGTAGTAAATTGATACAAGCAGAATATAATTACACCACCATTGAGTGTGATGTGGTGGCAATGGTCTATGGCTTACAAAAATTTAGGCAACTATTGGTGACCCCATTCATACTTTTCACTAATCATGAGGCACTCAAGTACCTCATGAACAAGATTATTTTACATGGGCACATATGCAGATGGATAGTTCTATTCTAGGAGTTTTAGTTCTTAATTATTTTCAAACCTATAAAGTAGAACTTAAGGCTAGACCATTTGTCCTAAAAAAATTCTAGCGATGTGATAACATCAATTGAGGATGACTTGATAAATGTGAAACTATATAGTGTCCAATGCATCCCTAAAGACTTGGTGAAGATTACCACTTTCATAATGTCCAATTTGCACCATAGACCATTTCAAATAAGGATAAGAAGCAACTTGTTATTCATGTTACCCCTTTCTAGTTCATTGAATGGGATCGATACAAAATAAGTAGAGATGAAGTCATGTACTAGTGTGTTCTATAACATGAAAGGGACTCCATATTATAATAATCATATGAAGGAATTGTAGGAGGCCATTACATTGTAGATGCAATGGCATGAAAGATATTATAGGCAGGCTTGAGGTGACCAAGCCTATTCCAAGACATAAAGGAGTGTGCCAAGGCATGTAACATATGCCCATGTAATAGGAATCCCAACCATCAGGATGAGATGCCTCTCATCCCCATTCTTACCTAGGCACCATTAGAGAAATGGGCCATTGATTTTACTAGACCAATAACTCCTTCAGAATGGTGCATAGGTGCAAAATATATTTTGGTAGCCACTTACTATTTCACTAAGTGGGATGAGGCCACATCGACAAGATATTACAGAATCATGACAACCATACACTTCATATGGGAAAACATAATAATTTGATATGGATGCCCATTAAGTCTTACTAGCAATAGGGGCATTCATTTCATCAATAAGATAGTATACATACTCTTAATTAAATATTTGGTGGTGCACCACAAGACCACCCTGTATCATCCATAGGAAAATGATATAGCTAAACCATTCAATAAGATCCTAAGAATGTGTCTGAGGCTAATTCTATGAGGATAACTGATTCATCACCAAACACTAGTTGAAATGGTGTATCACCAAACACTATAAGCACATGAGGCCATGACACCTAAGTTATGGGTATGTGAATCTAATCTAGATCCAATGAATTTATCTAGCCTCTCATGCAAAATTCTAAGTAGGTGAGTCAAGCACTTACAATTTCTAAGTGTTTGAGGCCAAACATCTAAGTGTTGGGCACTTGAGACTCATCAAATTTAGAAAATAGATACATATAAACCCATACACAAGGTTACAAATGAATGTCACTTTCAAACTCATAAGTGAACTACTCTAGCCCTTCATGCATAATTCCAATTGGGTGAGTCAAGAACTTACACTTTTTATGTGCATGAGGTGAGACATCTAAGTGGTAGGCATGTGAAACTCACTAGACACAAGTAGAAGATGTATAAGATCCATGTTTATAAGGTGAACATTATAGGTTTCTTAGAGGCCTAAGCAAAAAATACTATGGCACTTCTCTACATAATACCAGTCGAGTGAGTCAATCCCATTTCCTTTCTAAGCATGTAGGTCCAAACACCTAAGTTTTTGGGCATGAGGGAGTTATCAAACTTTGAATATTTGAGAACAAAATGACAAATTACATAATCAAAAAGGTAACCTTTGTGCCAAAGTTATAAATAGGCACATTAATTGATCTTGTGCCAACGACCAAAGAAGAAGATGAAGATGTTCAACACAATCAAGAACAAGAAAGAAAGTGAAGACACATAATATAACTATGCATAACATAACTAAAAGACAAGATGAAGCATTAGAAGGCTAGTGTAATGGATTTTTATTGGGTAGGATAGGCCAAGGTAAGATGAAGCATAAGAAATTGACCAAAATAGAGAAGAGTGCTTGAAATGGAAGTGCAATTAGAAAATAAATTGGAACTGAGGAGGCTAAATCATGTGCATGTGAGGTGATACATCTAGGCTGCCATAAGGAAGGTGAAGATCATGTCAAGTGAACAAGTGTAGGATAAGAATCATCTACGATAATTGGCATCCACCCAAATTTGAGTGGGAAGTGACCATTTGAACTAAACATCACTTCGTCAAATTACCATCAGAGAGCATTCAATGAAATGGTAGTGGAGGCACTAAGATACACAATTAATGCATTGATGACAAATGATTTTCATGGATTTCATAAACCTTTGCATTTTCCAAGAAATCTAGGTGCTATCATGCCATAAAGCACCTACATTAATGATGGTAGATAAGGAAATGATATAAAATATAAAGTGATATACTTGCTTAGGTTACAAATTTTATAATAACTTAAGACGTAGAGTGAACCTAAGCAAAAACTAGAGAGATGAGGTGATAAAACCATATACCAGTGAGAATTTGAGCACTTTCAAGCACTAAGAGTGAATGACTACGTACTAAGAAGGGTTACATTCATAGTAAGATTGATTTGGAGAAGTTTGGAGAGAGAAATATGTAGAAATAAAATATTTTGAGAAGTGAATTGATGCCCAGGATACTATTAAAGGCTATCAAATCTTGAGAGCTGAGGGAACAATCATAGATCCCTTAACTATAAAAGTGACATCACCATTCAAGGCTTTGGTAAACCACACCTACCATGATTCAACATTAGTAGTTTTAAGATAGTTAATAAATGGAAGGGATTAAACTTCAAAGAGGTTTAATAGGACCCAAAATGGGTGTGTACAATGCCCAAAATGGCCACTATAAAAATAGTGGTGTAAGAAGTGGAAGCAGTGAGCATGGTGTAGGTGGACACCAAGATGGTTACCAAAATGTCCTACCAAGTAATTCAGTTCCCTATGGAGGTCATGATATGGGAGGATTAACACTTTTTTCACACACTTACCAATTAAAATAATATAACCATCACAAGTCCAATCATTTACAATAACTCTCACAATATTGGATGGTGGACAAAGGGTGGGATATGGCACAAGGTGATGCCCTATTTGATGTATCGATCCTAGAAAAATTGATGGATTCTAGTGAAACTCAACTTTATGAGTTACCATGCTTTGGTAAGCTAGAGGATATTTTATAATTCCTATTCTTATGCATCCATAAGTACCACATTTACTTTTTAAGAAGGCACATGAAGATTTTAGTGTAATTGATAAAGAGGATAACTAGGATTTTAGATATAGGTAAAGACATCCATTAATGATGGATGATGATGAAAAGGTAAATCACATAGCAAAACTCCTAAATTATTTTAAGTGGGTTTCATATTCCCCATTAATGAGTGTAAGGACCTTAACATGAGGGTGGTGGCACACCGTGTAAGCTCTAAACTATGCCTAGGCAGTTGATGGACTGATGTGATTAAGGCATACCTTTTCATCATCTATCACATGACATAGGGTGTGAAATTTAATATTTAAAAATTAATCATTGATGAATTTTTGAATATTTCATACAAATTCCATAAGGAAAAAGGGACATTCAAGTGGGGATCCATTCTCATTTTCATTATCATGGAAGAGATTATAATTCTAGATAGGAATGAGGACAACCTCTAGGTTTTTCTTGAACACAATGAATCCCTAACATATAATAACAAATAGTTCATGAGCCCCCTCTCTTTTATCACCAAATATGATACTTACATCATGAGATGGTGTGAGAGGCACATAGAGGCCTTCAAGATAGAGTGGTGCATCCTTTATATGATCCCTTAGAACATGTTTAGAATGACAACCTTTGTTGTAATGTAGCACTATTATGTATTAAGCTTGGTTATAGTTTATGGAAATAAGTCAGGGTGTCTAAATCTCCCCTATGCCTTCTCAGCAAGATACTTTAAGGATGTACTATGATGGATCCACAATGCATAATAATTAGACATTCCAATAAAAGAACTAGATATAAGGAGGTGCAAGATGAGGTGCTAGTTTTTTTGCATAGATGGGAAGGCCAACAAGGTGAAGAGGATGATTTAGATTTTATCGACATCCATCCTCTCTAAGAGGCAACCATATTTGGGAATATACATAGGCTCTACTATGAGATGAATCCAAAGAATAAGGTCCCAAGTGCAAAGCAGATCAATGATCCCCCTATCAAGATTAGTGATGAAGGGACCTTGGTGCCAACAGAGAAGAGTAAGTCTCCCAAGAAGAAGAAGGGGGATATTTTGGAAGAGATAGAAGAGTGAATAAGGATCAAGATTACCTTATAAGAATAAGCCTCTCCTTTGTCCCCCATAAAGAAGCATGTGAAATTTATGCTAAAGACTTCCCCTAGCACCAATGAGAAGAGGAAGGGGAAGGTTCCTATTATGGTACCAACTGTAACCCTGTCAGACATAGAATAAGAGATGGAGGAACAAACATATGGGATGGGCATATACATTGCACTTGATTAAAATGACTCTTTTTCAAGTGAAAGGACCCCTTCTCCACCCCCTCAAAGTGAATTGGAAAATAAGATGTAAAGATGGAGGAAACTCAGCCTTAGTGATGTCAATATACAGAAGGTGCAGGAGTTAGAGGAAAAAAGATAAGAAATTATGAAGGTAAGAATGTCTATAGAATCCATTGAGATGGTTGAGGCTGAAGATCATAAGAGAGAAGGGGATAAACACAAGGCATAGGATATGAAAGAGAGGAAATAAAAAAAGAGGAAGGAAAGAGGAATAAATGAAGAGACTAATAAGGTAGAATTATATGAGGCTCTCAAAGATGGAACTATAGTTGCACTTGGATAAGTAAGATCCTCAGGTGCCCTCAGGTTAACCAACTGAAGAAGAGTTAAAATGTAAATGGAAATACATGGGCCTAGATCAGATCACATTAATGCATCACTAGAGTTTCACCATAAGAGAGAGGCCATGAGGGCCAAGGGCATGTCTCAAGCCAAAATTGATCAAGTGGAGGTTGAGGAGATAAAGTTTGAATATGATAAGACCACCACAACCATCAAGAAGAGAAAGAAAGAAATAAAAAGGGCCCAGGATGAAAGGGATAGAATTAAATAAGAGAGAGAGAGAGGAAAGGGTTATCACTAGCTTAGAACCTAAAAAGGGGAAAGCAACTGAAGAGGTACCTAGCACCCACTCCAGCCTGGCCAAGAAAGCTACACAATAGGTGTGGCCTAATTTTGAAGGGGTGCCTAAATATAAAGAAGGTGATGTTGTTACCTCAAAATAAAAATTAGAGAAGATAGTAGAGACCTTATGGGAGTAAGAGTAAGGTTGGTACTAAGGAGGTTTGTGCCAAAGAAAGAGAAGAGGTAGACCAAGGGGATAAGTCTAATGAATAACCCCTAGTAGATCAAGAAGAAGGAACTAGAGAAAGCACTAATGCAAGTGGATAAGAGAAGGAACTAGTTGAGGAAGAGGGGTATGAATCACACTACAAGAAAAAAACATAGAGGTGGTTCACCAAAGATGATGACTTCTATAATTTGGAGTACACATACCCCAAAACTACCATAACCCTAATGCACCATCAATTTTTTTGGGATCTCTATTGCTACATAGACAAGTCTTAGTTTGAGGTACCAAAGAAAGCAATCCAAATAACCAAAAATACCAAAGAGGGGCATGACTAACAACTTTTAAATTTGAGGGATATGAACCCTATAAAGCTAGAAAATACCCTCCTTAATATGGCCTCAACATTAGCGTGCAAGAACATCATCAACAATGTTTATGCCAAAAATTGGAAACAAATAGTGTAAGAGGTAGAGGAAGAAATAAAAGAAATTAATTTCAAATTCCAATATCTAGTTAAGCATGTTGAAGAAGAGGATCCATCCCTTTTGGATGGCATTGATACTTTATAAATGAAAGAGGTTGATAAGTTTTGTGCATTGGTAGAACAAATTCTCCCCTGGATAAAGTCAGTGTTAGAAAAACAAGAAAGCCCCTATAAAGCCATCAGAAGGGAACTAAACAAAAATATTGATGTAATAGAGGACCTCTTCAACAAACTAAAATAGGGTGCAGAAGAATTAGATGCCATCTTTTTCAATTTTGTCACTCAAGCATCAGTCATCAATGTGTGCCTTCAAAAGGTGAAAGAGGATAAGCATGATGTGATGAAGCATGATTTCAATATGAAAATAATTGAGATTTTTAAATATATGCCATAGGTTAACACCTTAAGTGCCTAGTTGAAAACCTAGGAGCAAGACCTAAAAGCACTCTTTCATGCCTTTTAAACAAAGGCTAGTGAGCAAGGGGACATTTTAGATGACAGGGTGAGAAGAGATAAGGAAAGGATGGAATCCTTAAAAAACGTGATGGAGAGCATAAACATGTCCACACTTAAGGTTGAATTGATGGAAGTAGAATGCACCACTGAAGAAATCAATCTCATCATTTGAGGCTTCAATAACTTCAAGGTGGAATTACAGTAGAGTGCACCCAAATTTTGCATAACAAAGGTGCTGAAAGACTAGTCCAAAGATGGACTAGAAAATTTTTATGGGGTAATATTGGGCCCTTTTTGTGATACTTAGTAGATCATGCCAACTCAACACATCTTGGTGTGAGATAATCATTGAAAATGATTATTCTTTTGGTACTTTTGGTGCCAGATGGAAGAATCTTTGAATATCTTGCATCAATTGGTATATAATTGCTTATTGCTTAAGTTTTAAGGGACATCCCATTTAGTACTACATGTGGTGACTGGATAGCATAAGTGCTAGAGTAGTGGAGATAGGAAAATAATGATCCCTAATGATAGCTCAACAAATGGTGTGTGCCCATCTGACCTAGCTCCAAGATGCTCCCTTGCCTATAAAAATAAGCTTGAACCTAAAGAAAAGGAGATATAAATTAACTCATCAAAGCTCTACAAAAATTGAAAATGCCATTGATATAGTTTTGATAATGCCATTCATATAGTTTGAGTTAGTATGGATATCGAGAAGAATATGCATTGTAGCACCCAATCCCATATATGAGCTATTGAGCATGAGTAAGTAGGAAATGAGTTGATGCTCTATTTATGTTATTAACTATACTCTATTGAGGAACTTTGATGTGAAATGACATTGCATATTTACTTATTGTTTGATCCATTTCATAAATTATACCAATGTTGTATGATTGTGAGCTAAGTTATATATGAATAATGGCCTATTTTTCATTTTTTTATGTATTATGATGTAAAGGTCTAATCCAGGTCACTAATTGTGTCACTATGCCATATAGTAACTTTGGTACTCTTATAAAACTGACTAAGTGTTGAAACTGGCATACATCAAAGTCATAGTAATTGTGCCTAGAGCGCTGACTTCAAGAATGATCACTTGAGCATAATCCATTCCCTTGATTTGAATAATTACCTAAATGACACTTAACTTTCTATCCATATGGCTTGTTCCATTAAGAGATATAACTATCCATACATGACCTTGCACCAAAAGACTCGTTCCCTTAAAAGTTGTGTAACTAGTCCAATCCAAACTTGTGCCACCATGACTGGGACTAGTTCCCTTGAATAGGTTTTCACCTCTTTATCTTATCCATAATGACATATACCAATAGACCACCTAATCCTATTTCATAAATGACTAAATCCCATTGAGACTATGGTTACACCATGTTTTAACTATCCCAATGTGAGCCCCAATCTCTTCACTTCTATGCGTCAGGTGAGTGAAAAAGGCTTGTGCCTTGTGTGAAATTGATACCAACATAGTAGTGCATTTAAATATTGTGTGCCATAGAATTTTTATATGATTACACATAGTTGTATCAAGCATAGAACTTACTTGAATTGATTACTAATTGTGTGACTAATCACATGAGCTAAATGAAGAAACTTTTATACAACATTGTTGATGGTGTTCAAAATAATGGTTTATATATTTTTCTCCTTCTTCTACATATTTTATTTCATCGCATAGTAAGAACGAATCTCAATTATGACATGAAAAATTAGGACATTTTAATTTTATAATATTACATTATATTTTTAAAAATAATCTTATTTTTGGACTTCCTTCTATCCCTTCTCATCATGAAACTTATGAGGGTTACTTACATGGTAAGCTTCATACTAACCCCTTTCACAAGAATCATGATGTGAATTCCTCATATCATTTAGAATTGTTTCATAGTGATGTTTTATGACCTCTTAAAGTTGTATCTATTAATGTTTCTTTATATGTTGTTAATTTTATTTATGATTACACTAGAATGATCTAGTCTTTTTTTCATTAAAAAGAAATATGATGTGTTATCTAAATTCAAGGAATTTAAAGCTAGTGTTGAAAATGCATCTAATTTTCCTATTAAGAGATTAATAACTGATAATGGTGGTGAATATATTATTAAAGAGTTTGATTCTTTATGTATTAGTTATGGTATTTAAATGACACTAACAACTCCCTTTTCCCCTTAGTAAAATAGTATTACTGAAAGGAAAAACTGCACCATCATAGAAATGGCTAGAACAATGTTGCATCCTATAAATGTTCCTCCTAATTCTTATGGACTGAAGCCATGAATACTACTGTGCATATTATCAATAATAATATATGCTTAATATTTGTATTTTTCTACATCAAAAATACATGTATGCTGATAGAATTTTATTTTCTTTGATAAAATTATTTTTACTTTAGTGATACTAACTATATTGATAGTGCCTCATCTATATTGTATTTGTTAGTAAAATTAGTTAGTTTGACTGTTGAAAAATATATATTTCAATTATATTGTAAAGGATATATTTGTATTAGATGAGAGAGCAAAGAAAATATTGATCATTTTCAATTAATATGAGTTATCATATGAAATACATTAGATGCATAACATCATGCTTAATTTGATAAAATGATCATGTTTTAGTTGTTTTATTTGGTAAGAAGATCACGATCAGTGAGTTTAGATATTTTGTGTTTCAATTCCTTCAATACTTTCACTTGATTGTGTTTATCATTTATGCTAACATTCTTATATTTTTTTAATAAAATATGTTAATAAATGCATAGTGTAAATGGAGTTTATATTATTGTCTCTTCATCATTTACTTTACTAAGCATTTTATTCATACATTTCTAAAATTATTTATCTCAATCTCATATCATTTTCATTAGATAATGTAAACTCATACTAAAATTATTTATATTTGATGTATGATAGGTTATACCTCAATATTTTTTTGAACCATATTAAACTTGAATTTTTTTTGATAAAAACTCAAATGATAAAATGGGTTATTGTTAATAGGATATATAATTTTTGGTTAAAGTTAGTATCATATTAGTAAATTATTATATGTGCATCGCATGGTAGTTGGGGATGCTCATCTTGTCAATATTAGAGATTTCTAATAATGATTTTCATACAATAATTTACGTTTTTTCACTAACTTTGTAATCAAAGCAGTGAACTTGTTTGCATAAAATATGACATAATTGTTTTAAAATGTGTTTTACCATAGAAAAACATATTTCTATTTTTATGTATGTGGTTATTGTGATGCTAACCATATTATGCTATCATGAATATATTTTTAGATATGTGTTTAAGTTTTGTGTAGGTTAACAACACCAATAATTTAATCATATTGAAGTTCATGTGTATTTTATCCAAGAGAAAGTACTCAATGGTGATATTGATCTATAGTTCTATCCTAGGAATGAACAAGTGGTAAATATCTTCACAAAACCACTTGGTGCTACTAAGTTTTATCACTTTCATGTAAATTAAGGTCTCTCATAATTTTTATTGAAGGGGAGTGTGCATGCTAATGCCACTTCCTAATGGCCATGTGTTTCTTCCCTTTCTCTATACTTATTCTCATTATAAAGCATTGTAAACTTTATGTGGAAGTTATGTGATTTAAGTAATCTTCATGTGGAAGTTTTACTTTTTTACCCCAATATATTAAAATCATACTTTGTAATGGATGTTTTTATGTTATAAAATTATTCAAATATATTTAGTGATTATTCATGAGAAACTATGAGATGTAGTCTCATGATCATGCTAGCCTAAACTTACTTTCGAGTAGTTTATGGATTATAATTCTTTTTGTTTCAAAAGGTTGTATTTATCATGATAAAGGTTTTTAAATCCTTTAATTGTGTACATAGTATAATTCCTTTTTTGAGGTGACTATGACATTTATCCCCACTTAACATTAAGGGGGAGTGTTAGACAAATTGATGTCTAAGTGGTAATTATTAACCCTTAACTTCCATTGGTAATTAATTAAATAAATAATAATATATTATTTATCATGTGAGGTGGAAACCTCATGAAAATAAATAATATTATTATGGTTATTTAATACTTATAAAGTATTTTAATTAATTGGCTTTATCGAGATAGATTGACTTGTTATTTCACAATGGTTACCTCCCTTCTTGAATATTATCAATAGGATATTACCTATATTGTAAAATCATTCCAACTCGATATATTTTTTGGTAAACAAGGTTTTTATGAAGGCCATTTTGTGAAGTGAGATTGAGAAGATTTCATGTATTGGGGGAATAGTTTCAACATTGAATAATCATTGTGGGGTTTTTACCTCCATTGGAGGTTTTCCTACCTAATTCTTTGTGTTGTGTCTTATTGATATTTGTGTCAAATTTTATGTACTCTTTGATTATTAGTTGACATCTACATCATCTATGTTCATATTCACTCTAAATTCTTATAAAGATGAAAAGTGTGATCATGTCAACCATTTATTTTTATATAATGAATTTCCCAAAGATTTGAATAGTGTGAAATTAATAACCTTGAAGCTCAATATATCCAATTATATGCTTAAGAATAGAGTCTTATATCTCAATAACCATGAGGGAATTTTCCTTAGGTGTTTGATAAAAGAAGAAGAAACATATGTGATGAGTAGTATTCACAATAAATTAAGAAATGGGCACCCTTTTGGTTATACCATAACTCACAAGATTATGAGGAAATGATAATAGTGGCCTCAAATTTTAATTTATTCCCATGTTAAGTAATAAAATTCCATGAGTTATATGCATTCAACAAAAGATAAAAATAACATAAAGTTATACCACTCCAACTGGCTATTAAAAATAAACCCTTTTCTCAATGGGAACTTGTTATTATGTGGGTTATTAATCTTAAATACGCAATATATTTATGTTAACTGTCATTGATTATTATATACACTATTCTGAATTAGTTTCTTAAAAAAATGTATTAAATGAAGTAATCAAGTTCATGGAGGGAAAATGTCACTAGGTTGGTACACAATTATCCCTAGTTTGTGATAATGAACTAACATTTTAGTCCTATGAGTTTACAGAATGGGCATATGATAATAAAATAGTTTTGATTTTTTTTCAAAAAACTATCCCCAAGGGAATGTAGAGGTTAAATCTACCAATGATAACATGATAAATGTCATCAAGAAGATAACAATCCCAATACCAAGATGTTTCAAAGGGCCTTCCTGAGGTGATATGCATTGATTCCCCAAGGGGTACATGGACACAAATCTTGGATTATGAGGGGATCCCTTTTTAGTGCAAGAAGTGTCACCAGACAGGACATATTACTACTCATTGTGTTTCTAGGAAATCCAATCCCAAACGTTCACCTTCTTGGTGGCCTAAATATTTATCTGAACATAGCATGGACAAACAACCTCTAGAAGCAACAACAGAATTCGAGACCAAAAATGAGGAAAGTTCACAATCTGAATCAGAAGATGAAGAGGAATCATTGGAGAATCATTCTAATGAAGCCCCTATGGAGGCTATGGTTAGTGATACATCTGAGCCAGAGGAGGAGGTGGAGGTCTCTCCCCCTGTTTTGGAGGATTTATCTAAGAGCCAAACTGTGTTTGACTCTCACAAGGAGTTTATGCCCACTGAATTCCAAAGTTCATTGTCTTCTGAGGCATGGGGTGCAGAGGTAGCTAAGGTAGAGGATGGTTGGATAGCAGTTAGGAGAAATAAATCTAAGCCTTTGGTCCCTCCTCTAGATATGAATCTTCGGTCAAGCAAAAAGAAAAATCTTAACTTAAAAGATTCATCCAAAGTTCCCTTTTGCTGACTGGTTTTTTGGGGGCTGTAATTTGGTCACTTTTTTGGTTTGTTGGTTACGGGTTTGGAAGGTTGCAATTTGCTGTTCCAGTTGGTTAACTTTCAAATCAGTGTTTTGACAGCTATTTTTCATGGTCTTATTTATTGGTAACAGGTCCCTGTAAAACTTGGTAAAGGTTC
>JARHVA010000681.1:4672500-4748120 GCA_037957365.1 Torreya grandis
TTTTTCAATTTACAAATTCTAGATGAGTGTAGTTGATTTGCATTCCTAGACTTTCAAGCATTGGAAACCTCTTATGATTGGCACTTTCATTATTCATTCATTTGCTAACAGATTATTCATCATTTAACAAATTATTCATCATTATCTAATCTTTATCTACTAAAAAAGATTAGTATTTGATTTTATGTCCTTGGACTTGGGATAAAGCTTTTATTTGCATAAAACTGTGATTCCCTATTTTTAATCTAATTATAGAATCTTTTATTGTGGCTCCAATTTGGGTTAGGTTACCTAATTTTCTTTTACAATCTTAGTAGGCTTCTTCTCTTTAGGCCATTTATATATATCTAGGGAATTTTATCTCTCTCACTCTTGAGTTTGAAGCTCATATGTGAACTATTTTTTCTCAAATATGCATTGTCATGGACCTCTCAAGATATTTACAAAAAGTTATTAAGATCAAAGTTGGCAATAAAATTTGGTCTTAGCCTTTGAATTACAAAATATTAAATTTTTGATGTAGGAGATGCCTTGTTTGTGGCCATATGGATATTAATTACCCAAATAATTCTTGTTGTCAAAATAATAACAAGATTAAATTTGTAAAATCTAGAACTTGGTGGAAAGATGCTAAGGAGGAGCATCTAATTGTCTTTGGTAAGGATAAGGTTGAAAATTTTAGAGGTAAGGGTAATGATTTTGGTTTTTTTAAGGATAATGGTTCTCTACAAACAAGATTAGAGTTTCTCCATCTCCTATTGTGTCCTCATCTAAGGTTATTGTTAGCCATTTTTCACTCCTAGGTTTTTTACCTTTCATTTTGGCTAAGTGCAGCATTCAAATTTTGTCTATCAAAGGAAGATTTTGTTTGATCTTCTTGAAAGTGTTATTTATTTTGGAAAGGTTTTGCTTAGTGTTTATTGTTCACATCTCAAAGCAATTTTTTTGAAATTTTTTCTGAAATAAAAAGTTTGAAGGAATTGTTCTGATTTAATATTTTTGAAATATCATTTTCCCTACAAAGTGCCCTATGCACTTTTTTGAAGGACACTTTCAAAATTTTTGAAGGGTATTTTTCTTAGAAAAGTGGTCACTTGAAAAAAAATTCTAAAGGAAAGTGTCACTTGCAATTTCTCTGAAGGAATTCATCCTTTCAAATTTGCTAAAGGAATCGAGCATGTTCATCTTTTTGAAGGGATATTTTCATTCTTCTGAAGGGTCTTTTTCTCATGGAAGGGAATAATTCATTTCTAAGAAAGGGATAGTCCAAAATTTTGAAGGGACATTTCAAATTTTTCTAAAGGAATTTTTTCAAAATATTTGTTTGCAACAATCCTCCTGAAGGAAATGGCTTTCCAATTGGTACACTTAACTTTTTTGAAAGGTCTTTTTCTTAGAAAAGTAGTCCTTTATAATATTTTTGAAGGGGTCCATTTTTATATTGTTGAAGGGCACTTTCATTCTTCTAAAGGGAAATTTTCATTCTTTTGAAGGGTCTTTTTCTCATGGAAGGGAACAATTCATTTTTCTGAAAGGCATCTTCCAAACATCTGAAGGGACATTTCCAAGTTTTCTAAAGGAATTGTTTCATACATTTTGTCTGTAATAATTGTTGACCAATTTTGCCCACAGGCAAAATATTGATCACCTTCTACACTTGCTTTGCATGGCCAGTTAATTTTGGGTTGCAAGGTCCACCTTCAGGGTTTGACAACTTCGTTTCAAAGCATTGGCTCATCAGCCTCGTTCGTTGGTGTTCACGGTAGCATAAGGCAGAGTCTTCAAACATTCACAAAAGGGGAGAGGAAAAGGCTGGGGCATTTAACACTAAAGCAAAAGAAGGGCAGATGTTTACAAGAACAATGCAGTCGGCAAAAAAATTGCCGCCCACAACATCAGTGGGTAAAAAGAGACCGCAAATAGATGCAGTTAGCGGCAAAATTGCCGCCCACAATACAAGCAAAGGAAAAGGCCACAACATCGGCTGATGTCGGCAAAACTACCACACTTGGCAGCCTACTTGGCTGATGCTGACAATATTGCTGCGTGCAATCCATGACATTGGGCAGTAAAATTGCTGCCCACAACATCAGGTGGCAAAAAAGGCTTGCAAAACATAGGAAAAGGCCTGCCCAGTCACCAGAGGAGCAAACCAACATGCAAAACAAGGTAGAAAGCATGGTCCCAACAGACTTATGACATCATCTATAGTGTTTTCTCTCTTCCTAATGAAGACTCAAGTTGCCACTTGCAAGCAAAAGGCCAATGAGAGCTCCTCTTGGCTCTTTCCATATAAATAAGCAGACTTGGTCATTTTTAAAGGATTTGGATCTTCTCCAACTTTGTAAAGAGCACAACTCTCCAAATTCTCCACTTGAATCAATAAAAGATAGTTTTACCTCTTTCTTGGGTGGATTTTTCTATGTATGCCTTGAATGTTGGTCTGTGTCCAGTCATTGTTCCTTGATGCTCTCACAGGTCCAGCACCAACAAACCAATCATCTACAAAGTGCCATTGTCTACTGCTACCAGGAGTAGAGTTCAATTTTGGAGGTATAGAATAGGAGAGATCACTTACAGTGTGTATTTCTCAGCACCTTGGTGAGTCCCTATTTCTTATGCTTTTCATAAGAACCTCCCTATCATTTCCAGCAGCCTGATCTTTCTGCCAAGTCTCAGTGTATGTATGTTTTGTTAGATCCTAAGTGTGGAGGTGGGAAGGTCATTTCATTTTTGGTGTATCACCTCTTTAGTGTAAGTAGTTTATTTTCATGCATTTCTTCCCCCTTTTCATCCCCCATAGTATATAGTTGTATATCCGTTATTTTTGCATTACCTGAAACAAGCAAGATACATCAGAGGGAACTAGCCCATACCTAGAGACTCTCCTCTCCTGCTTCACCATCCCACAGGTGAGAGAGGGGTTTCCATGTTATAGGGAGAAGGTAGGAACCTATTTTCTTGCCACCTAGGTGTAATCTCCAGCGTCAATAGTTTTGGCACGCCCGGTGGGACTATATTTTTCAATGCAATAAAGTTTAGGATTGATGCTGGTCCTGACAGTCGATTCAAGTATTTAGCATCTGGAAAATCTGAGTTAAATCTACTGGTTAAGCAACCTAGTGCCATCAAAAATCATCCATTTCTTGTATGTATACTTCTTTTGCAAAAAATCATGGATCTTGTTTTCCTTCATGTGAGTGTGATTAGACTTTAGATATTTATGCAATCCCCTCAAGCAGCTCTCCTAGTTGCCCTGCAAATATAAAGGGGGTGAGGCTAGAATTTGAGAGACAGACAATGGAAATCGACAGGTTGGAAGAGTAGTACAAATATCAGCAAGAGCTGATGTATAAAGAGGAGTGCTTATTTAGGCAAGCACAGGCCTTGCAGTCCATGAAGGAGGAGGTAATAAAATGGAGAAATCCATCTATCCAAGGCAGTCAGCCTTGCATGCCCCCTCCTACCCTAAATAAAACCTCCTCTTTTGCACCAAATCCATTTTATCAAATTGCACTTGCTCACTCCAGCTCATCAAATACAACTGCTCCCAATCCCGTGTGCCTAGCTTTCCAATGCCAAATGGCATTAGGGTAACCTCCTATGGAGATCAATATTTTCAACTCCTTAGATCAGGAATCTTCCATTGAGAATAATACCATCAGTGAGTATGCCCATCTTCTAAAGACTCATCCAACAAATCAATAGTGTTTTCCTTGCATTCCTTAGCCTCCCCAAGTTTCCCAGCATGATGTGCAGATTCCAAGTTGGAGGAAGGAATGCCAGGGACCAGCTCTAAGCTTTGAAGAGGATCATGCTAGCCACCTCCAAGAAAGACTCTTTCAGGACAACCTAGCTAAACAAATTGAAGATTTAGAGGCTAGGATGAAGCTGCTCCTTTAAAGAGGGAAAATTTACAGACCTTGTGGAAGAGCCTCAGGGCCTTATGGAAAATGAAGTTGCTGCCTATTCATAGGAGCAGAATTTTAATTCAGAGATCCTGAATTAGGGGAAAATAGTGGAATCATGGGGCAAAATAGAAGAAGAAAAGCAAGGTTTTTCTCAAAACCTTGAAGAAGATGAAGTTTCCCCTATCTATGATGATGCTGGCAGCCTCCAGGAAAATCTTTTCCAAGAAGATCTGAGTAGGAGAATTGCAGAGTTGGAGTCTAGAGAGAAATTCCTTAGCCAATGTGTGGTGGACGATTCAGACCAAACAGAGCATTCCATGCCTGAACACACCCCACCTATACATTTCCAAGAGAGTTATCAGGTTGTGCCTGATATTGATGAAGTGTTGATCAAGTGGAGAGAGGGGAATCATTCGATTCTAGCTCAAGGACTGTTTCCTCTTCCACATGCTTTCTCCACTTCACCCCTGCTCAAGGAAGAACCTATTTTGCAAGATAAAGGAGAGGAAAAAAAGAACAAATCTACAGTCCTTCAGGAGGTTGTCATGAGTGACAATGAAGAAGAAATCATCATTGATGCTCCCTGTGAAGACCTTATCAGCAGTGGAGAAGATGCAGGCCTTGCGTATACGCGGATGTTCTAGCAATTCAAGGAGGAACAAATGCATGGTAAGCTCTCTTCTCCTCTATTTGATGAACTTCCTTGCTATTTTGATGAGGGTGACTACATTGAAGACCCTAAGAAAGAGGAAGATCAGGAGAATATTTTTGAAAATCTAGAAATTCTGATCAGCAAAGAGGAAAAGGAGAGGTCCATCTTCTTGGAGGAATGCCTTGAGGAAGAGAGCTTTAAATAGGAAAGTGAAGTCTTATGGGATGAGCAATCATTTTGTGAGTCCCTTTTAGACATCACCACATTCACCCTTCTTCAAGAAGGCCAAGAAGAAGTAGAGGATGAGTCTGACAGAGTTTTCAGTGAGACAGAAGGAAACAAATCAGGCCATGATACATTGCAGAAGGGATGTGCAGATCAAAAGGCTTATGGTAATAAGCTGGCAGTAATTGATTTCTTGGTGAGGAGCACCAATATCAAAGACCAGTGTTTAATAGGCCTCTAAGGACAATCAGAATATGTATATATTAGAGGCATGTTTGATTTTGATCCTCTCAGTTTTCAGCCAACTCAGGTGACAGGCAAGAAGAGTAAGTCACCAAATCTCATCCTCTTCCAGCTACTTGCCTGCCACAATAAGTCTTCTCACTAGGAAGGGGACTTACAAAATTTTCCTTTCAATCCAGGAGGGATGCGAACATTCCTGGTTAGCTGTATATAATAGTTTGCTTTCAGTTGTTTTTCCTATTTTCCCTAAGTGCAGTTGCACAAGTAGTTATTTTTAGCCTTGTGTGTTTCCCTTCATTTGTAGGGGTAAATTTTGTGTATTTGATTTTGGGATTATCAAAGCTATTATGAACTCTCTTAAAAGTTACCATCTGACTCTGCACCAAATGGATATTCAGAGGCAATTGGGTTTCTAAGCATAGCAGGCACGCTTCCCCTATGAGTTGCCAATTTGTTGACCAATTTTGCCCACAAGAAAAATCTCGGTCGCCTTATGCATTTGCTTTGCATGGCCAGTTAATTTTGGGTTGCAAGGTCCACCTTCAGGGTTTGATAGCTCTATTTCAAAGCATTGGCTCATCGGCCTCGTTTGTTGGCATTCATGGTAGCATAAGGTAGAGTCTTCAAACATTCACAAAAGGGGAGAGGAAAAGGCTAGGGCATTTAACACTAAAGCAAAAGAAGGGTAGACGTTTACAAGAACAATGCAGTCGGTGGCAAAATTGCCACCCACAACACCGGTGGGTAAAAAGAGACTGCAAACAGATGTAGTCAGCGGCAAAATTGCCACCCACAACACAAGCGAAGGAAAAGGCCACAACATCAGCTGACGTTGGCAAAACTACCATGCTCGATAGCCTACTCAGTCGATGTTATCAAAATTGCCACGCTCGGCAGCCAAATTGATTGACGTTGGCAATATTACTGCATGCAATCCATGACATTGGGTGGTAAAATCACCACCCACAACATCAGGTGGCAAAAAAGGCCTGTAGAACACAAGAAAAGGCTCACCCAACTACCAGAGGAGCAAACCAACACGCAAAATGAGGTAGCAAGCATGGTCCCAATAGACTTATGATGTCATCTACAGTGTTTTCTCTCTTCCCAATGAAGACTCAAGCTGCCACTTGTAAGCAAAAGGCCAATGAGAGCTCCTCTTGGCTCTTTCCATATAAATAAGTAGACTTGGTCATTTTTAAAGGATCTGGATCTTCTCCAATTTTGTAAAGAGCACAGCTCTCCAAATTCTCCACTTGAATCAATAAAAGATAGTTTTAACTCTTTCTTGGATGGATTTTTTTGTGTATGCCTTAAATGTTGGTCTGTGTCCAGTCATTGTTCCTTGATGCTCTCACATGTCTAGCACTAGCAAACTAGTCATCTACAAAGCGCCATTGTATGTTGCTACCAGGAGTAGAGTTCTATTTTGGAGGTATAGAACAGGAGAGGTCACTTACAGTGTGTATTTCTCATCACCTTGGTGAGTTCCTATTTCTTGTGCTTTCCATAAGAACCTCCCTATCATTTCCAGCAGCCTGGTCTTTCTGCCAAGTCTCAGTGTATGTATGTTTTATTAGATCCTAAGTGTGGAGGTGGGAAGGTCAATTCATTTTTGGTGTATCACCTCTTTAGTGTAGGTAGTTTGTTTTCATGCATTTCTTCCCCCTTTTCATCCCCCCAGTATATAGCTGTATATTTGTTATTTTTGCATTACCTGAAACAAATAAGATACATCAAAGGGAACTAGCCCATACCTAGAGACTCCTCTCCTGCTTCGCCATCCCACAGGCGAGAGAGGGGTTTCCATGTTACGGGGAGAAGGCAGGAACCTGTTTTCTTGCCACCTGGGTGAAATCTCCAGTCGTCAACAATAATCCTTTTGAAGGAATTATTTTGAAGTAAACGGATTTCCAATTAGTAAACTTCAACTTTTTTGAAGTGTCTTTTTCTCAAAAAAGTGGTTTGTTTCAATATTTTTGAAGGGGCCCATTTCAAGATTACCTAAGGGCACTTTCATTCTTTTGAAGGGTTTTTTTATATGCAAAGTGTCCAGTTTCAAACTTCTAAAGGGAATAGTTAATTTCTCCAAAAGGTACTTGTAAAAGGTCTGAAGGAATTATTTTGGACATTTTCTCCTTAACAATTTTTTTGAAGGAATTATCCCAAAAGAAGTGTCCTTTTCCAAAAGTTTGAAAGAATTGTTTTAGATATTTTGTCTAAAATAGTCTTTCTAAAGAGATACTCCAAAATCTTGAAAGAACATCCTTAAAAAAGGTTAACCAATCCAAAGGGCCCTGAAAGGTGGTTTCTTTCAGACAAAAATACCTAAGAAGAATGCCTGAAGAAAATACCCCAAAGTAATTAGTCCCAGTAGAGTGACAGTTATATGGATGTAACTTTAGGATGAGGTACTAGCCATTGGCATTCAAATAAGAGGATCCAAAGAAAATACAAGGGGATCATATTCTATATCCACCAAAGTAGATCAGATGGCTCATTTCACCATTGATCAAATCATGATCTGAGTCAATTTTTTATAACCGATCAAAGAAGGATGACAAGCCCAATAGAATGAAAATGACTCTCCCCTGCACCATTACACACCTCACCAAGCCAGTGGAAATATATTAGCATAAAGATAAATATGTATTAGGTGGAATCCCTTATAATAACCACATTAATTTCATTACTCAAAATATCTTGATTCCACTAGGCAACCGTTAGAGAAGCATCTTTGAGAGATCAGGCCAAGAGTGATCAAGGGAGGTGACGTGGATCAATTAAATGGCCTGAATGAACATCATTTGCAAAGTTATTTGTAGTTGAATATGGATAATTCTAATAAATTAATTCCTCTATTTGGTGCCAAAGGCCTTCCCCTCTCACTTCCTTTTAGCTATAAATATAACCCTAGTGCTAGTGTAAAAAAACCACATATTATATGGTGAAGCCCTACTTAATTGATGTCATGTTTTGCCTTTAAGCATTGGTACAAGTCTTTTTTCTTTAAATTTTTAAGCAATTGTCTAAGTGAGTGACATATAATGACAACAAGTGATGGTTTTCATCCTTCTATCCTTTGTCCTTCGTGCCTAAGTAAGAGTTTTGGGTCTAACAAGTCATATAGAGTGCATCTAAGTGTGTTAAATTTTTGCATGTGTATAATTTTTCTTAGAATGTATAGGTTAACTTTCAATTCTTTTTCCTTGTGTTATTTCATACATCTCACCTCTATACTGAAATACTTGTGTTAGAATATTTAGAGCTTGAAAATAGTTTGTGTATTTCATTGTATCATGCACTAAGGTATGGTATTCACATGGAAGATAATATTGGTCCATCACCATTCTTAGAACATGTTTTCTTTATTCAATTTCTAACTCTTTTCCCTTCAATAGACTAATTTAGATAGAGATTGTTTTTCAAAGATACATTTCGGGAGCTATCCCTTTAAATATAAAGCTCATTTCCTCTATAAGCATACCCACATTCTTGGAAATTTTCCAACATTTCCCAAATCTAGAAGAGGATTAAACACTCTCTTCCAAGGTGCAAGATTTGGAGACAATAGTTTTGTCATGCTCGATGGGATTGCTAGTCCTAATTATTTACATGTCAAGGTGAATGTTGGTCTTTACAAGCCTAGGGTTGTAAAACTATCCTTAATCTAGCATTTGGTGACTCCAAAAGGTGAGACTATATAGTTGTATATCAATTTTCCCATGTTATACTTCATGGTCTTCACTAGGTCATCAAGGATTTCTAACCAAGTCCCTCTAGCTGAAGCTCTTCTTGAATAACAACACCCTAAACCATTAATAACACTTAGAGACCCTTGGGGAGGAGGTTTTAGAGAAGAAGAATAATAATTTGAGGAAGTTGGATAAATATGAGATCAAGAGGAAAGAAGAGAAATGGATAGGAAGCAACCTTTCCCAGCCTTCAACACCTAAAACCCTATTGACCTTCCTGCATATGACCTATTCCTCCCAATGCTACCAAGAATCTCCCTAGTTTCAATGGGGAGGGTTCTATTACCCCATCTAAACATATTAGCGACATTTCAAAGTTTTGTAACTTCCACAATGTCACTTGAGCCAACATAACCATTAGATTGCTTGTTATGTCTCTAAAAGGCAAGCCACTTGACTGGTATAGGACTTTGGAAGGTGGTTGCATTACAAGTTGGGATGGCTTTTGGGAATTGTTGGTAAATATATTTGAGAATAAGAGTGACCATACATTGCTAATCCACCAACTGAATGCGATAAAGAGAGTTCCTAACAAATTCATGGGAGATTTTAATGATATATTCCAAAGGACATGACATAGGTTTTCACCTATCATAAGACCTCCTCCTAGCTTTGTGTTTCCCACTTATCTCAAAGATATTGGTACCAATGTGGTGGTAATTTTATAGTCAATGGGAGGATTTATTCTACTAGATGCATATGAGATAGCTATTGAAGCTAAGAATAGCTTGATATAAGATGGAAAGCTACCTCTAAGAGTTTCTATGCCTTTGTTAACTCATAGTTTGGTTGAAGCTCTAAGCATAGCACAAGTTCCTAATGTCAATGTTAAGCTGAGAAACTTTCCCAAGAGGATGGACAATTTTGTGGATAAAAGATGAGGATATCTAATCATTATGAGCTCAACTCAAGCAAGCTTAGTTTTAGGCAAATGCTCTACCTAACCATCGATACTATCCTCAACAAGGCTATAGAGCTCCACCCCAATACAACTACCAAGGAAGGGGACAAGGTCAATAAGGTTTCAATAGGAAGCCTAATGCCTATAATCCTAATTCTACTCCTTTCATGAAGGCTATTTTTCTAGTGCATGTTAACTTGGTCCAAGGGGAGGATCATTTAGACCAATGGGGACAATCTCAAGGTAAATTTATGCATGATGATAGAGAAGCCAGCCAACATTTGGTGGCACAAGAAGAGGTTACTCCTTACATGACATCAGAAGAAGCAAATCTAATATAAAGAGATATTAATAGAGAAGGTAACAACTAGAGTGTATCTATGATGAACTTTCAAGTGAAGGATGATCATGTGTTGAATTAAAGCACATAAATTATAGCCAACACAAGAGCTAATAAGAGAGATTTGGGATATGTTATAGGATTACATGTGACTCTGATTGATGGCTCTCTAAGGCCACAAAGTATGAATCCTAGTGTAATACCTACCACCAGTCATGTTCCTCAACAAAGTCAGAATGTAAGTAGGGTTGTCAAGCCTATAATGTAGCAGGTTTAGAGTCTGTCACTACCTTAAATAATGAAATAAAAGGTGAATACTCCTCCTCTAAATATTTTTGATTCCTTTAATAATACCAAGACAAACATATCTCTTTGGGAAGTCTTGCATATGCATGGTCAAACGAAGCTCTCATAGGAACATCTCACAAGCATTCATGTAACCCCTTAAACTTAAAAAAACAATAGTGTAACCCTTACCAATACTCCAAGTCATGTCTTAGATCCCTCCACCAAATCTGAAAAACATCCACCCTTGTACCTCACACTCATTATGGGAGACAAGTTAGTTCACAATTGTATTGTAGATAGTGGAGCTAACACCACTGTCATGCCTAAGGTGATGGCTGATAAGCTGGGATTGAAGTATGAAACACATAGTAAATGTGTGTTTCAGATTGATGGGACTCCAAAAAATATAGTTGGTTAGTCAGAGGTCTAAAATTCTTTCTACATGATTGCCCAAGTTTCCTCATTTTACAAGACGTTGTGGTGGTACACCTTCCATCTCATTTTGTTATTTGATTGTCAAAAAACTTCACAGCTAAGATAGGAGGGTACCTTTATATAATTGTTACTTTATATATTTTAAAACAAGCTATAGAAATAAGGTAAATATAAGGACATAACCCTTAGAAATGTTTCATATTGAGCCATACATAGAGACAAGTTCAAATCAGAATTATCTAATTAGTAAAGAAGAAGAACGTGTCATGGACGGTGAAGCATCCTCCCCCTGGAATGTATTTCTAATATCTTCCTCGATAATTATATCATTGAAACACATGGACTTGATCCATATAATTTCATATAATAAACTAATTTTGGAGTATATTATATGCGGAAGAAAAAAATTCTTCCATTTCTTCACTCACTAATGAAGACCATAGTTTTGATGGGATATGGGAAATGTTTTTTGATGGCTCAAGAATCAAAGTAGGTGCAAGAGCTAGAATTATTTTAGTTTATACATAAAATAATAAATAATAATCCTCATATATATTTAATTTTAGCTACATTTGTAATGTGGTAGAATATGAAGGCGTAGTTCATGGCCTCTGATGGGCAAAGAAGAGAGGGATCAAGAATTTGAAAGTTTATGGGGATAGTGAATTGGTCATCCATCAAGTGAGAAATTAAGTTTCAGACAAGAATCTCTTGATTAAATCCTAAAATCATAGGTTATGGTATCTACTTGAATATTTTGATGCATTTAACATACAACCCACACCAAGGGATTCAAATAAACATGATAGATTGGTTGTCATAAGAAGACAGTTTGATGCAGTTGTTGATGTAGGAAAGGAGAAATATCAGTCCCATATCAAGGACATTGTGAGGCCTTATATTATAGATAATTAAGTGTCATGGAAAGTTTTTGAAAGTTATGAAGACATTGTACACTTCTTACAAAATAAGGTAGGATTCTCATCAAGAAACCAAAAGAGACTACATGATCAATATGAAGAATAAATTATTCAGCTAAAGACAAACAAGATACCTAAGGGGCTGATTAATTTGGAGAATTTTTTCAATGAATATGACTAAAATAATAAATAAAGAGTGACCATGTCCATGAAAGAAGATAACTATGAGAGAGTCGTGATTTATAAGGACAAGATCCTAAAAATTGGTAAGGTATGTTTTTTGTCCAAAAGGTAGGCCTTTATTGAATTATGCAAATAGTTACATGAAATCTTTGCTTGGGAATACAAATATCTAAAAGGGTTTTATCCAAGTTTAGCTCATCAAACCATTAAGTTAGAACCTAAAGCTAAACTAGTCAAGTAGAAACAAAGACCTATCAATCCCAAGATAGAGCAACTCATGAAGAAAGAGCTGACCAAGTTGATTAAGTCTAGGATTATCTTTCCTATCAAACACTCAACTTGGGTGGCTAATCTTATACCTATTAAAAATAATAATGGAGATATTAGACTTTGTGTGTATTTTTGAGATCTTAATAGAGTGTCTCTCAAGGATCATTATCCACTACCTTTTATGGATCAAATTCTACAAGTTGTTACAGGTTCTCAATGCTTATCACTTCTTGATGGTTATTTAGGTTACAATCAAATATTAGTGAATGAAGAGGATCAGCTCGATATAGCCTTCACTACAAAATGTAGAAACTTTGCCTATAGGAAGATGCCTTTTGGTTTATCTAATGTTGGGGCTATATTTCAAAGGGTAATGGACATGTATCTTGAAGGTTTGATCAATAAGTTTTTGCTTGTATACCTTGATGATATAACTATTTTTTCAAAGGGTTCTACTAATCATATGGAACATCTAAGGCAAGTGTTTGAGAAGTTTAGGGAGTATGGAATATCCCTTAATCCAAAAAAGTGGATATTTATTATCCATGAAGGTAATCTATTAGATCTTATTGTTTCAAAATAAGGCTTGTTTATTAATCATGAGAGGATTGAAGCTATTATAGGCTTGTCTTTGCCGCAACACATGAAAGGAATTCAAAGCTTCTTAGGGAAAATAAACTTTGTAAGAATGTTTATTCTAGGCTTTGTAATTGTGGTAAAGCCTATCATATCCATGCTCAAGAAGAACTAAGCTTTTTCTTGGAAAAAGGAAGGTAAGAGTAGTTTTGAGGCAATCAAGCAAGCAATTGCAAAATATCCTACTCTCTTGAACCCAAACTTTGCCAAATATTTAATAATATATACCTTTGATAACCTTGATACAATCTCAGTTATGCTTAATCAAAATAATGATGAAGAGGTAGAGCAACCAATTATATTCTTCAGCCAAGGATTGGAAGATTATGAGGTCAAATATACATTTTTTGAGAAGAAATATCTAACAATGATAATGGGATTGAAAGAGTTTAGACACATGGTTTCAAAAAAAAAGATACATATCATGGTTTCTCATCTTAGCACCAAGGAGTTTCTCCTAAGAAAAGACCTCAATGAAAAAAGAGCTGGGTGGATTACAAAGGTATTGGAGTATGATGTGGATATTAAGGTGACAAGCTTGGTAAGAGGAAAAGGGTTATGTGAGCATTTAGCTTTAGATTTTTAGGAGATAAAGGAAGAATTATTGATTAACTAGGTTTAACAACAACTAGTTGATCACATACAAGTTCAAATTTGGACACAAGATATCATTAGTTTTCTTCAAAATGGTGAGTGCCCCAATGGCTTAAACAAGTCTCAAAAGAGGTATTTTAGATTGTAGACCATTCCCTATTATCTTGTAGATGGTGTTCTCTTTAAGAAAGATGTGAATGGCATGTTGTTGAGGTGTGTTAATAGTGATCATTTTGATATGCTACTAGAAAAATTTCATAATGGTATAAATAGAGGTCATTTCTCTCCTAAGACAATAACTACAAAGATAATGAGGGCTGGTTACTATTGGCCTAGTATTTTTAAGGATTGTTACCACTAGGCCGAAAAGTGTCCTTAATGTGCATTTTTGTAGGCAAACAAAAACTTGAAGCCCTTCCATTGAATCCTATCCAAGTAGACCAACCTTTCATGTAATGGGGTCTTGATTTCATTGGTATGATCAACCTTCCATCAAGTGTTGGACATAAATGGATATTGACTACTACTAACTACTTCACAAGGTGGGTAGAGGCTATTGCATTGAAGGAGGCAAGTGAAAATGCTATCTTAGAGTTTCATGAGAGCATTATAACAAGGTTTGGAGTTCCCCATATTATCATTTCTGATAATGCACTTGCTTTTATAAGTGCTAAAAATTTTTATTGGGAAAATAGGAATGGAGTTTACTTGAGTACCTCATCCAATTATGGATTGGCTAATTCTACTAATAATAATATCATCAAGATCATCAATAGGACATTGGAGAACAATCAAAGGGCATGGCACAATAAGTTGAAGACAGCCTTATAGGCTAACAGGATTAATCCGAAGAGATCAATTTATAACTCTCCCTTTGTGCTTGTTTATGGGAGAGAAGCTAGGTTGTCCACATCTCAAGAACTCCCTATCTAGAACTTGCACAGTAGATGGAACTACTTGAAAATACTTCAATGGAAGTTAGATTGATATAACTAATATAGTTACAAGAAGTAAGAGATAATGCACACAAGGCCATGGAACACCACCAAGTACTCATGAAGAAGTCCTTTGATAAGAGATCACATGCAAGAGTGTTCAAGGAAGGTGACTTGGTCTTAAAATGGAATGAGGATAGATAAAAACCAAGTAAACATACAAAGTTTGACACTTTGTGGAGTGGCCCTTACATCATTAGTAAGTGCAAGCAAAGAAACTCCTTTCAACTGACCAAGATGAATGGAGAAGAATTGCCTATCCCTATGAATGGGATACATTTGAAGTTATGTTATTAGTCCTTGCAAGTCTATTTTTTAAATAATATTTTAGATGCGTGTTTCCTTTGGCTTTTTATTGTGTTACCTAAGTGATTTATGGCACAAGTGTGTTTCCTTCCTTTTTTTTGGTGTGTATCTTTGCATTTGTGCATGTAAATCAACTAGCTTGTGTTTTTGAGCTAAAACTCTATTCAAATCATTTTTTTGGTGCCTATATGTGTGATTTTATGCATAATGGAGGGATTTAGGCAATTGGGATTAGGAATAGAAGGCATGCCTCCCCTTGGAATCACCAAGAATGTTAACCATTTTACATTCCTAGGTTTTACATCTTTCATTTTGGCTAAGTGCAGCATTCATATTTTGTCTATCAGAGGAATCTTTTATTTGGTCTTCTTATAAGTGTTATTTCTTTTTAAAGGTTTTGCTTTGATTTTTTTTTTCATCTCAAAGAAATTGTTTTTGAATTTGACCTAAAATAAAAAGTCTGAAGGAATTATTGCAATTCGATATTTTTAAAAGATCATTTTCTCTACAAAGTCCCCTATGCACTTTTATAAAGGACACTTTAAACTTTTTCAAAGGGTCTTTTTCTCAAAAAAGTGGTCACTTGAAAAAAATTCCAAAGGAAAGTGTCCCTTGCAATATATCCAAAGGAATTCATCCTTTCAACTTTTCTAAAGGAATCGGGCATGTTCATCTTTTCGAAGGGACATTTTCATTCTTATAAAGGGTATTTTTATCATGGAAGGGAATAGTTCATTTCTTAAAAAGGCATCTTCTAAATGTTTGAAGGGGCATTTCCAAGTTTTCTAAAGGAATTGTTTTAGACATTTTGTTTGCAACAATCCTTCTGAAGGAATTGTTCTGAAGGAAATGGCTTTCTAATTGGTACACTTCAAATTTTCCAAAGGGTCTTTTTCTAAAAAAAGTGTTCCTTTGTAATATTTTTGAAGGGGTTAATTTTGATATTGCCGAAGGGCACTTTCATTCTTCTTAAGGGTATTTATCTATGCAAAGTGTCTAATTTTAAGTTTCTGAAGGGAACAGTTCATTTATCTGAAAGGTGCTTAAAAATGGTTCAAAGGAATTATTTTGGACATTTTGTCTGTAAAAATTTTTATAAAATAATTGTCTTGAAAGAAATGTCCTTTTCCAAAAGTCTAAAATAATTATTTCAAACATTTTGTCTAAAATAATCTTTCTGAAGAGATAATCCAAAAGCCTGAATGAACATTCTTGACAAAGGTGAACCAATCCAAAGGGTCCCAAAAAGTGGTTTATTTTGGAGAAAATTGATAGAGAATAATGCCCAAAGAAAATTCCCCAAAGGAATTGGTCCTAATAGAGTGATGGTTATATGGACATCAACTTCAGGATGAGGGACTAACCATTGGTGTTCAAATAAGAGGATCCTAAGCAAATCCAAGGGGATCACGTTTTGCATCCACCAAAGTAGATCAAAAGGCTCATTTCACCATTGATCAAATCATGATTTGAGTCATTTTTTTGACAACTAATCAATGAAGGAGGACAAATATAATAGAATGTAAATGACTCTCCCCTACACCATTACACACCTTAGCAAGCCAATGGAAAGTTGTTAGCATCAGGAAAAATATACAGCAAGTGGAATCTCTTTTAATACCCACATTGATGCCATCATTCAAAATATCTTGATTCTACTCAGAAACCATTGGAGGATCATCTTTGAGAGATCAAGCCAAGAGTGATCAAGGGAGGTGACATAGATCAATCAAGTGGCCTGAATGAGCATCATTTACAAAGTTGTTTGCAACTAAATATGGAGACTTCTAAAAAATCAACTCCTCTCTTTGGCACCAAATTCCTCCCCCTCTCACTTCCTTTCAGCTATAAATATAGCCCTGATGCTAGTGCAAAATAAACCACCCAATGTATGGTGAAGCGCTATTTTTTTAATGTCATGTTTTGTCTTTAAGCATTGGTACACGTATTTTTTCTTTGAAGTTTTGAGAAACTTTTTGAGTGTGTAAGTGACATATAGTGACAACAAGTGATGGTTTTCATCCTTTTGTCCTTTGTCCTTCACTCCTAAGTAAGAGTTTTGGGTCTAACAAGTCATATAAGTGCATCCAAGTGTGTTGAATTTATACATGCATATTACTATTCTTGGAATGTACAAATTGTATTTTAGTTCATTTGCCTTGAGTCATTTCATACATATCACCTCTATACTAAAATAATTGTGTTAGAATCTTTATAGCTTGAAAATAGTCTGTGTATTTTTTTGTATCATATACTAGGGTATGCTATTCATATGGAAGATAATCTTGGTGCATCACCATTCTCAGAATAGGTTTTCTTTATGTAATTTTTAACTAGTTTCCCTTCAATAAAATTGGTTTAGATAGATGTTGTTTTTTAGAGATACATTCAGGGATCTATCCCTTTAAATCTAGAAGTTCATTTCCTCTATAAGCATACCCATATACCTAGAAATGTTCCAACATTACCCAAATCTGGAAGAGGATTGAACACTCTCTTCTAGGGTGCAATATTTGGAGACAAAGTTATCTCTTCTTCATATTCTATAGAAAATTTTGTTACCTCTAGAAAATATGTCTCTATATTGGAAAATTTTGTTCTAAGGTCTCCTAAGATTTCATTAGATCTCTCTTTATAAGAATTGAGTCCTTCCCTTTTGGGAGATCCTCCTATGGAGGCCTTGGACTCAAGTTTGTACTCTCCTCAGCTTGATAATATGGTTGATGATGTTAAATTATGGACAAATGTTTCCAATAGGAAAAAATATGCCTATAGAAATAACCTTTATCATATGGAACTTTACTCTCATAAGAAAATAGTAGTACCTCAAGGTTGTTGAGTTTTGGTGGTTTGTTGGTATTGTTCCTTTTTTTGTTCAATGCATTGTGGTTCAAGTCATTAGTTATTTTTCCTCAATTTTTATCAAGGTTTATTCCCTAATTTTTATTGGGCTATCTATGTTATGGTATTAATCCATTCTGTGGGAAAGGTTTAGTGATCACCTTTTATTTATCTTTGATTTTTATGTGTTTAGTTGAGGGTCTTGTTAACTAAATTTGAATTTTAGTCAAATTGAGTCAAACCCTAAATATTTAAACTTTTCAAAAGTTCCCATATGTCTAATAGGGTCTCATGTGTGTCTAAAAACCTCACCCATCCCTACTCTAGCCTTGGTCTAAGTCTAACTTCCTTGTACTTGTCTAGTCAACCAAAGTCAACTTTGGTCTACTCTATTCAAACATGATAAAAGGTTAAAATTATCTTAAAAATTCCCTAATATGGTCATTTAGATGTTTTAAGGTGTTAATAAATCTTGATTTTGTCCTTTACCATGTCTCATATGCAAAAAAGGCTATTTGGTCACTTTTTGGGTTCATTAAATGAATTTTACACACTTATCAAGGAATAAAATTATAAAAAAGTTTGATTTAAATGTGTAATAGGTCAAAAAATATTAATATCCAATTATATTTATTTCAATAATTAGTTTCATGCATGAAAATAGGGAAAACTCCTCAAAATCAGCCCCTTAATGGTACTTATATGGACTTGGGAAGTCCACATTCAGCTAAAAATGTCTGAATGTGTCTCTTCATCTCCCTAAAGTTTTTACCAGGAATATTTTTTATATAAAATGTCAGATGGATCAAATTTTTCTCATGTTTCTTCTTTCTTGCCTTTGCAAGCCAAGGAGAGTCAACTTTGCATGCTCGGTACAAACCGTATATGTGAAGTTGGGAGGAGTGATCTTGGAGGTTTAAAGAGGATTAATTCAGATTCAAATCCATGAAAACAAGTTTCAATTTCATGGATTCTCCTTTATGAACCATCACTAAGAATCTAGGTATCTTTTTATGCTTATTCATTCATGAGGGGTCCATGTTTAAGCGTGTTTCAAAATATTTTGTTTTGAATTGATAGGTTTGGATCTTTGAGGTGTTTATTAGACATGAAAATTTTATTTATACATTGGTTTCCTTTGTATTCTTGGTATGTGGACTCCATAAGCTTAGGAATTCTTTTATAGGCTTATTTGTACTTGCATACTAGTTCCCTCCATATCCATTGGTATTCTCACAAGATAAGTTTATTGAAATCAAACTTAAATCCCTCAAGAGGTACTTTAAAAATCAAATAATCCATTTTGAATCCTCAATCTAGGCCTAGAACTCAAATGGAGGTCTAAGATGCTTATTGATCACCTTTTCCTTTTACTGCCTATATGCAAGACATTGTTCATCTATAGAGGTCTCTCTTGGCATCACCATAATGAAGGGGAGATTTTATAGTTGATTAAAATATTATAAATTATTATAATTATATTATAAAACTAAGTAAGGGCCTAAATTTATCATTAGAACACATGTTTAGTTGACTATATAGGTTTGCATTCAATTCCTATAGATACAAAGAGGTTCATCTACAGGAAACTTATTAGAGATTATGGACCACATAGAAATGTTGAAACATGAACTAAAGCTTTTATTGAATCCTTTATATGATATATAGACTAACTTATGAATATGGATTGGTAGTTTGAAGAGAGAGAGTCTCCAAAGCATAATATGACTGTGTTTAGGCCTCCAATTCCTAAAAAGTGCAAATAGAGCTACTAGCTCTTTTAGATTGATTTTGTATCAATGTTATATTAATATTTGGTATTTTATTTCTCATTATAATTATATTAATTATCATGGATAATGAGTGTGCAATTTTTTAAAGGATGATGATAAGTGGAAAAGGGCATTTAGGAGGCCCAAATATGCTCTTAAACACATTAAAATACATTAGTTATCTCTAAAATTGTATGAGATGATTGGTTCTTCAAAGAAATTAAATGGTCTCAATGTATACTAGTAGAGTGAGATGTTTTATTTAAACTAAATATAACTTACTCATCATATAAATTAAGTAGAGGAAGCACTAAAGGTGAGTTACATACTCTAACTAACGTAGTAGTCTGTACATTGAGATAGGGTAACCTATAGGTCAAAAAGGCAAGATAAAATTGACAAAGACCTAAGTATGGTATATTTATGGTTGTTTGATTACAATAATTAAATAACAAGCATGGTAAATTTTTTTATGGTCTTAATAATCAAATAAGAATCTCTAATACCATGACCAAACATCCCTTCAAAGGTAGAACATAGTTGACTGTGTCATCTCAAGAAATAGGTAGTGACCCATTTTAAAGTTTGTGAGAATGTTTGGCCTTTTCAAACTAAAGGAGGATATGTTAAAATGACAAGTGGATCCTTAGGTTTCAAAAATGTAATTTATAACATCCTAACCTAGTCATAATAAGGAATTAAAAACCTACAGGGGCAACCTATAGGTAGAGATATATCAAGATAGTAAAAAGGCCTAATTTTTTGAATTCATGAGTACAATGATCCTAGGGAGGTCAAAATGAGGAAAAAATGGTAATAACACATTAATCATGACTATAATATTATATAAAATTTTTTATAATGTACATCAAGCAAAAGTGAGGTCTCTAGGTGAGCGAACACAGTCCACCTTGACAAAGCTCCACATAGTCTACCTTTAAAAAACCTAGTCTCAAAATTTTCAAGATTGTAGGGTTAAATGGCTGAGTTATAAGATAAAGTTTATTATAATACATCCTTTTGAGTTTAATAATCCCATCTAATATCTAGTTTTTAGATAAAAACATGGGAAGTGCCCCAATTTTGGCTCAGATAGGTGGTATTTTTCCCTTACATAAGCCTTACAAACATGTAAAATGAGGATGAATCATGGGCCAAAATTAAAGGAAATCCTAATGGAGGGTTTGTATATTTTTAAAACACCTATTATAATGTGGGAAACCAACCTAGAAGGACTAAAACTAGGTAGGGTGATTTAAGCTACAAGGGTTTTAATCAAACCCAATGGACATATTTAAGGCCTAGGAGCCAAAGGGGGAATCATATTCATTCCCATGATTGAAAAAGATTCAAAATTAATTTATTAATGTTTATATTAGTATAATGTATGCTTTTGATCCATTATAAGGTAGGGGAATCCATTAGGGGGTCAGGTTGAGCCTTGGTTGCAGGCAGACCTAAAATACAAGACAAGGCCTAGTTTCTAATTGAAAAGCCTTCCATACTTTTATCATAAATAAAACATGAAAACCTATTAGATCACATTCCTGGAGTATATATAGAGTTTTTTATCCTTTTTTATATAAATAAGTTCATCAAAAGGCCATTTTTTGGCTCAAAGGCACTAAGACCCTACAAAATGCATATAGATGACCTAAGTGACCATCTTGAGATGCTTATAAATATCATGATTCTTTTCATGGAGGTTAAAGGTATTTTGAGGTGTTATTGGAGTCCCTAAAGTGTTATTATAGTCATTAATCAAGGATTTGAACATCTGATCTTATGAACAAAGTCTAAGACCTAAAGTGACTCTAAAACCCTCATAAACCCTCTCTTAGACCCAATGGAGGAGATATATAAAATGGAGTATCCAAATGTAGTGGAAAGTCCATGAAACTAATTGGAGGTGATAGAGAACTCTCCAAGGCTCCTCCCCATGTGATTGAGGTGTACCCTACCTATATGAAAGATGTACAACATAGCTTTATTTGATAGATTTTTATGTTTTTCAAGTATGGAGAAGCTTCAAAGGATGTAACCAATTTTAGGAGAGATATTGGGACTTTTTCTAAGTCCTCATGTCTATAGATTGAGCTATCTAATATCTTAAGTGTTTATGTTATCTCCTTCATCTCAACCAATCTAGTGGGCAAACAGTGAACACATAATAAAAATGGTAATAAATCCAATTGGGAAGCCTTTTGAGGCTTGATTCATTAACCTGATGACTTGGACACTCTTGACAAGTTTCATTCCTCTTTGTGCATGGATCATATTTCATAATTAGAATAATTTTTTGTGCCAAATGTGAGAGTGCATGGGAAGGAGTCATTTATGACTATCAAGGATGATTGTTCATGCCCAAAATAATATGGATGATTAGAAACTAATCTAATTCATATGGAGGATTTTTAGTAACCTCTCCCCCTCATATCAATCATCATACCTGACCATATTTAGTGATGATATAATTTTATGAAGGCAAATCATGAGGGTAGTTTCATGTGTAATAAAAATAACATCTACACCACATATGGAGAAGTTTGATGATTTGAGAGACATGTGTCTATATTTTACATGTAGGACCTATCTCACTCTTAATTATATTATTGTTATAAATCCTCATTGCTTGGAAAGTGTCTTAGTGAATCTTGATCTTCCCTTTCTCTCTCTCCTCTCACAATTGATACTAGAAGTGGTTGTGGTCAAGTCATACCTAGTGTTTATATCACGAGTGTGAAAGATGCTTTAGAATGGATGCCCACTAAATGAGCTAATTGACAAGGCCTTATGGGTGAAATGATTGATGTTTGTGGTCTTATTTTTACATATAAGATAGGTTGATAGCTTATGAACTAGCTCAGTCTTAGTAGCTCTAATACACCCCACATAAACTTTCAAGTGTGTCAACTATGCCTATTCAAAATGCTAATCCAATCATGTTTCAAAATGCCTCAATTTCTTCATGCATTCCCCAAAGTTTCCCTTTTTGGAGGTCCATCTGAGAGAGTAACCAAAGCAAGGAGGTTATCATTATTGAGCAAGTTGATCCATTTAACAACTTTATTGGAGAATATTTTGAGAGAAGAAAGTTGATGGTAGAGGCCCATCTTGACATAGAGATTGAATTGGCAAACCAACATTTGACACAATCTATCATGGTAGTATACAACGAATCTCCTAAACCTACCTCCCCAAGTTGGAGACATGATGTTAATCCCAAGGAAATCCCAAGTTCCCTAATCCTATCATTTTCCCCTTAATTTATATCTTAGCCTCATGAAGAACCCTCTAAGTCTAACTTTCCAAGGTGGAAATAAGTAGTGAAAACTTGTGAAAAGAAGAACAAAGGATGTCTAAGTGGAGAAGTTGGAAGTGAAAAATAACTTGGACCTACTCAAACCCCTCCCAACCTTCCTCAAGAATCCTTTTTTCCTTCATCTCAACTTCATCCTACTTCCTTACCTAATGAAGATCCTATTTCCCCCAAGAGAAGATATTCCAAAAAAACTTTGCCAAAAGAATTGAGGAGTTGGAACTCAAAGTGAATAATATCTCATTTATTCAAGGAAATCTTGAAGCCATTGAACACATCTTTGCACCTCCTCTAGCTGATCTATTCTTCCCTTCTAATGATGAGGAATACATTAATCCTTGGAAGCCTTCTTGGGCTAAAATTATTGGATTTGAGATGCCTAGTATTGGCATCACTAAGAGGGAGAAGGAGATGGAAATTTCATATTGGGCTGAGAATGAAGAAGAGATGAATTCTTATTAGAAAACATCAAATTGTGATGATAGAGAATAGGACATTAATTTTAGTGAAGAAGAAGCTTTGGAAGAGGTTCTTTTGGATTTTAAAGAGGAAAAAGTTTCTCTTATTTTCCACCTTCATGATGCTGACCAAAAAGAGGATGATGACTTGTGGTGGAGATTCAAAGACATTACCAATGAATTTGAAATCCCCAAGGAGCCTACAAGTCCTTTGGAGGTGACTACAAGGCATGATAAGCAAGATGGATTGTTTCAAGGAGAGGACATGTGGTATGATTATGTGCAAATATTCAAAGATTATGAGGATAGTGAGAAGGAAAGAATCCTAAGAACACAAACCCAAGCTATTGAGGAGCAAGTATGTGTTGAGAGTTGTCACCATCAAGAGAGTCTAAATCATGATAGAGCAATCTATGATGACTATGGGTTTCTTGAAGATCGTTTTAATATTGGACCTAGAACCACATGTGAAGCTATTACTACAAACATTAACAAGGAGTTTGAACATGAAACATTCTTATAATGCTATAACACACCACTTCTTGAAGTTTTTGAAGAAATAGTAATAAAAGAGAAAAGCAATGAAACCTTTTAAGAAGACATAGACATGTAACAATTTGTTCCATGCATAGATACAAAAATTTTCCATGGAGAGATAAAGGGATAGTAGTATGAAGCATGTTTTCAAGATCAATAAGACTTCATCTACCTTGGAGGCTTGTTTGAGTTGATTCCATCAAAGGACATGACAAGACAAGGAACAAGAGAAAAACATGAGTCATCTAATACTACATCCAAAACCAAGCGTGCTTAACACCCTCATTCATCTCATGAGGAGGGAGATTTAATGTACTTTCCTTATGATCCAAGAAGGGAGGTATGTTTGGTTAGATATACATAATTAGTTTGTTTTCTATTGTGTCTTGTGTTCCATAAGTGCTTAGTAACACAAATGTTCCTTTGTTTTGTGGTTTTTCTTGGCCTTGGTGTGTGTTGTCTTTCCTTTGTTTGTTTTTAGGTAAATAAATTGTTTTTTTAGTCATGTCAAGGCTTGATCCTACTATTTTAGAGTGCTTTTGACTCCCTTTTCCCATAGGATGGGATAAGGCTACTGGTTCTTAATATAGGAAAGCATGTTACCCCTAGGAATTGACAAAAGTGTTGATCAAATTTTAATTTTAGTCAAATTGGGTCAACCCCTACATATTTAAACTTTTCACAAGTTTCCATATGTCTAATAGGGTCTCATGCATGTCTAAAAACCACACCCATCCCTACTCTAGCCTTGGTCTAAGCCTATCTTCCTTATACATGTCTAGTCAACCAAATTCAACTCTCATAAAACATGGTAAAAGGTTAAAATTATCTTTAAAATGTCCTAATATGGTCATTTAGATGTTTTAAGGTGTTACTAAATCATGATTTTTATCCTTTACCATGTCTCATATGAAAAAAATGCCATTTGGTCACATTTTTAGGTTCATTAAATGACTTTTCAAGGGAGAAATTCATCACCAAGTTTGATTTCAACATGTAATAGGTTAGAAAATGTTAGTAGGAAATTAGAGTCAGTTCAAGAAGTAGTTTCATTTATGAAAATAGTGATAACTCCTCAAAATCAACCCCTTAATGGCACTTGAATAGACTTTGGAAGTCCACCTTTAGTGAAAAATGTGGGAATATGCCTCTTCATCTCTCTAAAGTCTTTACCACAATTATTTTGTAGATAAAAGGTTAGATGGATAAAATTTTACTTTTATTTCTTTTTTCTTGCCTTTGCAAGCCAATGAGAGTCAACTTTGCATGCTTGGTACAAGCCATATAGGTGAAGTTGGGAGGATTTATCTTAAAGATTAAAATAGGTCTAAGTCAGATTAAAAAACATGGAAACAATTTTTAGTTTCATGGCTTCTCCTTCATGAACCATCACTAAGAAGCCAGGCAACTTTTTATGCTTATTCATTCATGAGGGGTCCCTGTTTGAGTTTCTTTCAAAATATTTTGTTTTAAATTGATAGGTATGGATTTTTGAGGTGTTTATTAGACATATTCAATGTCTTTACAGATTTTTTTCATTTTTATTCTTGGTATGTGGTGTCCATAAGTTTAGGAATCCTCTTCTAAGTTTATTTGTACATGCAGACTAGTTCCTTCCATATCCATCGGTGTCCTCACAAGATAAGTTTGTTGAAATCAAACTTAAATCATTCAAGAGGACCTAGAAAACTCAAAAATACATTTTTAATCATCAATCAAGGACTATAACTCAAATGGAGGTCTAAGATTTTTATTGTTCACCTTTTCCTTTTACTGCCTATATGCAAGACATTGTTCATATACAGAGGTCTCTCTTGGCATCACCATAATGAAAGGGAGATTTGATAGTTAATTAAAATATTATAGATTATTATAAGTATATTATAAAACTTAGGAAGGTCCCAAATTGATCATAAGAACACATGTTTATCTGACTATATAGGTTTTCATTCAATGCCTATAGACAGGAAGAGGTTCATCTATAGGCAGCATATCAGAGATTATGGACCACGTAGAAATTTTGAAACATGATATAAATCTTTTCTTGAATATTTGATATTATATATATACTATGATAGACTGAATTTTGAAGATGGATTGGTCTTTTTAAGAGAGAGAGAGTCTCCAAAGCATAATATGACTGTGTTCAGGCCTCTAATTCCTAAAAAGTACAAACATCACTCCTAGGTCTTTTAGATTGATTCTGTAGAAATGTCATATTGACCTTTGGTCACTTCTTGTTCACTATACTCATATTAATTTGCATGGATAATGAGCATGAAATTTTTTAAAGGATTATTATAAGTGGAAAAGGTCATTCAAGAGGCCCAAATATGATCTTAAACACACTAAAATTCATTAGTGATCTCTACAGTTGTATGAAATGACTAGTTCTTCAAAGAAATTAAATGGCATAAATATATAATAGTAGAGTGAGATGGTTTATTTAAACTAAATATCATTTATTCATCATATAAATAAAGTATGGGAAGCATTGAAGTTTATTTTCACCCTCTAACTAACCTAGCAATCCGTACACTGAGACAAGGTAACCTCTAGGTCAGAAAGGCAAGATAAAGTTGACAAAAACATAAGTATGGTATATTTATGGTTGTTTGAGCACAAGAATGAAATAAAAAGAATGTAAATTTTTTTTATGGTCTTCACAATCAAAAAAATATATCTAATACCATGACCAAACATCCCTTTAAGGAGGAACATAGTTGACTGTGTCATCTTAGGAAATAGGCAAAGACCTATTTTGAAGTTTCTGAGAATCTTTGGCCTTTTAAAAGTAAATGAGGATCGGGTAAAATTATAAGTGGATCTTGAGGTTTAAAAAATGGAATTTATAACATCATAACCTAGTCATAAGAAGGAATCAAAAACCTACAAGAGCAACCTATAGGCAGAGATATATCGGGCTAGTGAAAAGGCCTAATTTTGTGAATTCATGAGCATAGTGATCCTAGGGAGGTCAAAATGAGTAAAAAATGGGATTAATGAAATAATAATGACTATAATATTATTTAAAAGTATTTATAATGTAAATAAATAAAATGTAAGGCCTCTAGGTGAGCAAACACAGTCCACCTTGACAAAGCTCCACACAGTCTACCTTCAAAAAACCTAGTCTCAAAATTTGCAAGATTGTAGGGTTAAATGGATGAGTTAGAAGATAAAATTTAGTACAAGACATACTTGTGATTTTAATAATACCATATAATATATATTTTTTAGATACAAACATGGGAATTTCCCCCTATTTTGTCTCAAAGAGGGGGCACATGTTCCTTACATAAACCCTGTAAACTTATAAAATGAGGATGAATCATGGGCTAGAAGTCAAGGAGAGCCTCATGGAGGGTTTGGATAGTTTTAAAACACCTAGTAAAATTTGGAAAAACAACTTATAAGGACTAAAAATGGCTTTAAGCTACAAGGGTTGCAGTCAAACCTAATGGGCATAGTTAAGGCCTAAGAGCCAAAGGGGGAATCATATTCATTCCCAATCTTGACAAAGCTTACCAATTGATTGATTAATGTTTTTAGAATTATAATGGATGTGTTTGATCCATAATAAGGTATGGGAATCCATTAGGGGGTCAGGTTGAGCCTTGGTTACAGGTAGACCTAGATGCAAGACAAGGCTTGGTTTCCAAGTGAGAAGCCTTCCATACTTTTAGCATAAATAAAACATGGAGACCTATTAAATCACATTATTAGAGTATATATAAATGTTTTTGAGCCTTTTTTAGACAAATAAGTTCATCAAAAGGACATTTTTGGCTCAAAGACACTAAGACACTGTAAAATGCATCTAGATGACCCAAGTGACCATCTTGTGAATCTTAGAACTATCATGATACTTTTCATGGAGGTTCAAGGTATTTGGAGGTGTTATTGGGGTCCCTAAAGTGTTATCAAAGTCCAAGCAAGGATTTCAACATTTGATCTTATGAACAAATGCTAAGAATTAAAGTGACTCTAAAACCCTCACAAACCCTCTCTTAGACCTAAGGAGGAGATATTGAAAATGGAGTATCCAAATATAGTGGAAAGGACATGGAACTAAGTGAAGGTGATAGAGGACTCTTTAAGGCTCATCCCCATGTGACTAACGTGTACCATACCTATATAAAAGGTGTATAATAGAGCTTTATTTGATAGATTTATGTGTTTTTTAGGTATGGAGAAGCTTCAAAGGATGAACCAATTTTAGGAGAGATATTGGGACTTGTTATAATTCCTCATGTCATATATTTAGCTATCTAATATCCTAAGTGTGTCTGTTATCTCCTTCATCTTAGCCAATCTAGTGGGCAAACAGTGAACACATAGTGAAAATGATAAAAAAATCTAATTGGGAAGAATTTTGAGGATTAATTCATGAACCTAATGACTTGGACACTCTTAACAGGTGGGATTCCTCTTTGTGCATGGATTAGATTGCATAATTGGAAGAATTTTGTGTGCCAAGTGTGAGAGGTGCATGGGAAGGAGTTATTTGTAACTATCAAGCATGATTGCTTATGGCCAAAAGAATATGGATGATTAGATAATAATATAATGCATGTGGAGAATTTTTAGTAACTCCTCCCCCTCATATCAATCATCAGACCTAACCCAATTTAGTGATGAGGTAATTTTGTGAAGGCAAATCATGAGGGTAGTTTTATGTGTAATAAAAAGGAAATCTACACCACATATAGAGAAGTGTGATGATTTCAAATACATGTGTCCATATCTTCCATGTAAGACATGTCTTACTCTTGATTATATTACTATTATAACTCCTCCTTTCTTGATAAGTGTCTTAGTGAATCTTGATCTTCCCTTTCTCTCTCTCCTCTCATAATTGATACTAGAATTGGTTATGGTCAAGTCATACCTAATGTTTATATCAAGAGTGTGAAATATGATTTAGAGAAAATCAAGAGAGAATAGATGCCCACTAAAAGAGATAATTGACAAGGACTTATGGGTAAAATACTTGATGTTTGTGGTCTAATTTTTCATATAGAAGAGAATTTGAAAGTTCATGAACCAGCTCAGTCTTGCCAAATCCAATACACCCCACATCAAATTTCAAGTGTGTCAACTATGCTTATTCAAAATGCTAATCCAATTATGTTTCAAAATGCCTCAGATCCTTCATGCATTACCCAAAGTTTCCCTTCTTAGAGGTCTATTTGAGAGAGTAACCAAAGGAAGGAGGTCACCATTGTTGAGCAAGTTGATCCATCTCACAACTTGATTGGAGAATATTTTGAGAGAAGAAAGCTTATGTTGGAGGCCCATCTTGACAATGAGATTTCGTTGGCAAACCAACATTTGACACAATCCATCATGAAAGTAGAAAATGAATCTCCTAATCCTAACTCCCCAAGGTAGAGACAAGATGTTAATCCCAAGGAAATCCCAAGTTTCTTAAGCCTATCATTTACCTCTTCATTTGTATCTCATCCTCATGAATAACCATCTAATTATAGCTTTCCAAGGTGGAAACAAGTAGTGGTAGCTTGTGGAAAGAATAACAAAGGATGTCTAAGTGAAGAAGTTGGAAGTGAAAAATAACTTGAACCTACTCAACTCCCTCCCACCCTTCCTCAAGAATCCTTTTGCCCTTCATCTCAAATTCCTCCTACTTACTTACCTAATGAAGATCCTATTTCCCCCCAAGAGAAGCTATTCCAAGAAAACCTTTCCAAAATAATTGAGGAGTTAGAACTCAAAGTGCATAATTTCTCATTTATTTAAGGTAATCTTGAATCCATTGAACCCATATTTCCACCTCCTCTACTTGGTCCATTCTACCCTTATAATGATGAAGAATACATTGCTCCTTGGAAGCCTTATTGGGCTAAAATTCATGGTTTTGAGATGCCTAGTATTGGCATCACTAAGAGGGAGAAGGAGATGGAAATTTTAGATTGGGCTAAGAATGAAGAGGAGATGGATTATTTTTAGAAAACATTAGATTATGATGATGGGGAAGAGGACCTTAATTGTAGTGAAGAAGAAGCTTTGGAAGAGGTTCTTTTAGATTCTAAAGAGGAAGAATTTTCTCTTGTTTTCCACCTTCATGATGCTGACCAAAAAGAGGATGATGACTTGTGGTAGAGATTCAAATACATTTTCAATGAAGTTAAAATCCCTAAGGAGCCTATAATTCCTTTGGAGGTGACTACAAGACATGATAAGCAAGATGGCTTGTTCAAGGAGAAGACATGTGGCATAATTATGTGCAAATTTTAAAATATTATGAAGATAGTGAGAAGACAAGACTCCTAAGAACACAAACCCAAGCTATTGAGGATCAAGTATGTGTTGAGAGTTGTCACCATCAAGAGAGTATAAATCATGATATATCAATCTATGATGAATATGGGTTTCGTGAATATGGTTTGAATATTGGACCTAGAACCACATGTGAAGTTGCTCCTATAAACATCAACAAGGAGTTTGAATAAGAAACATTATTATAGTGCTATAACACAACACTTCTTGAAGGTTTTGAATAAATAATAATAAAAAAGAAGATCAATGAGACCTTTCAAGAAGACATAGACACTCAACAAGTTGTCCCATGCATAGATACACAAATTTTCCACGGTGAGATAAAGGGACAACAATGTGAAGTATGTTTCCAAGATCACTAAGACTTCATATACCTTGGAGGATTGTTTGAGATGATTCCATCAAAGGACATGATAAGACAAGGAGTAAGAGAGAAATATGAGTCATCTAATACTACATCCAAAACCAAGCATGCTTAATACCCTCATTCATCTCATGAGGAGAGAGATTTAATGTACTCTCCTTTTGATCTAGGAAGGGAGGTATGTTTGGTTAGATGTACATAATTATTTTGTTTTCTATTGTGTCTTATGTTCCATAAGTGCATAGTAGCACAAATATGCCTTTGTTTTGTGTTTTTGCTTGGCCTTGGTGTGTGTTGTCTTTCCTTTGTGTGTTTTGAGGTCAATAAATTATTTTGTTAGTTAAATCAAGGCTTGATCCTAATATTTTAGAGTGCATCTGAATCCCTTTAACCATAGGATAGGATAAGGCTACTAGTTCTTAACATAGGCAAGCACGTTACCCCTAGGAATTGCCAAACATTTTGATGAAATTTTACTTTTAGTCAAATTGGGTCAACCCCTACATATTTAAACTTTTCACAAGTTCCCATATGTCTAATAGGGTCTCATGCATGTCCAAAAACCTCACCCATCCCTACTCTAGCCTTGGTCTAAGCCTATCTTCCTTGTACTTGTCTAGTCAACCAAAGTAAACTCTCATCAAACATGGTAAAAGGTTAAAATTATCTTTTAAATGTCCTAATATGGCCATTTAGATGTTTTAAGGTGTTACTAAATCATGCTTTTGTCCTTTACCATGTCTCATATGTAAAAAAGGCCATTTGGTCACTTTTTTAGGTTCATTAAATGACTTTTAAAGGGAGATTTTTTTCACCAAGTTTGATTTCAACATGGAAGAGGTTAGAACATGTTATTAGTAAATTAGAGTAAATTCAATAAGTAGTTTCATGCATGAAAATAGGGGAAACTCCTTAAAATCAACACTTTAATGACACTTGTATAGACATGGGAAGTCCACCTTCAGAAAAAAAATGTGGGAATGTTCCGGGTCATCTCCCTAAAGTATTTACCACAATTGTTTTATATATAAAAGGTTATATGGCTCAAATTTTTCTTTTATTTCTTCTTTCTTGACTTTGCAAGCTAAGGAGAGTCAACTTTTCATGCTTGGTACAAGCTGTACAGGGGAAGTTAGGAGGATTTATCTTAGGGGTTGAAATAATTATAAGTTAGATTCAAATCCATAGCAACAATTTTCAGTTTCATGGCATCTCCTTTATGCACCATCACTAAGAAACTAGGCAACTTTAATGTTTATTCATTTATGAGGGGTCCCTATTTGAGCTTGTTTCAAAATATTTTGTTTTAAATTGATAGGTATGGATTTTAGAGGTTTTTATTAGATATATTCAAGGTCATTCCACATTTTTTTCCTTGGTATTATTTTTATGTGGATTCCATAACCTTAGGAAGCCTCTTCTATGCTTATTTGTACTTGCAGACTAGTTCTTTCCATATCCATCGGTGTCATCACAAGAGAAGTTTGTTGAAATAAAACTTAAATACTTAAAGAGGTCCTTAAAAAATAAAATAATCCATTTTTAATCCTCAAGATAGTACTATAACTCAAATGGAGGTCTAAGATGCTTATTGTTTACCTTTTCCTTTTACTGCCTATATGTAAGACATTGTTCATCTACAAAGGTCTCTCTTGGCTTCACCATAATGAAAGGGAGATTTTATAGTTGATTAAAATATTATAGATTCTTATAATTATAATATAAAACTTAGGAAGGGCATATATTTATCATAAGAAAAAATGTTTAGCTGACTATATAGGTTTGCACTCAATGCCTACAGATAGGAAGAGGTTCATCTATAGGTAGCTTATCAGATATTATGGACCATGTAGAAATGTTGAAACATGATATGAATCTTTGATTAAAGATTTTATATGCTATATATAATATGAAATACTAAATTTTGAATATGTATTTTAAATTTTATGAGAGAGAGTCTTGAAAGCATAATATGACTATGTTCAAGCCTGCAATTCCTAAAAAGTGCAAACATAGCTCCTAGCTCTTTTGGATTGATTTTGTAGAAATGTCATATTAACCTTTGGTCACTTATTGTTCACTATCCTTATATTATTTTTCATGGATAATTATCATTAAAAAATTTTAAAGGATGATGATAAGTGGAAAAGGGCATTCAGGAGGCCCAAATATGCTCTTAAACACACTAATATTCATTAGTGATCTCTACAGTTGTATGAGATGACTGGTTCTTCAAAGAAATTAAATGGTATCAATGTATAATGGTAGATTTATATGGTTTAGTTAAACTGAATAGTACTTAATAATCATATAAATCAAGTAGAGGAAGCAGAAGGTGAGTTTCACCCTCTACCTAACCTAGTAATCCGTACACTAAGACAGGGTAATTTCCAAGTCAGAAAAGTAGGATAGAGTTCACAAAGACCTAAGTATGGTATCTTGATGGTTTCTTTAGCACAATAAGTAAAAAAATAAAATTATGGTCTTAATAATTAGACAATAATCTCTAATACCATGACCACACATCCCTTCAAGGTAGAACATAGTTGACTGTGTCTTCTCAGGAAACAGGTAGTGACCCATTTTGAAGTTTGTGAGAATGTTTGGAATTTTAAAACTAAAGGAGGATAGGTTAAAATGATAATTGGATCTTTATGTCTACAAAAATTAATTTATAACATCCTAACTTAGTCATAATAAGGAATCAAAAACCTACAAGAGCAACCTATAGTCAAAGATATATCAGGATAGTGAAACAACCTAATTTTGTGAATTCATTAGCATAGTGATCCTAGGGACGTCAAAATGAGGAAATAATGGGAATAATTAATTAATCATGACTATAATATTATTTAAAAAATTTTATAATGTAAATTCGACAAAATTGAGGTCTCTAGGTGAGCAAACACAGTCTACCTTAACAAAGCTCCACACAATCTACCTTCAAAAAACCTAGTCTCAAAATTTGCAAGATTATAGGGTTAAATGGTTGAGATAGAAGATAAATATTAGTAAAATACATAATTTTTAGTTTAATAATCCCATAAAAAATATATTTTTTATAGATGAACATGGGAAGTGCCCCTATTTTGTCTCAGATAGGGGGCACTTTTCCCTTACATAAACCTTGTAAACTTGTAAAATGAGGATGAATCATGAGCTAGAAGTCAAGGAGAACCCCATAGAGGGTTTGGATATTTTTAACACACCTATTAAAATGTGTAAAAATAACCTAAAAGAACTAAAACTAGGTAGGGTTCTTTAAGCTACAAGGGTTGCAGTCAAACCCAATGGGCATAGTTAAGGCCTAGGAGCCAAAGGGGGAATAATATTCATTCCCAAGCTTGAAAAAGCTTCCTAATTGATTTATTCATGTTTATAAAAGTATAATGGATGTTTTTTAACCATTATAAGGTAGTTTAATCCATTATGGGGTCAGGTTAAGCCTTGGTTGTAGGCAAACCTAGAATGCAAGACAAGGCCTAGTTTCCAAGTGAGAAGCCTTCCATACTTTTCACATAAATAAAACATGGAGACATATTGGATCACATTATTAGAGTATATCTAGAGCTTTTTTATCCTTTTTTATGAAAATAATTTCATCAAGAGGCCATTTTTTTCTCAAAGGCTCTAAGACCTTGTAAAATGCATATAAATGACCCAAGTGACCATCTTGAGATGCTTAGAACTATCATGATACTTTGCATGGAGGGTTAAGGTATTTGGAAGTTTTAGGGGGTTCCTAAAGTGTTATCAAAGTCATCAAGTATGGAGTTGAACATTTTATCTTATGAACAAAGGCTAAGACCTAAAGTGACTCTAAAACCCTCACAAACCCTCTCGTAGACCTGATGGAGGAGATATTGGAAATGGAGTATCCAAATGAAGTGGAAAGGCCATGAAAATAACTAGAGGTGATATAGGAATCTCTAAGGATCCTCCCCATGTGACTGAGGTGTACCATACCTATATGAAATATGTAAAACAAAGATTTATTTGATAGAGTTATGTGTTTTCTAGGTATGGATAAGCTTCAAATGATGCAAAAAATTCTAGGAGAGATACTGGGACTTGTTCTAAGTCATCATGTATATATATTGATCTATCCAATATCCTAAGTGTGTATGTTATCTCCTTCATCTTAGCCAATCTAGTGGGTAGACAGTGAACACATAGTGAAAATGGTAAAAAATCTAATTGGGAAGCTTTTTGAGGCTTGATTCATGAACTTGATGACTTGGAAACTCTTAAAAAGTGTCATTCCTCTTTTTTCATGGATCAAATTTCATAATTGGAAGCATTTTTTGTGCCAAGTGTGAGAGGTGCATGTGAAGGAGTTATTTATGACTGTCAGGGATGATTGTTCATTGCCAAAAAAAATATGGATGATTAGAAACTAATCTAATGCATGTGGAGGATTTTCAGTAACCCCTCCCCCTCATATCAATCATCAAACCTGACCCTATTCAGTGATGAGGTAATTTTGTGAAGGAAAATCATGAGCATTTTTCCTCACCTCCTTGGATATAATTTCATACCTTCAGGATAGTGTCTAGAGATAATTTCTCTCCCTCTTCTATCCTTCCTTTAAGTGACTTAGTTGTTTCTATGTTGATTTCTAGGCCTTCTTATGAAATAACCAATGTCATCTTAAAGGGAGGGGGTCCTCCATTACACCTCATAAAGGTGTCTAATTATGGCATTTACTTGGCTCACTAGGTCACACTTTGGGGCTTACTCTTGTTCTCACCTAAAAAATCCTAGTGGATATTCCCAAATTCTCTAAAATTAACCTTATCAATTTATATTTTATATTCCTTAATCCCCTCCATATTTTTAATGTGGATGGATTCTTGGATCTCATCCTCTAGGTCAAAAAATATGTAGACTCACACAAAGGAATCCAACACTTCTTCAATAAACTTTGGGTCCATTTTAATGTAATACCCTACTAGGGATCCAATCTTTTCATAATTTATCACTCCATTATTCAACTAAAATTACATACATATTGATATATATGGGAAACCTCCCTTTATATATAACCAATGAGTTAAAATTAGGGCACAAATTTTTTAGCCATAGCCTTGCTCCCTCCAAAATTTAGGGTCACCCATTGAAAATATCTACCTTCCTATTTTTTGATGGGTAGGTGAAATAAAAAAAACATTTAGGCAAGAATTGAATGCTACAACACTGACCCCTATTATTCCTCACCCATTTCTCCACTTCCCTAATAGTCAACCATTTTTCGGTGAGCCTCCCAATCAACCATCTACTCCTCAACACCTAAACATTACATTGAAAGTATACATCATCAAAAAACACCATATGTGAACATGTGAACCCATCATTTACTTGAATAGGAACATAAAAATATTTTTGTGGAGGGAACTCACCAACCACTTCCCCTCTCATAGGGTGACTAGGTGATCTGGGTGCAAAACCACCAACCCATGGTATGTTTAGCTCCATGAGGGGAACCTTGTAATCTTATCATTATATTCCCAACCAATAACATCCTTCCTATCCCCCTTGGGAATATTTAAACTCCTACTAGAGATCTTGTTTTTTATATTTATTAATGAAATTCAACTTTCCCTTGCCTTTTCCATGGGGTAGCCTCCTCTCCCACTACGATTTCTCCCATTCCCTCACCATCCCCCAAGTTTTTTATAAAAATTTAGGATGAAAAATTATTGATTCTACCAATATTATGATTTTATGATTCATAATATTAAAATGAAAATTTTTATGTTATATTATTCACATTTGAATCTATAAATTGCCTATTTAACTTCGAATAAGGAACTTACTTTCCTCTTAACAAAAGAATATATATATATATATATATATATATATATATATAATGAATACTATATTATAATCATGGATAAATTTTAATATGAAGGATATTATTCTAGCATTTATCATATACTTGAATCATCATCTCTCCCCCAAACTAAGAAACACACTGTGTAAATCTACAATTGAATATTCACTAAATATAGTTGAATACCACATGTGATATAAGTATCAAGCATGGTGAAATACTTATAAAATTACATTTAATGTGTATGAAATTATTAAAACATGGGAAACAATTAAATTTGATCTATAAACAATGAAAATGAAGTTTCATGTTTTTCAAACAAACAAATATACATAATGTATTTACGCACTCAAGGTAAGTACACTTTAGAATTACAACATTATTTCATAAGATATACTTCCAAATATGAGTTATCGAAGATATGTATCTAATAAATTTAGATATCTAAATGAAATGCATTTAATATTAAATTATTTTTAATGCTTTTAATGTTGATAAAATACCAAAGGCATCATAATAAACTAGGAAAATATAGAATGATGATAAGTAACTAGCTCACTATAAATTTAATTTACTTATATATGATTGGAATCAAATAATTTAAGGGAAAACTAATTTGAGAATATATTATTTTATTTCTTTAAGATTAATTCATGTTTAGTATATTATTAACTAAAAATGACTAGCTCAGGGAAACTACATTCATCAATAATCACTTGTTTACTTTACACTAAGACATGATTAATATGTAATTATGATTGTATATCTTAGGAAAAAAATTATAGTTTAAAGTATATTTCAATTAAATACCTTAATTGTGTAGAAAAAAAGTTTTTTTCTTCTCTGTCCTTTTCAACCTTATGAAAACCCTTTTTAGAAATTGAAAAAAATAAATATCAAATTTTGAAAATATTTAAATTTTAAGTTATAACATATTTTAAAATGGATAAGAAATATTAGATAATTAAGTTAAAAAAATATATACCTTGAATATAAATAAATTAATTGGATTCTAAACCCATTTTTACAAATGGCTTTCTATTACCATTTTTGTCCTTAAAAGTTGATTAGGAACTAGTTTAAAATAATTCTATAAATTAGAAATTTATAGAATCTAAGACTTTTGAATAATATTAGTAGGATACTATAATATGACAATATTAATCACATAATTATTATTCCTTTCATAAATTGCCATTTTAAACCAATTTTGTAAGACAATTGCAGGGACAAAATCTCATAATCTCTTTCTTATCTCTAAATTTGATTTGGAATCGATGAAAATCAATAATCTAAAAATATAAATATTCAAATTTAAAATATGGAACACAATTTTAATAGCTTAAAATTATCATTTGTTCAATAAAATATAGTTATCATGGAATTTTATTATTTTTAGTGAGGCAATTTTGAATCTAGTTTTACGAATAATTTTATAATACACTTTTTAGTGTATTAAAATCATTTCAGAATGCAAAGGAAATTTGTTTTTTTCTTCAAAATAAAAATATTTTAATGCCTAAGCTAAAATACTTCTACTTATAAAAAAATATCTCCCTTTCATGATTTAATGCAAGGGTGTTTTTGTACCTATTTTATCAACCTAGAGTTTTATGTGTTTTGGTATCATTTAGTAGTATCATTTATTTTTGAGGTTTTGTTTAAGAGTGATATTTATGTTTATAAATTATTTTGAGTCTATCTTACACTCTTCCAACATAATATACTTATTTTAATCTTAATTATATTTTCGGGCTATAAACACATTTTATTATAAAGCTTTAGTTCCATTGATATTTAGCCTAGGAAAGGTGTCTTGTTAGTGGTTGAGTTGAAGCATACTCTTGGTAGCACCTACATGATATTGGACCAATTAGTGTATATGGTGTTACCTAAAAGGGTAAATATGATATTTTTATCATAAAAATGAATGAAAAAGGCTAGGACCCTTTGCATTCAAACTAGCACCCATTTTGGTAAAGGGTGAACTAAAACCAGCCCTAACTCTGTATATGAAGGTGGTCATTAAGATATATGTCTATTTTAGGAATGGGAACAATAATAAGTAATAAAACCTTAGGATTATCCCCTAGTTTTGGTGTTAATAATAACTTATAGATTTCTCTTGTAACTCAGGCATTAACAACTAACCCTTATAGCACTTATCCTTAGTAAAAATTTTAGGGTGTTCTTCCTTATGTATTTGTATCCTTATAGTTTTTAATTTATCAGTATGATTAGATTTATATTTTTTGTGACTATAATTATTTTTTGGGTAGTGACCCTTATATTAAATCTATTTAGTCAACTTGTTTTCTTTCATCTTAACCTTGGTTGTCAATATAAAAACTCTTAAGTGACAGAGTTTTTCTAAGTAGTGTATGATAAGGAATGTTGAAATTTATATTCTTTTTGGGTCAAAATAATGTGGGTTCCTTTAACATAACTTTTGATCCTCACTTGTCATCTTGTAAAAACATGATTTTTTGTAATCACACTTACCTTAGGTGTTAAGGATATTTCCAACATGTTTTTTTTTTTTTTGAGTCTATGGTTTCATATTGAGTTTTGACATATGGAGATTACAAAGATCATTTGAGTTGTGTTAATTAAAACCTTGTTTTATAATATTTAAATACCATTTAAATCATTAAATATTGTAGAGGAGACACATAAAAATTTAAAGGAGGACTAAACTCAATTAGAAGAGCAGATTTGTAGGATTCCCAAGTTGTCAAGACATCAGGTCTAGGTCATAGGCAAGGTTAGGGTTGCTTCATTTTCATATTCATGTGAGATTAAGAAATTTTTAATAAATTATTTTTTAATTTTAAATATGTTTTAATTATTTTAACCATTTTAATTATATTATTTGTATCATTGGTAGTTTCCTAGGAATGGTTTTAATATTGTAAACTTTTCTAATTTCTATGAGCCCTTGGGAATAACGACTACATTATATTATAGTAGATAATTATTCCATGGCATGCATTGGTGTGGGATCCCTATCATAATTAATTATTATATTATTTAATTTTTTTTTTGACATTATATGACCTTTATGTTGTATCATTAAAATAAATAAATCAAGAAAACATAAGTAAAACAGACCTTCCTAGGACATTGTATTGTCCCTCTCACTTGATAAGGATATTAAGTCAATGGTTTTAAAAATAAATATTGAACTTAACTCGCACCCAAACATGTTTTTATTTTATTTTTATGGAGAATCCTTATTGTAGTAAGTGAAATAAAATTAAATAAATCATCGAATAATTTTGCATGGCACACTCTAGTTGTAACATTGAAATAATGACAACAATAGTTAAACAATTAAAAATCATTTAAATTATGTAAACAAAAAAATATCATAATATACATGGGTATGGGGAAAAATGTTTTGGGAATTATGGATATGTAAATATTTATACCCTTGAGATTACACTATATGATCATTAATAATCAAATATCTAAATTATTTTGGATGCTTTTAAACATAAATTTTGTAATTTCCCCATGTATGCCCCTTTTTTTCAGGTGAGAGATGAGATTAATGATTAGATTTGATTTAAATATATTGATTTAGAGAATTTAGATTGGTTATAATATCAAGTATTAGATTTTAACTCTATCACCATGTAATCATGTTAGTTGTATTATAGTATAAATAATAGAATGATAAATAGTCACATATGAAAGATTATATGATTTCCAAAGGCAATGACATTCATATTTTTATTTTTAACATTTCCATTTTTTTGAAGTTGGTGTAGGTAACCAAGTAATGTTACAGTGCAGGAGAATGTATAACATGTGGCCCAATCAATTTATGGGATGTGTTTTTGATGAATGAAGCTCAAGATATTTCTTACAAAAGTTTTGATGAATGATTGAATTAATGGCATAATATGCATAGTAAATAATATTTTAAAAATTAAACTCATATAGTTATTAGGGTGAAAAAGGTTTTGTAATTTCATTTGTATCATCACATTGTGTGAATTAAGCTATGAGTTTCATGCCTAGCCAACAAGTTGCATTATTACTACAATTCAAACACTTATAAGCTAAATTACAGACATATATGCAAAATGATCTAGTATGTATCAAAATTAATTATTATTTTTGAGTAAATAGAATGATTTGTGGTCATTTTTTAATGAATTTTTTATTTTTAGAAATTTATAATTTTGGGATTGGAGTAGATAATAACCAAATTTGACCCTATAGGTCAAATGGGACCCCTATAGGTAAAAATTTTATTTTTAGATATTTTAATGGGTATAATAACTGGTCATAAGGTGTATCATAGGTCATTTTATGTTATTTCATGTCACATTAGCCTTGGTCTCAGTCAATTCCAATATTTATGTCTTTTTGAGTCATTTTGGGGGTTAAAATGAGCATTAAATGACTTGTACAGCCTCATTTGGATATTTTAATGTTTTGAAGGATGATTTCATGCACCATGTGTCCTCATATGTCTTAATAAAATATTTATACTGAGAATTGGTAGGTTCTTTAGAAAAAAGTGCAATTTTCTTGGAAAAAATGAGCATTTAATGAGGCATACAAAATTGTATGGACTATTATAGTTGAAGACATTTTAGGAGTGTCCCTTGGTCTTCCATACAATTATTTTAGTGATATTTTTTTATCATAAAATACAATAAATTAATAAAACCACTTCTCCCTTCTTCCACTAGGCTTGGCAAGCAAGAATTATCCTTAGGTTTGAACTTGGTACAGTCAATAGGAGAGGTTTAAAGAAAAATGATCTTGGGGGTGTATTATAAACTTAGTAAACTTCAATTTTATGTTTGGTTTCATAGTAATTATGGTTTGTGCTTTATGAACCATTCTTAAAAAGTTAGATTATCTATTTTGCTTGCTAATCTATGCACCCTCTAGGTTTTGCTTTGGTTTGAACAAATCCATAGATTCTAACTATTAATATTTATTCCAAATGTATTATACTACCCTATCACATGTTTTTCATATGTTGTTTCAAGTTTGGAGTTGATTTGATGAGCCAATCATCTCAAGTTTGTAGATTGGTCTTATTACTTTGATAATGGTCTTAGAGGGTGGAGATAGGTTAGTTATTTTGTTTCATTATTATTCTTAGTCCTCTCAACTTTAAATATAATTCTCCAAGTAATGTTTCATTATATTGAAGTCGTAAACATCATGTATTCAATTTACTCTATGACTATTATACAAACTCAACCATGGTGGGTTACGTATAATGAAGGTATATATAGAATTTATGGAGAGGTAATTATGATTTTAAGGTGTTAATTCTATTATGATATGAACAGACAATTTTGCCTTCAAAGAGTGAGCAAGGGACTATGGCAGCCAATCAACACAGTCATTCATAATCTTCTACCATTATACTCACCTATAGGTGCCCTCACAGAGACCAACCTTGTTGGGAGGGAGTTTTTAATCTAATATAGGTTATTGAATATAAAAAGATTCTATTTTTTAATGTTTTATATTGGTATAAAACTCATTAAAGTCCAAACACATTGTACACTACTTAAAATCATATTTATTTCATGTACATTAGAATGTATACCTATAAGTTACACTAGCATATCTATGGAAATACTTATTTGGAAGTGTTGAAACAAGTGTTTAAAACCTTATTGATGACCTAGTGTGTGATTTAGACCATGTAAACCCTATTTTAAGGTATAATTTGGTATATTGAAGTGGAGACTACCTTCAAAACATGAAATGATAGTATTCAGGGCTTCTTTCCCTAGAAACACAAAATAGAGGTCTAAGGATTTTGGTCAAGTTCATATTAAAAGGTTGATAAGATATTTAAGGAATATAAATGGACAAATATTATATACCTACATATTATAATAACTTGTAAAAATTTGGGAGGTATTGGATTAATGGAAGATAGAAGCTAGAGGTCTCCAAGTTATACTTTTATGCACTATTCCCAGTCAGTGAAACCTACAAGATTTGAAATTCCAAAGGGACTCTTTACCTAAGGTTGTATTTTTGGACCTTTCCTTCATGGTTAGAAGGTTATATATATTTTAATTTATCAATTATTATATAAAAATCATTTTAAGGGATGATATACAGTGTTTTTGGTCCTATAGACACCTATAGGTGTCCCTTCCTCTGAAAATGTGCACCTACAACTGACTGTGGGTTTTATATCATCACATGAGAAGGGATTATACATGGAATAATCAATGTTGGATTATGGGATATGAATTAAAATGAATCATGAGGTATAATATTTGTGTGTATCCTATTCAAGAGGAATATTCACCTATAAGATGTCACTCTCTCCAACATAGTTAACTGTGTTTGATTGTGACATCAGTGAGCTAGTTTGATGGTGTAAGCATTAGTATAGTATGAACATGAGGTAAATTGACATAAATAATTTCCAATTATTCTTGAAACATTTCAATTAATTATTGGATCACAAAGTTCAAGTTCCAACTAGGCATGATCATCTACAAGGGTCCTTCTCAATTAAAAACACAGTTTACAATTTATGCAGTTTAAGATAGTCAATTGGAGAAGTACACAATGAGAAGTGTTGGAGGGGTCTAAGATGATAAATGTGTTTTAATGATATATAAAATTATGTAATAAATTTAAAGAGGATATTAATAGTGTAAATTAAGAGATAGAGGGATCTAATATTGAAATATATAGTCTCTATGAGAACCCTACATACATAGTCTCTCTCCACACAAGTTTGTCTTAGGTCTTTAAAAAATTAAAAGATCAAATAATGTTATAAAAAGATAAAATATTTTGTAGATCATGTTCACAAATTTTAAAATCCTCCTAAACATTCATCATTTTTTGAGAGAATAGGGGAGTGCCCTGTATTTTATCTTAGATAGATGGCACTCCCTTTGTGCATAAACCTTGCAGTCTTGGGAAATGAGGATAAAACGGTGGATCAAAGGTTAGTTGGACATGGGAAAGAGGTGTGTGGAGTTGGGGAAAATAAAAACCAAAATGATAAATCTTTATTAGAAGTATGAATCCTGATAGGGTATCCCATACCCTTAAGGTTGTAATTAGGCTCATTAGGCATGGTTAGGCCTAAATTTCAAATGATAGGTCACTTTGATTTATAGTCTTAGGAAAAAATTATAGTGGATTTTGGAATTTTTTTAGGTTCATTCTAGGTGTGTTAAATCTTTCACCTTATAGATGAAACATAAGGAATCTATATTTTGTCTCAAAGGCAACATTAGGCCTATGCAAAGCAAAGGAAGGGTTCCATTAAGCAACTTGAGATGCTCACATCTCCCTTGAGGCTATGCATGGGAATATAATAAGTTTAGAGGTGTTGAAAAGGATATTTAACCTTGTATTTTTGTAATTTTTTGGTATTTCCAACATCAAGGCCTTATAAACAAAGCCTAAGAGCCTAAAGCACTCAAAACCCTTGCAAACCCTCGTTAAGGACCTAATTGGGAAAACATGAAATAAATGAATCAAAATGGAATAGAATGGAATAGGAAGTTATTGTATGTTGTATATAACTATGCATATCTTCTACCCATAAATTTTGGTGCTAACCTATCTTTATGAATTTTGTCCCCAAAAATAGACTTCTCATTTTTTTTGGGACATGTGAACTATTTTGGTTCCTCAAACCAAAATAATCTCTTCCCTTCTCAAAATTTGTTTTGAGCATTCAAATTCCTCATATTTAAATATTCTCAAAAAATCTACGGACTCTACAGGAAGAAAATATATGAACTCTACAGGCCAAGTTCTACGGGTTTCACAGGTTGATTTCTATGGACTCTATAGGAAAGAAGTAAGCTCTCAACACTTAGGTGATTTCAAAGTTGGTTCAATGACAAGGATAAACCAAAAGAGTTAATCAGAAAGCTTCTGAGCAAGGATTGAACCATTGAATCATTTAACCTTGAACCATTTTGGTTCAACAGGTTCAACGGGTTCAAAGGTTCAACATCAGCAGTAAGAGTTAAGCACATTTGTCAAGGTTCAAAGTTTAACCAATTCAAGGTTCAACGGATTCAAAAAAATTATCAAAGAGAAGAAGGCTTGAATCATTAAACCATTGAACCATTGAACCAATTTTGTTCAAAGGTTTAACAGGTTTAATTGTTCAACAGGTTCAACGACCAAACAGTTCAATGAATTTGGCTCAAAAAGATCAAAAGGGCTTAGCCAAATAAAAAGAATGAACTGATTAAACTATTGAGCCATTGAACCACTTTGGTTTAAAGGGTTCAACGAGTTCACAGGTTTAAAGGTTCAAACTAGTACAATGAAGATCAAAGAGCTTAGAAAGAACAAGGAAGTGACGGACTAATGGTTTAACAGGTTCAAAGGCTTCTACAGGTAGGTTTAATCAAAAGAACAAGTTTTAGAAGGCTTGAACCAATGAATTGTTGAACCATTGAACCACTTTGGTTCAAAGGTTCAATGGGTTCAAGGTTCAATAGGTTAAATGGGTTCAATGAGGCTTATTTCAAAGAATCTTGGTTTAAGCAGTCAATAGAAATAAGGGAATGAACCATTGAACCGTTGAACCAAAGTTGGTTCAATCGGTTAGTTCAAGCGGTTGATTCAAGTGACAAGTTCAAAGGAGTGCCCCAAGCCTCAAAGACATAAGTGCCCTTACGGAGGGAATTTCCATGGCAAAAGTGACTAAGGAAACAAAAACCCAATAGGACTCAGTAAATGTTGCCAAGTGTCATCTTCTGAGACTCATTTCACTTTGTTTCTAAGAGAAATGGATGATACCACGTGTCACAATTTGAGATTCACATAAAATTGACTAAGGAAAATTTCCAAAGGACAAACAACCCTTGCAAAGGACACTCAGAAGCCAAAATGAACCATTATAAAAAATTGAAAGGTTAATTTGGAACTCAAACAGCCCTTGCAGAGGGTAGAAAGGGGGAAAATGGACCAATTCAAAGGCCAAAAGAGCAAAGGGATTTCCTTTGAAAAATTTCCCCTGGAAAAATAGACAAAGTGAATTCCTTCAGGAAAATGAACAAGGCAAAGGATAAAGCAAAATCCTCCAGACAATTTGTCTGAAGGAATTCACCAAAAAAACTAAGCAAAGCCTGGCAAAAAGACAAGGCAAGGAAGATTTCTTTTGGACAAATTGCCTAAAGGAATTCCTTCAGACATTTTGTCCAAAGGAAATAAAGGATAAAGCCCACTAGAAGAAAGAAGCTCGAAGGCCATTTGAAGATTGCCTAAAAGGTAGATACCCTTGTGGGGGGCTCTTCCTAACCCAAAGCAGACCATTTTTCAAGGCCCCGAAGGGCAGGTCCCCTTCGAGAAAGATCAAATGACAAAGCCGAAGGAATTACTAAGGAAAGTGACATGCTCGTGGATGTCAAAGTTGCAATAATGAAATAGCCATTGATCCTTGCATGTTTAAGCACAGACCCAAATGCATTCAAAGGCTTTAAGGCCAAGGCCAAAAGGAAGAACTACTGAGAGGAGTGTAAAGAGTAGGAATGACCAGAAATATTTGTGCATCAGATATGTTTCTAGAAGTATACCACCAAGTGGATATTAAAAGATGCAAACTTTCAATAGTGTGACCCATTTCTCTGCATTGAGAAAAGCAAATGGGTAAATGCCCCTAAATTCTAGCATATCTTCTTAACAAAATTCAATGCAACATGATGTGTTAATATTCCCAAGTCCTTCTTGAAGAAGCTATATAAGGGACTCTCTTGTTATTGTGGATCTAGCTCTCTCTCTCTCTGATTATCAAAAACAAAACTCTGCCCAAATTGAAAGGCATTACTGAGACTTTGAGCTCAGATTGTTGATCATATTTTGTTATTGGAATAAGAAAGCAAGTGATTTTTTAGACTTTGTGTTGTGATATCTTTATTGTTGGGGAAACTGTTCTTATGTCTTTTTCCTTAATATATTTTTGGTTCCTTTAATTCAATAAGCAAAATTAGTGAAAGTAGTCAGGAAGGTGTCCTAAATCCAACTGTGCAGAGACTTTGTGCCCCCACAATTGCCTTTAGTGTGTTTTATTTTTATTTCTATGTAAAGGACCTTGGGATGACTTTGTGCCCTCATTGTCCTTCATATCTCACTCTTGGAAAATTTAGGTGGAGACTTTGTGCTACATCTCAATTTGCTAGTTACTATGTCCTTGGTTACATTTTGTAATTACTACCAAGAAGATTCTTGTGGTTTGTTGAATAGTACTTCTAAAAGAAGAGGATTTCTTTCTATCCTTATCCCTAAGATTTATCCTTTGATTTTCATGCATCATCTCTCAAAAAAGAGAGATGGATGGTTTATCCTACCCTTGAGTATTATTTTCTATTTATATATATATAGCATATCTATAGGGAACCTCCCCTTGATGAGAGGAGAGATTAGTCCCCTTTTGATATGGTAAACCTACACATTTGGCCAACCAATCTTCCTACTTTGGATGATCAGACCTATTTTGTTTATCAGTACACTGATCGACAAAATATTCAACCAACAATTTTTGGCGACTCTGCTAGGGATATAGTTATGTGCATTATGAAACCTCAAGTTTTAGATGAAATTAGTCTCTACCATTATATATTATAAACTCCATTCCATTTCTGTGTTTTATCCATTATTATTATAACCTTACCATTCACCTCCACACTAACTGGGAAAGAACGTGCAATTTAAAGCCTCAAGCTTCAAACTAAAGCAAGGTCAATTCTTTTCCATTTTTGTTTCACAATTTGGCAGATTCAAGGTATACACGAAGCCAAAGGGCTAAAGGTATTGTTGACCCTGTATTTGAGTTGGTACGGCAAAGTAATTTTGATCTATTTCCTTCACCATCTCACCTCCAACAAACCAAGATCTTTCCTCCTACTAAAGTCAGATCTCCATTACCAAACAAAATATCCACTTCTATTGTTGATAAAGCTTTACCAATAATTACCCATCTGAGATTTGTTATTCCTCCTTTTCATAGTCATATAATGGCAGTTCAAGGCCCCTGGGTTAATTATTTTGGTCCTCTCAATCTTACTTTACCTCTACATGATCTTCCATGCAGTTTAAGGAAGAATTTCCCCAAATTCTATGGTAATGGGAAAGTTCATCTTGATGAACACATTACAGCCTTTAGCATAGCCTATGGCATAATTGGAGTAGAATTTGAAGATGTAGCAGTCAGGTTATTTGTATAAACATTACAAGGTGCTACTGTAGATTGGTTTTATCATCTACAAGCTCGGTTAGTAACTGATTAGGATACCTTCAAAGCTAAGTTTGAAGCCAGATTCAAACCTACAGAAGATGCACATGCACTTCTAGCTCAACTTACACAAATGAAAAAAGAGCCTCATGAACCAATGAGGGACTTCATATCCAAGTTTGACAAACTGAGGAACAAAATTCCTGTAATTGCTTGACCTACAGTTGAGAATCTCAAATGCTTCTTCATTAATTCTTAGTTACCTAAAGTAAGTTTTCTTTTGAGACATGCTGGTCAAATAGATCTTGTTGTAGCTCAACATTTATCCACTGAGGTAGAAGATGATCTCATCTTAGTAGGGAAGATAAGAAAAGACCCAAATAAAAATAGACCCTCATCATCTTCTGAATATTCATCTATAGGCACCACAGATCCAATGGTGTAGAAGTTGGAAAATGAGATGCTTGCTCTCAAAAAGAAAATGGCACAAGGAATGTCTTCTACTCCTTCATACATAGATATGCCAAGAATGACATTTCCAAATTAGTCATATCAGGGTAATGCTGCCAAGAATCAGGGGAAACAAAATCATCTTCCTCCCCCACAAGGGAAACTTACCCTAGAATCTCCTCCAACCAATTCAGCAATGGGATATCTTGAAGCAGAATCAAAGTTCTCTTTCCAACCTAAATTAAATCAAGAAAATGACGCTGGTCTCCTTGTATAAAATCAAGAAGAATCAACTGGCAACTCCCACATTGGTTTCCTGAACTACCAGGATGAACCCAAAATCAAATGAGAAGCTTTTGATGGATCATATGCAATGTTTACCAAGTCTAAGAACCAATTAGTCTAACAAGCTGATAAAGGGAAGATAGAGGAGCAACCTCAACTAGTAATTACAATTGCTAAGCATGGAACCACTCTGCCTTTCCAGTCAAAGGATCTAGTACTCACCCAAAAGATAAGTACATCAATTTCACCTTCACCTTCTACTTCAATTTCACAAACCAGCCCTCCTCCCATCCCTCTTAAAACTCAAAAGGTTGAAATACCTTCCTCTATTCCTAATCCAATTCAACCATTCAACATAATTGATCATGTCAAAAAGACCAAAATACAAATGTCTAAATTTAAATATTTGCAGTCTAATCCTGATCAATTGGATAAGTTAGTCTAATGTGTCAAGAACCAAACTGTCCCTGTAGGATAAGAAGCTAAAAAAGTAACTCCTAATTCCCCAAAGAACATGCCCATTCTGAATAATCTTGTCATTACTCCTCCAGCTGCCCCTAGGAAAATAGAACCTTTCTATGTTTCCTTGTTAATAAATGGTCACAAGCTAAGTAATTATATTATAGACTCAAGCGCATCTGACAATGTCATGCCTACTAAAGTAGCTGAATCTCTTGGCCTCACATTGACCAAGACATTTGGGAGATGTTTCTCCATAGAAAATAATCAAGTACCATTACTGGGGCAAATCAAAGATGGCCAATTTGCATTCGCAACATTTCTAGACAAGAGAATCAAGATGACTACCTTGGTGGCTGACATCCCAGCATCCTATGGCATTTTGCTTGGATGAAATTTATATAAGGACATGGAAGGAGAACTAAGCATGGAACTATCTAAGGCAAGAATCCCTGTCAAAGGTGTAATGAAGAGATTGCTCCCTGAAAAGGAGGCAAAATATGTGGTAACCCAAACATCAGCCCCTGAAGCTCAAATTCTTTTTGAATCCTCAGGTAAGGGTAACTACTTTCTATCTACAGATGAAGTGCATGAAACATCTGATAAAATTCTTGAAAGTGTCAACCTAGAAAAAATTTAAACTAGAATAGCAGAAGAACTAGTAGGTTGCAATACAAATGAAGAAGGATCCTCCCTCTTTAATGAAGGAAAGTCTATAGAAAAATTAGTATCTGATGAGGTATGGACTCTAGAATTTGATGGCAGCTACTACTCTACCAGTTTGGGAGCTGGGATTGTGTTGATATATCCTCAAGGAGATATGTTTCCTTCATCTTACAAATTACAATTTAGTAATACTAATAATACAGTTGAATATGAATCTTTATTGCTTGGATTGAAGGCTACTTAAGACAAAGGCATCAAGTTTCTTCATGCCAAAGGGGATGCTGAATTAGTGGTTTATCAGGTGAGAAATCTATACCAAACCAAGAATGAAATATTATGCCACTACCATAACTTGGTTTGGGACCAAATTAAAAGCTTTGATGCTTTCAACATTTTTGCCATACCCAGGGAATCTAATGACAGAGCTGATGCACTTGTTATTTCAGGAACTCTTTTAGTTCCTCACTCAGATTTCAAATAAAATAGGTATACTATTGAGCTATTCTATAGACAAAGTGTTCTTAACAATGTTGATCATTGGCAAGTATTCAATGATGATCATCAAATCATTGCCTTCCTGGGATGAAAAGACAATTTTGAACAACTATGTTTTGAAGGTAGTGAATCTTAGAAGTATGAATCAGCCTCTGAATCTAGTTTAGATATAAATGAAGAATTTTTATAGCTAAAAGGAATTAAAATTTCCAAAGGCTTGGTTTCTCTTGATAATTTTTTTGACAAGCATGATAGATTCATCAAATAATAGCAAACAGATTCAAGTTTCTCTCAGGGATTCGATCAAGTAAATTTGACTACTAAAGAAAATCCCAAGATGGTTAACATTGGTAAGTGTTGCACCCCTGAAGAAAGATTCAAGTTCACCACTTTAATCTATCAATACATGGATGTCTTAGCATATTCTTATGATGACTTGAAGTCTCTCAGACCTGATGAAATCTGCCATGACATTCCTCTCAAAGCTAACTCAATGCCCTATAAGCAAAAATCTAGACAGTACAATTTGAAAATATTAGGTACTATTCTATCTGAGATACAAAAAATGTTAAATGCTAGAATCATCTTCCCAATCCATCATTCTACATGGATTGTAAACATAGTGTCTGTAAGGAAGAAGAGTGGCAAAATTTACATTTGTGTAGATTTTAGGAATCTGAATCAGTCATCTTTGAAAGATAATTACCCTTTACCAATTATGGATCAAGTGCTTCAAATAGTGACAAGTTCAAAGATGTTATCAATGCTAGATGGATTCTTAGAATATAATCAAGTTGAAGTTGGTGAAGCAGACCAACACAAGACTGCATTCACCACACCTTGGGGTACATTTGCATATAGAAGAATGCCTTTTGGCTTGATAAATGTTGGTGCCACCTTTTAGAGAGCAATGGACCTAGCTTTCAAAGATGATATGGGTAAATTCATAGTGGTATACCTTGATGACTTAACAATCTTTTCAAAACACCATTCTGATCATGTACACCACTTGCAACAAGTGCTGGAGTGCTGCTGCCAAAATGGTATTTCCTTGAACCCTAAGAAGTTTATTTTTGGAGTAATAGAGGGGAAAACCCTCAGACACATTGAGTCTAAAGTAGGCATAAATATTAACTCAGATAGAGTCAAGTCTATTCAAGAGCTTAATTTTACTACAAGTAAAAATGTTGTTCACTCTTTCTTCAAAAAGGTGAATTTCTTATAGAGGTTCATCCCCAAATTTGCTAAGAAGACTAGACACATTGTGAACATGATGAAAAGGAAGGCCAACTTTAGCTAGACTAAAGAAGGCAAGTCAGCATTTCAAGATATCAAGACTACCATTGCCCATGCTCCTACCTTGGTTTGTCTAGATTACAACAAAGATTTCATCATATACAACTATGCTTTTGAACACACGCTTTCAACAATTCTTATTCAATAGGACAAGGAAGGTATGGAATATCTTATTTCTTTCATGAGTTGCCCTCTCAAAACCCATGAGATGAATTATTCAAATGTATAGAAACATGCTTATGTAGTGGTGAAAGCAGTCAAATATTTCCACTTCTATATCCTAAATTCACACACTACTACCTTAGTTCCTGACACTACAATCAAGTCCATATTAACTCAGTAGGAGTTTGGCACAAAAAGAGGCAATTAGATTTCAAAGATCCAAGATTTTGATCTATACATCAAGCGAACAAAGCTGGTCAGGGGAAAAGGCCTATGCTAATTAATTGCTGACAACGAGCCAGAAGATACACAACATGTAGAAGCTGAAGTGGAAGATACACCAATAGTCTTTTTTGTCTCCACTACCAATGAGTGGTATTCAGGTATTTCTCATTTCCTTACCTATGGTAAATGTCCTACTCATTTGTCTTATAAAGAAAGGAGGATTATCAAGTTTAAAGCTACCAATTTTGTCCTTTGGGATAACAACTTGTATAAGAGAAGCATAGATGGAGTATTCCTTCACTGTGTAGACAAAGAGCAACAATGCCAACTTTTGAAATCCTTCCACAATCTATCCTATGGAGGACATTTTGATGCTCCTATAACTTCTCACAAGATTTTTTGAGCTGGGTATTACTGGCTAACTTTTTTCTAAGATGCATATAAGTGGGTGAGAAAATGTGAACTTTGCCAACAATTTGTTGGAAGACCCAAGTTAGTTGCCCTACCTCTTAAGCCAGTGATCATAGAAGAACCTTTCCAGTAATGGGGCATTTATTTTATTGGGACTATAAACCCATCTTCAAGCATTGGACATGATTATGTCATTACAGCAACTGACTATTTCACCAAGTGGGTAGAAGTAATCCCAACTAAGCATGCTACTTCAGAAGTTGTATGCAATTTCCTCAAGGAGAATATCATTTCCAAGTTTGGAGTTCCAACCAAAAATTTCACTAACAATGCAGCTTATTTCACCTCCTAGGAGATTACACAATTCTATTTCCATTATGGAATTACACTCTCCCATTCTTTTGATTATTTTCCACAAGGGAATGGACAAGCTAAATCAAGCAATAAGAACTTGGTAGCTATCATCAAGAAGCTAGTAGATGACAATCAAAGGACATGACATAAAGCATTGGTTGATGCTCTATGGGTAGACAAAATCACACCAAAGAGGGCAATTGGTATGTCTCCTTTTCAACTTCTTTATGGTATCAATGCTGAAATACCAATCACCTTAGAATTGCTAGTCTTGAAATTGGCAAAGGCACTTGAAGATCAAAAAATATGAAAGCTCTCTTGATAAGAGAATCATGTGCCTGACTAAGCTATTTTAATAGATAACCATGGTGGTAGACCGAATTACTGCTCATCAAAGACTGGTAAAGAAACTCTTTGACCAAAAGGCCAAAAATCATGATTTCCAGATTGGGTATCAAGTCCTGCTGTGGGACAGAAGGAGATAACTAAAAGGGATGCATGGAAAGTTTAACTCCCTTTAGAGAGGCCCTTTTATAATTCATCAACACAATGGTGAAAATAGATTTCTACTAAAATATCAAGATGGCACACTCTTTTCTCTACCTCATAATGGGCAGCATCTGAAACACTTCGACTCTTGAAGTATAAGATCATTTACATCTATACATATGTATATTTGTAGAGTTTTTAATTCTATTTTGTTTTATTTGTTTCCATTTTTTAATGCCTTACATTTATAGGTAACATGACTTTGTAGCCCAATGGTACACATGAAGACACTTACAAATTCTAGACTCTACTCCTTTCAATTCTTTTTTATAATTGATAGAAGTTCCCCAACTAGAGCCAGCTATTGTCCCCCAAAAATAGACTTCTCATTTTTTTTTGGGACAACATGTGAACTATTTTGGTTCCTTAGACCAAAATAATATCTTCCCCTTCTCAAAAATTGTTATGAGCATTCAAATTCCTCATTTTTCAAGCTTATTAGAAAATCTATGGACTCTACAGGAAAAAAATCTATGGACTCTAGAGGCTTGAATCTACAGACTCTATAGGCTTAAATCTACATACTCTATAAGAAGAAAATCTATGGACTCTGTAGGCCAAGTTCTATGGGTTTCATAGGTTGATTTCTATAGACTCAGTAGGAAAGAAGCAAACTCTCAACACTTAGGTGATTTCAAAGTTGGTTCAATGACAAGGCTCAACCAAAAGAGTTCATCGGCAAGCTTCTAAGCAAGGATTGAACCATTGAACCATTGAAACCTTGAACCATTTTTAGTTCAATAGGTTCAATGGGTTCAAAGGTTCAACATTAGCAGCAAGAGTTAAGAACATTTGTCAAGGTTCAAAGTTCAACCGCTTCAAGGTTTAATGGATTCAAAACACTTATCAAAGAGAAGAAGGCTTTGAATCATTAAACCATTAAACCATCGAACCACTTTCATTCAAAGGTTCAATGGTTCAACAGGTTCAACAAACCAAATGGTTTAATGTGTTTGGTTCAAAAAGATAAAAAGGACTTAGCCAAATAAAAAAGAATGAACCGATTAAACCGTTTGAACCATTGAACCACTTTGGTTCAAAAGGGTTCAATGAGTTTATAGGTTCAAAGGTTCAAACTAGTACAATGAAGATCAAAGAGCTTAGAAAGAACAAGGAAGTGACAGACTAATGCTTCAACAAAGTTTAACGGCTTCTACAGGTAGGCTTAATCAAAAGAACAAGTTTTAGAAGGCTTGAACCATTGAACCATTGAACCACTTTGGTTCAAAGGTTCAATGGGTTCAAGGTTCAACAGGTTTAATGGGTTCAAGGTTCAAAGGATTCAATGAGGTTTGTTTCAAAGAATATTAGTTCAAGTAGTTAATAGAAATAAGGGAATGAACCATTGAAATATTGAACCAAATATGGTTTAATCAGTCGATTCAAGTGACAAGTTCAAAGGAGTACCCCAAGCGTCAAAGACACAAGTGCCCTTGTGGAGGGAATTTCCGTGGCAAAAGTGACTAAGGAAGGAAACAAAACCCTGATAGAACTTAGTGGATGCTACCGAGTGTCATCTTTTGAGCCTCATTTTATTTTGTTTTTAAGAGCAGTAGATGTTTCCACGTGTCACAATTTGAGATTCACATAAAATCGACTAAGGAAAATTTCCAAGGGACAAACAGCCCTTGCGGAGGACACTCAGAAGCCCAAATGAACCATTGAAAAAACCCAAAAAGGCTAATTTGGAGCTCAAAATATCCCTTGTAAAGGGTAGAGAGGGGGCAAATGGACCAATTTAAAGGCCAAAAGAACAAAGGGATTTCCTTCAAAAAAGTTCCCCTGACAAAACAGGACAAAGTGAATTCCTTTGGGAAAATGAACAAGGCAAAGGACAAAGTGAAATCCTCTGGACAATTTGTCCAAAGGAATTCACCTAAAAAACAAAGTAAAACCTGGCAGAAAGATAAGGCAAAGAAGATTTCCTTTAGAAAAATTACCCAAAGGAATTCCTTTAGACATTTTGTCTGAAGGAAATAAAGGATAAAGCCCACCAGAAGAAAGAAGCCTATAAGGCCATCTGAAGACTGCCCAAAATGTAGATACCCTTGTGGGGGGCTCTTCCTAATCCAAAGAGGACCATTTCTCAAGGCCCTGAACGGTTAGGTCCCCTCTGAGAAAGATCAAATGACAAAGCCGAAGGAATTGTTGAGGAAAGTGACGTGCCCATAGACGTCAAAGTTGCAACAATGAAATAGCCATTGATCATTTCATATTTAAGCATAGACCCAAATGCATTCAAAGGCTTTAAGGCTAAGGACAAAAGGAAGAACCGTTGAGAAGAGCGTAAAGAGCAGGAATGACTAGAAACATTTGTGCATCAGATATGTTTCTAGAAGTAGAATCACCAGGTGGATATTAAAAGATGCAAACTTTCAATTGCATGACCCATTTCTCTACATTGAGAAAATCAAATAGGTAAATGCCCCTAAATTCCAACATGTCTTTTTAACAAAGTTCAATGCAACATGATGTGTTACTATTCCCAAGTCCTTCTTGAAGAAGCTATATAAGGGACTCTCTTGTTATTGTGGATCTCTCTCTCTCTCTCTCTCTCTCTCTCTCTCTCTCTCTCTCTCTCTCTCTCTCTCTCTCTCTCTCTCTCTCTCTCTCTCTCTCTCTCTCTCTCTCTCTCTCTCTCTCATCTCTCTCTCTCTGATTATCAAAAACAAAACTCTGCCCAAATTGAAAGACATTACTCGAGACTTTGAGCTCAAATTGTTGATCACATTTTTTTATTGGAATAAGAAAGCAAGTGATTTTTTAGACTTTGTGCTATGATATCTTTATTGTTGGGGAAACTGTTTCTTATGTCTTTTTCCTTAATATATTTTCGGTTCCTTTAATTCAATAAGCAAAATTAGTGAAAGTAGTCAGGAAGGTGTCCTAAATCCAACTGTGCAGAGACTTTGTGCCCCCACAATTTTCTTTAGTGTGTTTTCTTTTTATTTCTATGTAAAGGACCTTGGGATGACTTGTGCCCTCATTGTCCTTCATATCTCACTCTTAGGAAATTTAGGTGGAGACTTTGTGCTACATCTCAAATTTCTAATTATTACGTCCTTGGTTACATTTTGAAATTACTACTAGGAAGATTCTTGTGGTTTGTTGAATAGTACTTCTAAAATAAGAGGAGTGCCTTCTATCCCTATCCCTAAGATTTCTCCTTTGATTTACATGCATCATCTCTGAAAAAAGAGAGATGGATGGTTTATCCTACCCTTGAGTATATGTGTTTGGTTGTGTGTGTGTGTGTGTGTGTGTGTGTGTGTGTGTGTGTGTGTGTGTGTGTGTGTGTGTGTGTGTGTGTGTGTGTCATATCTATAGGGAACCTCCCCTTGATGAGAGGAGAGATTAGTCCCCTTTTGATGTGGTAAACCTACACATTTGGCCGACCAATCTTCCTACTTTGAATTATTAGACCTATTTTTTTTATCAGTACGTTGATTGACAAAATATTCAACCAACAATGAACATGGTACAAAATGGGTTCTTTTGATAGTTTTGTGCATTATGTAGGTTATAGAAGGTTTCAAGAGATGAAATAAAAATTTAAAGGAATATTGGAACTTAAGATAATTACCCATGTCAATTTCATGCCTTGAAAAATCTCCTAAGTTTTCCAACAAAAGCTCTCATCTTAGCTAATCAGAACTAGCATAGTGAACATGGTGCTGAGAAGTGTGAAAACTTCTAGTGCAAGTGATTTTAAGGTGTGACTGATGCCTCTAAGCCATGGAAGGTATTTAAAAGTTTCATCCACTCCATTTTATGAATTTTCATATAAAAATGATGCCTTTTGGAAGCCAACTATGTAAGGTGTGTGAAAGAGGAGTTTTTTTCCTACAGGCAGTGATGGCTCACTTCCAAAAGTTTCTAGATGAGTAGGACTACAACCAATACATGGAGAGGCATGTCTGAATTCTTAACTCTCAATAAAATCCTTAGACCTATCCCTAATAAATTTTGGATGTTGAAAGAGGGATAAATCATGAAGGTTGTTTTTTGATCCAACAAAGGGAATTTCATGCCACATTTTAGAGTTTCATGACCTAGGGTGACATTTGTGCTTCCTAAATTTGCATGATTAATTTCAAATTCCCTTCTCATGCACAAGTAACTCATTTTATTAGCTTGACAAGTATCCTTATGACCTTTGCACTTCCTTCTTCTCCTCTCTCTCTCAATCTCTATAATAAATAGCCATTTTAGCCTTTGTAAACTATGCTCCACCTAAATATGATGAACCCCTACTCATTTGAATACCATGGATCAATAAATAATACTAATTTTTACCTCTTCCATGACTTTTCATAGTGTGTTTTACTTATATGATTGATTTTTTTAGTGATGACATGTTGTTTACTTAGCATTATTGTTTCATTCTCTCACCTAATTTTAGTTGGAAAGCTTCCTCTTGTAGGTCATATGAAGTGTTTTATTGATGTGTCAAGGTTGAGTGAGTTACTATATTCAAAAAGTGTCATTCAAGGCCTCTTTTTAGTTCTCTTAGCCTAAACATTCATCACAACCTCATAATGAAATATTGATGTGAGAAGATTTATATTAGAGAAGTGTATGTTTAGTTAATCCCTTGTTCTCATGTCTAACATGTAGCGAGTTGGTAGTCATAAAATAATTTGGTGTATCACCTCCTTTAGGATAGTTTAATTTCAATTTTATCTCCATTTTCCCTCACAAAGTTTAGTATAGTAGTGATTTACAAGTGGTACATTAAGAGATCTAGCCCTATCTAGAGATTCACCTCATTCTTAGGCTACCCACAATCTAGAAGTGTTTTAATTGTATCACTTGGATGAGGAGAATTGAGAAATCTCTTAAAAGAGTGAAAATCCAAGTGGCAATAGTTTTTGGCATCCTAATGGGACTCTTAGTCCAAAAATTTTAAATTTTTTTTGTGTTATCTTTCAACACATCAGCGTTTAGAGACATCTATCTAAACATCAATGGTGACTCTAAGATTACATCAGTTGGTCAATAAGCTCAATTATTCCTTTTGAATATTTTCGATAATCATCCTTTGTGTTCTTACTTCCCAATGAAGTTTAATTACTAATTTTGATGTTGATTTTTATTTTCTACAAGTTGGTGAGGTATGTCAAGCTTATGGCACTCCCTATCAAACTTTGTGTGATACTTACTAGCTCCAATATGACCCTTATCAACATGGTCATGAGTTGTATCAGTCATATAACCGGCCTTCTCAATACCTTGCTCCTCCTAGTCAACCTAGTCACTTCTCTAATTAGTCCATTTCCACTTTCAAGCAAATTCTCTTGAGCTATGAGAGGTACATGATAGAGCTTGACACACTAAGAGGACATGGTCAAGATGTTCCTAGTCATCTTATTCATAATGTGAGAGATGCTTTAGATATGGTTAAAAGAGATTGAGAACCTATTGAGAGAGCCAATTGGCAAAGGCTCATAAGTGAGATGCTAGATGTAGGTGGCTTGATTGCATCCTTAGAAGATAGGTTAAGACCTTATGAATAAGAGCCTCACCAAATCTATCAGCCTTCATATCCACTTCCCTAAGATTATTATCAGTTCTACATGGCCCCTACTCATGAGCCCAATCAAGCTTATCAAAGCATTATGGGGAACTTTAAGTAAAAATGGGCCTCCAAAATAAATTTTTAAATTGTGAAATATGACATGAAAATAATGAAAATAATTTAAATTATGACATCATCCCTTAGGCCTGACATCACTTTTAAAAATATATTATTATTTTATCTATTATATAAAATAACTAAATCCTCTAAACTAACACACTTTGATTAAAATAACCCTGCTTTCTTTATTCCAATCTCTTCACTTTTAATAGAAAGTGAAAAGATTTTTTGCTTTTTTCATATTAATGTACATATAAGGTATTATGATTTTTTTACAAACCAAAAAACACTATTATATGACTAATGACTACTACCAAATTTTATATAGAACAAAGAATTATGTTGGTATAATTGATCTTCTTAAGAGTGCTGATAAATTAGGTGAGGCATATAAATTAATCTCCAAAATACCAACTAAATTGGGCATTGATGTATGGGTTACATTATTTTTTTATCTCTAGTATGATAAAATTATAGATGTTTTTTTTTACATGACATGATTCATAGATTTTTTGTAACTATTTAAAATTTTATACCATATGTTGTGAAAGATAGAGTGCACATGGACTGGTGGATGGAGTGTACATGAGCTTAAAAATATATAATGATGGATGAAAGCATGAAAGAATGTCAAATAAAATAATATAAAAATGACTATTATTAGTATTATTTTTAGTAATAACCCTTTTGGCGGCCATAAAAGGTGGATGATCCTCTGTATTGCAAAACCAGTATTTATGAAGTAGTAAAACTAGTATTTATGAAGTAGAAAAGCATAAGAAGGTGCTAATTGATCCATAGGTTAGACATTTAAAATGATTCTCACATGATTTGAACAAGCAACCCACTACAAACCAAACATATTTCTATTAGATAAACATGTAGACAACTATTTAGATTGATGATGATGATGATGATGATGCTTAAGAAAATAATACGCCCCATTAATGTCCAATAACATGAACATTGTTTTAATATCAAGTTATGTTCTTTTCTTTTCTTTTCTTTAACTCAGCCTAAGAGCAACACCACCATCATTATTTTTATCTCAGTGGTTTCAACTCAAGTAGAATAGGATTCCATTTCACGCAAATATTTAAACATACTCAAAAATAAATATGTGTTTATCTCCATGTCTTGACATTACATATATATAATGTATAGGACAGAATAAGATCCATGTTAAATGGTTAATGGTTCACAAGTGACCTGCTGCAAACCAAACATATTCCTATTGGATCAACATGCAAACAATTATTTAGATTGATGATGATGATGATGCCTGAGAAAATAATACACCCTAGGTGGCCTTCTATATAGAACAAAATTAATGTTGTTACCATATCAAGTTTTATTCTTTTATTTTCTTTAACTCAACCTAAGAGTAACACTACCACCATTATTTTATCTCAGCTATTTCAACTCAAGCAGAACTGCATTCCATTTTAGTTAAGGATTTGAATAGACTCAAAAAGCCCCTCTGTGATTTCAACACACTACAAATATGTGTTTATCTCCATACGTACTGTGGTCATGTTTCTTTCTAGGAGTGTGAATCTCTTCACATCTATTTATTGGTTTAACAATTATATTGTGATTCCATCATGAGTTTCATTATACGTTAGCTAGGGTATATCTGATTTCACATTATTGTGAATTAATAGGATGGGTAGAGGGAGACACAAAAAATAATGTATGTGAAAAATAATGTATGCATTATAAACATGAAAGATTGAATGTATTAGTCTTTGAATTAAATCAAAGGCTATGTTGAGGCTGATTAAACTCCAATAAGAGATCAATATATGTGGAGGGTTGAGTCATGTGAAAATGTTGCATAGTATCAACGCCTTTGATGATAAATGGTATGGAAAATGGGTGCTGATTCGAGAAACCAATTGGTCCTATTCCCTCAAAAATCATATTCAGATGATATATTAATGTGGTCACATCTTAAATATCTTAAATAATAAATAAACTACAGATTTTTCAATGGTGTTATGCTTATAGAGGAGTAAACTTACAAACTCTATACAATTTTATCTGAGTTAAGGATCATTATATCACACTATTTTCCCATTTATAACCAATATTATCTATAAATATTAATATTAGAATGCTTCAATATTAACATCTAATATACTGAATGTTTTTTTAACAAAATAGAATGTTTTTAAAAATATAATAGATTATTTAATATAAATCCACCAAAAATAAGGAGAATAAAAATGATAATTAAATAAAATGTAATAAAAATATGAATTTAAAAAAATTATCAATCATTATATTGTGAAAGTTTTAGAAACATAAGATTGATTTTGATTTTTTCAAGATAAAATAATTGAAAGACTATTTTTAAAATATAGAAAGTATAGTGAACAAAGCATTTTTAAGATTCATTAAATAGATATGTGGCCTCACTTAACCCATGTAGTTAATTAGTTTTTTAAATTTATATTTAAATAATTTATTATTTATAATATTTATTAGGAGGCCCATTTTATATATAAATTTCTTCTAATGTCATCTTTTTCCCAATCAGCTAAAAGAGAGAGTTGGAAAGACAAACCTTGATTTTGAAGTAAATCTTGATAGACAGATTGATTTGTCTAATAAATAGATGAATTAGTCCATATCATCAACAAGTAAGTATAATTTAATCCCTCATTTCCCTTTCCCATTATATCCCCACCTCAATAACAGACCTCTAGATATGAAATCCCAAGTTAGAAACAAGGTGGAAAACCCAAGCCTAAGGAGATCCCAAGTTCCTTGGACACTTCATCCACTCTTCAAATTGCATCAGTACCTCAATAAGAGAATCCTAATCCTAACATCCTAATCTATAATAAAGTAGTGGAAACATGTGGAAAGAAAGAGGAGAAAATCCTTGATAAAGAGTGTGAAGTTGAGAAAGATCTTGATCATGTGCAAGTCCCTCTCACCATTCCTCAAGAGACCTCTTGTTTTCCATGTCATCCCTCTTGTACTCCTTATCCTAATTATGATTCATATCAACTTCAAGAGAGACTTTTCTAAGAGAACCTAGCCAAGTACATTGAAGAATTAGAGTCAAGGATGAAATTTCTAAGTCAAGGTGTGATGGAAGGTTTACAGCCAAAAAAAGATAATATGCATAAACACACCCCATCTAACCTTTCTCAAGAGATATTTTAATATAAATCAGATGTAAATGAAGTGATTTTAAAATGGAAGAAATAAAACCAAGCTATTTTAGCCTAAATTCTGGATTTCCTTCCTCAAGAACTCCCAAAAGAACCCCCTACAATTCATTCACAATTTGATTTTGACTTCTATGTTCCACCTCCACCAACTAGTTCATCTTATGCTCACCCCATCACCCTTTTCATTGATGGACATATGGTATGGGATCCTAAAGAGGATTAGTTGGTTGATAAAAATTCAAAACTCTTTCTTGAATAAAATATAACTCTTTGGCAGTCTCATTGGACTAAGTCACTTGATTTCAAGATGCCTGGCCTTGGCATCACCAAGAAGGAGAAGGAGATTGAAGATCTTGTAGCCCTTGAGAATAAAATTAAGGTTATGATAGTTTGGATGCAACTTGAGAGCCCTCAAGGGGTCCTAAATGCTGAAGAAGTGATTTCTTATGTAGAAACTTTTGATTGGGTTGATATAGAAGAATGTTTTTTATTTTGTTTTTTTTGGGAATAATGGAATTTTATTCCTATTTAATAAACAACTATAGGGAAAACTAGTAAATAATATTCCTAATTATAGCTACTAATTTTTAAAATTTAATTAAAATTTGGCCTTTCTAAAATAGTAAGAGAAAAAGGAGAACTGTATCTTAGCTTATTCTAAGATATTCAGTCTGAGATAGGGTCTATAAATTTACATGCAAGACTGAGACATTGTCATAAACAGGATCTTGGACTTCCTTTTTTGATTGGATAGGAGTGCTAGAATTGGACACCCTTGGCTCTAGCACTATAGTCCTTCTCTAGTGTTTTTGTCTTGAGGGTTTAATATTTTTGGGTTTTGTTTGCTTATTCAAGGTGAGCTTGTGTACCAATTTTTAGGTCTTGGTTGTTAATACAACTTCCTGTAGAGTTGATTCTTCATGTAATTGGATCTTTTATGCAATTAAAAGAAACTTTAGAAAATATGTAAAAGGGGTTAGTGTGTAAATTATATGCTATATGCGCTTCACACCCCATATATGGACACGCTACCTACATACCAATACTCCAAGGAGGGATCAAGCTAATGTAGTTCTCCCATTAAAGTGCTTGGTGAAATTATGTATAAAAATGCAACTAGATGCAAAATTGGGTGTACTTTAGATGGCTAGAGACTAGTGCAAAGGTTTGAATAAGCTTAGAATAATATTGGAAGGTTGTATGTAGAGAATAGGGAAAAGTGTTTGAGTGTACTTGCTTGTATTATTACTTCTCTCAAGTAAATGAGTGCCAACCTTCTAAATGAGCTTTGAATGGGTTTATATAGGAAACTATTGATCATGGGTTGAATGTATTTATATAAGGCTAACAAGGAAAAAGATAAGGATCAAAATAATCTCATTGTTGGGGCTCAAAATGCATTTAGACAATAGCACCAAAAGTAGTACACCCTAGCGTTCAGTGCTATAGTCCAAGTTGGGAACTATTGTCTAGAGGTTATGGGACCTAGGGGGATGGATTTTTCATGGGTAAAGTAGTCTAGGTCAGCTGGGGTTAATTTTGGAAGTCCATAAATGTTTTAGAATTAGTGAAAAAGGGCCTAATATGGTGAAGAGAGAAAGCAAGAGGGATCTATGGGTTGGGTGTCATTAGTCATGCTTAAGTAACCAAATTTTGCATTTTATATGACTACATATGCACCCCCCCTTTATTCTAATGATGCAGCAAAGTGAAATATTAGGATAAAGGAAAGAATAAAAATTGTACCTAAACTTACCTATAAATGTGAAGCCTATAGCAAACTTTCTTGAACTTACAATGTTGGATAGTGCATAGAGAACATGTTGTGCAAGTGTGAATCTATGAAATGAAACATAGAGTAGATCAGTTCTTATTATATGTGATATAAAATAAGAACATGCAAAAGTTGAATAAAGGAAAAGGAAGAGAAAGGAATGAATACACATAACCAAGTACATGAACTAATATAAAACCTATTATGATTTTGAGTAGGCTGAGTAATGTTGGATTATTTTGCATGATGTTATACCAAAAGTTATATTATGAATGGAGATGAGTGCTCAATTCCCTAGAAAGTGGCTCAAGAACATAAATCTTGGCCCTTTGGCTCCATCATCACCTACTAAGTGAATTTAATGAATCATGCATGTGATAATTGATGTCTAGACTATGTGTATAATCCCTCTAAATAGGTGGCTCAAGAATAAAAGGTAAGTTAGTCCTTTAGCTTCATCATTGCCTCATGAAGTAAAGTTATGAAATGATACTAGTATAGAACAGATGTCATATGAGATGGATCATGGATCCCATGTATGCTCTAAAAATATAAAAATGTGGCATGGATAGCTGAATGTATGCTATAAATTAGTCCCCTCTTGGCCATTTTAAGAGATGAAGGTTAGGCTTGTATGAAAGCCACTCTAAAACTGATGAAATATGCTTATATAAATACCAACTCAAGAACTCAGGTACTCAACAAGTTAAACTTATATGAAAGTTTAAGTTGATAAATGATGTCAACCACCTATAGATGGAGTAAGGCACATAACTATTGAGAATGTCTAGGTAATAAATTGAGCTCAAAAACAAAGAAGAATAATATCCTACACGCATTGCCCTCAATCATTGGTGTCTGGAACATGGATTCTAATCTAGAAGTTATTTCAACTACATAATTTGAAATTATAAGCGAGATTAATCATTTTTCACATGATCTCCCCCATTTATCTATAATTCTTGAGAAAACTATACTAGAACTACTGATTTTGATTGATCTAGATGTGCAAAAACTGTAGTTAAACTAAACTTTTTACCTGTTACTAGAAAACTTAGGTATTTTTATACCTAGATAAGAGTGATATAATTAGGACACCTTGATGTTTGGAATTTTTATTCATTTCTAGCACTATTGTCCTATGCTAAAACTGGTTATTACTCTAAAATCATCACTATTTTTTTTCTATTCTGACTAGTTTAACCTATGGATTCTAAACTGGGTGATCTGAATGTTGTTTTTTTGACTACTAGGAGCTTTGATCTCTATGAAAAAACTCTTATTTATTTCCCCCTTTTCTAAGGGTAGGAATGATGAACCTACAATGACTACCCTCAGGAGAAAAAAGTCTTGCAAGTGTGTTATGTTGCATAAATACATTATATAGAAATGATATTTGACAAGATGTCTCTAGATATAGAAATGTTTGTATTGAGATATTTGTTAGATCAATAGGGGTATGTGTGTGTGTGTGTGTGTGTGTGTGTGTGTGTGTGTGTGTGTGTGTGTGTGTGTGTGTATATATATATATATATATATATATATATATATATATATATATATATATATATATAACAATGTAAAATCATGTGCAATGTACTTAATTGGAACTAGAAAATTTAGATGTTAGTTTTCAAAGAGGGATAGATCATGATGTCCATCATGGCATTTAAAAAAGCAAGGTAAATATATATATGGATCATGATGTTGTAAAAAATGACAATAAATCAAGAAAAAAACATTAAAATCAATAATAAATAATCATACAAGGTTGGATAAGGGGCCATAAAAACAAGGGACATGGGCACATATCACTCAAACTAGAAAGAAAGAATACAAGGCTTGTTCAAATGCCACATACACATACAATTTAAAACAATCAAATATTGACATGAGGACCATAGGCACATAGAAAATTACAAGAAAGGGACATTGAAAAATGTCCAAAGGTACACACACATGAATAAAAGTAGAAGAAATTGGTAGATGTCTTGAGTGACACACAAGAAAAAAAAATAAAACTAGAAATTCAATCTAACAAGCTATGATAAGCAAGAAGAGAAAGTAAGTAATAACTAGAAAGATAAAATCACATATAACTAATCAAATCAAGAGTGAAAGTATGTAAGACATGTTTAGTACAAGACTAAGTATATGATAAAGACATACACAAGTGATAGATACTAGTGAAATGGTGATATAGTAATCTATGTAATCTAGTAAGTCATGTACAATAGCATGATAACTTAGAGTGTGTAGTGTAAGATTAACATAACCTGGATGGTGTTTTCATGTACAAGATACCCCAGTGGGTATGTATATTGATGTGTGACTTGAATGTAGCAGTAGGAATGCCTCCTCAATAGGTAGAGTGAAGAAATCAAGTAATTGGATGTCACTGCACACACTTTAAAGAAGATCAAGTGGAGCATGGTAATATAGATAATCGATAAACAATAGAATGAAATAGAAAATGTAAGTCCTATCGTGATAGTAGTAATGTAAATCATGGATGATGTATACAATCAATTTTTTTTGGTATTTTGAAATTTTTGAAGATTTTTATATTTTGAAATAGTACATTATTTTTATATTTTTGGAAAATTTTTGAAGTATGTACAATCAATCACAGGAAGACTATGTATAAGAAATACTAAGAAACTATGTACAAGTAACTAAAAGGAAGATATATACAAGTAATTATGAAAAATTATGTACAAGCAAGATTAAGAATAAATGATACTAAATAATGAGTCTCATGGGAGACTCCCTATCATGTTGTCTTGTATCAAGAAGAAGGATTCTGCATGATCATGAAGCTTGATGGAAATGCTAAGATTGTGGCTCTGAAAGCTATATATGTTGTAAATGCTTTGAAATATCTAAAGTGGAAACTAACTATGGGGTCCCTCTATGACTCTGAGAAGTGGATACAACTATAAGGCTCTTAGGGACCCATCTAGAAGTAGGAGAAGCTCTCTAAACATGTGCTCTATGTGTAGATGTATGAAATATCAATGAAATTGCTCTAGATGTGAATATTATAGCTAGAATCTATCTAGAATATTGAAGCTATGTAGGTGTATGAACCCTATGTATTGGTGATGGATGCCTCAATTGTGTCTAAATCTAAATTAGAGGAAGAACTGTAATAGGTGGAGGAGCTAAAACTAGATGGGAAAGGGTGGTAACTTGAGTGACAAATCTATAAACATGGGTGTAATCAACTTGAATATATACATAAACTTGGGTGATAGCATGTACTACATGATCTATTATAGGCATAGAGTTGGTAGTAGGTGCGGGATGAATTCTAGATGAACCAAGTCTGAAAAGAGGAGGGATAGATATAATCGTTAGTGTTTGCTTGTGTCTAGTAGTGATAGGAAGATGATTAAATGTAACCAAAGAGTTAGATACATCTAAGTAGAAACCATGTATATAAATATGATTATAAATAACATTCCATATGATATATGTCAAATAATTGATGGAGCGTATGGAATTTTACATTAATGCATATAAAACTTTGACTGGAACAATGACATTTTTAGTATGTTTAGCATGATAAGCTTGAAAATTGTTCCATATGAGAGATAGAAAGAAAATGATAGAGAGTATGACTATTTGCATAAAGGCATAGAAAATTTTGACATGTAACATAATATATCTAATATTCTCGGCATGATAAACTTGAAAAAAATTCCACATGAAGAATAGAAAACAAAGGATAGAGAGTATGACTTTTTACATAGAGGCATAGAAACTTTTGACATGCAACATAACATTTATAATGTGCTTGTCATGATTAAATTGAAAAGTTTTCCAGATGAGAAATAGAAAACAAAGTTTAGAGAGTATGACTTTTTGCATAAAGGCATAGCAAATTTTGACATGCAACATAACATTTCTAATGTGGTTATCATGATAAGCTTGAAAATTTTGCCATATGAGAGACATAAAGTATGCAAAAGAAATATTGAAATCTTGTGCAATTTTAGTAATAAATTTTGTAATATCATCCCTTATTATGAAACATAAGCATGAAATTTAAAGCATGAAGCTTTGTACTAGAATATGATAGACTTCATCATTCATGTACATGATGTGGCCAATTATGGTTTCCTTATTATTTGAAAGAAATGTAAGAAACGTTTGTAAATAAATGAGCAACATTTTTGCAATTTGAGTATGGATGTAAGGTGATATCTCAAGAAGAAAATAGGAGCTAGTATATACAACTAGGGATTTAATAGTGATAGTTTTGTAAAATACTATGAATTTTTGAAATTGAAATTGAATTTCTGAGTTAAGTATGCAATTAAAAATTCAGAAATTTATGTGAAATTGCTTGATTTAATGGGACCTAGTAGATGCAACTAGGGTGTTTGAATGATTTTTTTTTTAAATTGATATGGTTAAAATTTTGATATGAATTTATATTTTTTTTTTAGAATTTTGATTGAAAAAATTAGGAAAAATTAGAAAATATTTCTAAAATTAGCAATATAATTTTCCTAGTGTTTGGAATGTGTTTTTATGCAAAAAGGACCTGGTATGTGCAAACTAGGGTTTTAACAAAATATATGATAATTTTTCAATTAATTTATAGATTTAATATTTTTAAATATAAGAAAAATTAGGAAATTATGGTAAAAAATCAAAAATAATTTGCCATAGGGTTTATAGGGTTTTTGTTCGAAATATGAAGTAAGTCACGTTCACCAAATGTTTTGTTATTTTTGGGAATAATGGAATTTAATTCCTATTTAATAAACAAGTATGAGTAAGTAAAATTAGTAAATAATATTCCTAATTATGGATACTGATTTGGGAAATTTAATTTCAATTAGATATTTCTAAAAATAGTAAGAGAGAAAGTAAAAATGTATCTTAGCTTATTCTACGTTGTACGGTCTGAAACTTTATTTTTTGATTGGATAGGAGCACCAAAACTAGACACCCTAGGCTCTGGCACTATAGTCCTTATCTAGATCTATTATCCTAAGGGTTTTAATATTTATGGGTTTTTTTCACTTGCATAAGGTGAGCCTATGTACCAATTTTTAGGTTTTCACTATCAATAGAACTCCCTATAGAGTTAATTCTTTGTGTACTTAGATCTTCCATGTAATTAAAATAAAAATTGGCAAATAGAGAAAAGGGGTTAGTGTGTAAAAGATACACTAGACACACTTCACACCCTATGTGTGGGAATATTGGATACATACCAATACTTTAAGGAGGGATCAAGTTAATGTAGTTATCCCATTGAAATGCTTGGTGCAATTGTGTATGAAAATGTAACTAGATGCAAAACTGGGTGTGCTTCAAATGGCTAGGGACTGGTGCAAAGGTTTGAATAAGCTTAGAATAATATTATAAGGCTATATGCAGAGAATATGTAAAATTTCTTGAGTTTAATTTATTATATTATTTCTTATATCTTATAAATGAGTATCAACCCTTCTAAATGAATTTTGAATGGGTTTATATATAAAACTATTGATCATGGGTCAGATGTATTTGCATTAGGCTGACAAGGAAAAAGATAAGGATCAGAAGAATATAATTGTTGGGGCTCAAAATAAAATTGGATAATAGCACCAAAAGTGGTATTCCCTAGATCTCAATGCTATAGTCCAAGTTGGGCACTATTGTCTGAAGGTTATGGGAACTAGGGGGATGGATTTGTCAACGAAAAAGCAGTTTGGGTTAGCTAGGGTTAAGTTTGAAAGGCCAAAAATGTTTGGAAATTAGTGAAAAAGAGGTTAAGATGGTGAATATAGCAAGTAAGAGGTATTTGTGGGTTGGGTTTCATTATTCAAGATCAAGTAACCAAGTTTTGCATTTTATATGACTACATTTTCCTTTTGCCAAAGAGGAAGAAATAATCATTGATTCTTCCATCACTATGCAAGATATCTGGATGGGAAAGAAAAATTTCCTAATCAGCCTTGGGATGAATTATTTGCAATCATTTGAGTAGGTTATATTCCTCTTCAAGTAGGCTATGATATAATCAAAAATAGAGAAGGCAGCCTTAACACTTAAGTGAGTATGCAAAGAAAAAGCAATTTCTCAAATCTATCCTTTCAAGAGGCATATCCATTCCATGATGACATATTTAAAATCATATAAATGGGATATCATCCTCCCAACCAATTTGGAGAAACACATCATCTCTTGAAACATGGAAAAAGCTTCTATTGGCCTCAATCTTCTAAGGAACAAGAAATTAACCCTCTTGAAGCCATGCCTACCAAGAAGATACAAGTTGATCATGAGATGAAGAGTTGGTAGTAGCCTAAGCTATCTGTACAAGTTTAAAATGAAAATATTTACATTAGAGACCTATTTAAATATGATCTACTTGAGAGTATATCAAGTGAGGTGCCAAGGAATAGGTCTGATCTATAAAACATCCAATCCAAGAAGAAACATGCTTGACAGTATGATTCATCTCATCAAGAAGATTATTTAAGAAACTTTCCTTTTGATCCTTGAAATGAGGTATTCTTAGTTGTTAGTTATGCATAGTAGTTTGTTTTTTAATTTCCCTAAGTTTCTTGAGCACATGTGTGTGTATCTTATTAGTTTATTTTCTTTATTTTGTGTGTGTCCTTTATTTTGTATGGTTGAGGTAGTCAAATGGTCTTGTCTTGATCAAAACATGGTTGTCAAGTGTCAGTTCTTCTTGTTTTGCTTCAAAATTTAGATTAATCCGTAATCCTAATGGACTAATAAGGCTACTGATTCTTAGCATAGTAGGCATGCTACCCTTATAAGTCACCAATTTGTTGACCAAATTTGACCCTGCAGGTCAAATTGGGACCCCTATAGGTTAAAAAAATTGATTTTTAGATATTTTAATGGGTTTAATATTTTTTCGTAAGGTGTATCATAGTTCATTTGATGTTATTTCATGTCACATCAGCCTTGGTCTTGGTCATTTCTAATATGTCTATCTTTTTGAGTCATTTTAGGGGTAAAAATGAGTATTACATGACTTGTATGTCCTATTTGGGATATTTAAAGGTTTATAAGGATGATTTCATGCCCCATATATCATCATATGTCTTAATAAATTATTTTTAACTAAAAAGTGGTAGGTTCTTAAAAAAAAGGGTAGTTTTATTCGAAAAAATGAGCATTTAATGAGGTGTATGAAATTATACAAAATCTTTTAGTTGAAGACATTTTATGGGTGTCCCTTTATCTTATATACACTTATTTTAGTGATCATTTTGATTATAAACACTAAGAAATGAAGAAAACCACTTCTCCCTTCTTCTACTAGGTTTGGCAAGTAACAATGGTCCTTAGGTTTGTACTTGGTATGGTCAACATGAGAGGTTTCAAGAAAAATTATCTTGGGGGTGTATTATAAAGTAATTTATACTATATTTAATGTTTGGTTGTAGAGGAATGGTTTTATGTGTTTTATGAACCATTCCTAATAATTTAGACTATCTATTTTGCTTGATAATATGTGCACCCTTTAGGTTTTGCCTTGGTTTAAATAAATCCATATAGTCTAAATACTAATATTGATTCTATAGGTTTTTTACTCCCCTCTCACATGTTTATAATCTTTGGTTTCAATGTTGGAGTTGATTTGATGAGCTAATCATCTTAGGTTTACAAATTGGTCTTATTTGAGATGATAGATAGGTTTTCACCATTTCTAATAGCTTCCTACTTTGATAATGGTCTTAGAGGGTGGAGATAGGCTCATTATTATGTTTAATTATCCTTATTATTCATCTCAACTTGAAATATCATTCTTTAAGAAATTTTTCATTTGATTGTAGTCATAAACATCATGCAGTCAGTTTACTCTATGACTATTATACACAGTCAACCATGGCGAGTTATGTATAATGAAGGTCTGTATAGAATTTATGAAGAGGTAATTGTGATTTTAAGATGTTAAAAATTATATTAGGATATTAATAGATAATTTTAATTTCAAAGAGTGAGTAAGGGACCATGGTAGCCAGTCAACACAGTCATTCACAATCTTTTGCCATTATACTCACCTACAGGTTCCCTTATAAAGACCAACCATGTTGGGAAGGAGTTTTTCAGATGAGACAGGTTACTGACTATGAAATGAGTCTATTTTTTAATGTTTGAGATTTTTATATGCCAACCACATTTCACACTACCTAAACTCATGTTTAATTCCTATACATTAGAATGTATACCTATAGGTTACACTAGCAGAGCTATGAAAATACTTGGTTATAAGTGTTGAAACAAGTGTTCAAAACCTTATTAATGACCTAGTGTGTGATTTATACCATGTAACCCATATTTTCATGGATAATTTTTCATATGTAAGTGTATAATACCTTCAAAATATTAGATGATAGTATTCAAGGCTTGTTTACCTAAAAGCACAAAACAGAGGTATGAGGCTTTTGGTCAAGGTTATATTACACAGTTGATAATATTTTTGAGGAATATAAATGGACAAATATTTTATCCAATAAATATTAGATGAAATTGGAAATTTTTTTGAGGTATTGGATTAGTTGAAAGTAGAATTAGGAGGTCTCCAAGTTACACTTTTATGCATTGTTCCCAGTCAGTGAAACCTACAAGGTTTGAAATTTCAAAGGGACTCTTTGCCTAAGGTTGTAGTTTTAGACCTTGAATTCATATTTGGAAGGTTGTATATAGTTTAATGTAGTAATTATGATATAATTATAATTTTAATGATCATTTATAGTTTTATAGGTCTTATAAACACCTACAGGGGTCCTTTTCTCTAAAAATATGCACCTACAACTGACTGTGAATTCTATATCATCCATGAGAAGGGCTTAGGCATGTAATAATTTATTTTAGCTGATGGGATATTAATTAAAATTACTAATTATTTAAAATATTGTTTTTTATCCTATTCAATAGGTATCTTCACCTACAAGATGTCACTCTTTCCAACATATTTGATTGTGTTTGACTATGACAATAGTGAGCTAGTTTAATGATGTAAGCATTAGTATAGCATGAACGTGAGGCAAATTAACCTAAATAATTTCCAATTAGTCTTTAAACCTTTAAAGGAAGTATTGAAGCACCATGTTACAGTTCCAACTAGGTAGGATCATTTACAGGGGTCTTTCTCAAGTAAGAACATAATCTGTAGTTCAAGAGAGTCAATTGGAGAAGTATGTAATGAGAAGTGTTAGAGGTGTCTAAGATGATAAATGTGTTTTAAGGACCTAAAAAATTATGGAATACATTTTAATAAGCTATTTATATTTTAAGTTAAGATAAATAGGGCTCTAATATTGTAATATACAGTCCATATGAGAACCCTACATACACTATCTATCTCTACACAAGTCTATCTTAGGTCTTTGAAAAATTAAAAGATAAATTTATGTTATGAAAAGTTAAAATTTTGTGTATATAATGTTAAAAACTTAGATAATCCTCTTAAACATTCATCATTTTATGAGAGAATAGGGGAGTGCCCTCTATTTTGTCTTAGATAGAGGGCACTCCCTTTGTGCATAAACCTTGTAGTCTTGTGAAATGAGGATGAAAGGGTGAACTAGAGGTTATTTGGACATGGAAAGGAGGTATGTGTATTTGGGTAACATCAAAACCAACATGATAAATCTTGAATATAAATAGGAATCCCAACATGGTATCCCAGACTCTTTAGGTTGCAGTCAGGGTCATTAAACATGGTTAGGCCTAGATTTCAAATGATAGGTCACTTTAATTTATAGTATTATTCAAGATTTATACTAAATTGTGGAAATTTTTTAGGGTCATTATATGTTTTTTTCAATATTTCACCTTGTATAGGAAACACAAAGAGTTCATCTTTTGGCTCGAAGGCAACATTAGCCCTATGTAAAGCAAAGGAAGGGTTTGAGTAAGCAAATTGAGATGGTCACATCCCCCTTGAGGCTATGCATGTGAATATAGGAAGTTTTTAGGTGTTTATAAGGGTATTTGACTTTGTATTTTTTTATTTTTTTGGTATTTCCAACATCAAGGATTGATGAACAAAGCCTAAGAGCCTAAAGCACTCAAAACCCTCGCAAACCCTGGTTAAAAACTTGATTGGGAAAATAATAAAATAAATGGATCAAAATGGACCATAATGGGATGGAAAGTGATTTTATTTTGTATATAACTCTTCAAATATTCCCCCCATCAATTCTTGTGCTGACCTATCTATATAGATAGGGTACAAAATGGTTTATTTTGATAGTTTTATGCATTATGTAGGTTCTAAGAGGTTTAAAGAGATGAAATAAAATTTGGAAGGAATATTGTGATGTAGTATAACTCTCAATATCCATTTTATTCCTTTATAAATATCCTAAGTGTTCTAACAAAAGATCTCATCTTAGCCATTTAGAACTAGCATAGTGAACAGTGTGAAAACTTCAACTAGAAGTGATTTTAAGGTGTGTTTGATGCCTCTAAGGCCATGGAGGGTATTTAAAAGTTTCATCCACTAAATTTTATTATTTTTAATCAAAAATTTATGCCTTTTTTAAATCCAAATGTTTAAGATGTGTGAAAGAGGAGTTTCTTTGACTAGAGGAAGTGACAGCTCACTTCTAGAAGTTTCTAGATTAGTAGGACTATAACCAATGCATGAAGAAGAATGTATTAAATCCTCCCTTATAATTACAATAATTATACCTATCCATAATAATTTTTGGTACATTAAAATAGGGTTAACTCATGAAGGTAATTTTTTGAGCTAGCAAAGGGAATTTCATGCCATATTCCAGAGTTTCATGACTTGGGTTGACACTTGTGATTCCTAACTTTGTATGATCAATTTAAAATCACCTTATCATTCATAATTAACTCATTTTATCATATTTAAAATTGTCCTTGAGACCTTTTTAATTCTTTCTTCTCTTGTCTCTCTCAAGTTTTATAAGAACTTGCCATTTTGGCCTTTGTACTGTGCTCCACTTAAGTATGGCAAAGCCCTACTCATTTGCATACCATGGATCAATAAATAATACTAATTTTTTCCTATTCCATGAATATTCATAGTGTGTTTTACTTAGATTATTGATTTTTATTAGTGATTACTTGTTTTTTCCTTAGCATTGTTATTTTATTCTATCACCTATTTGTAGTTGAAAAGCTTCTGCTTGTAGGTCATCTGAAGTGTTATATTGATGTGTCAAGGTTGAGTGAGTTAGTATATTAAAATAGTGTCATTATAGGCCTTTTTTTTATTCCTCCTAGCCTAAAAATTCATCACAACCTCATAATGAAATATTGATGTAAGAATATTCAGATTGGAGAAGTGTATGTTTAGTTAGTCCCTTATTCTTATGTGTAACATGCAGCTGGTTGGTAGTCATCAACTAATTTGGTGTATCACCTCCTGTAGGATATTATAATTTCAATTTTATCTCCCTCTTAACTCACAAATTTTATTTACAGTAGTGATTTATAAGTGGTACATCAAGGGATCCATCCCTATCTAGATATTCACCTCATTCTTAGGCTACCCATAGCCTAGAGGAGTTTTAATTGTGCCATTTGGATGAGGAGTTATAAGACATCTAATTAAAGGGTGAAAATACAAGTGAAAATAGTATCCACATTATTATATGTATGGAATATGATCATATCACTTTGGTGTGTCCATTTTGAGGACCTACTTGAGATGGGGATCATCCTAATGTCTTCACATCTCGATGGGTGTTACCATAGTGGATGTGTTTGAGTAATATGGATTATAAAATTATTTTTAAAATGTTGAATCTAATGATGATTCATGGGTGGTATCATATGGTATTTGTGAGATGGGTAGAGGATGCCATAGAGATACATTATATACAAATTAATATATGACTACATGATCAATTCCTTAGGGTATTTTAGATATTCTAGTATGAGTATTTTACTCGATATTTTATGTTGATTCAAAATGTGTCCCTAGATCCTTACCCATGGATGTGGAGAAATAGAACCTATAATAGAGCATGTGTGAGATTGGTACACATAAGTTTTGATTTGGATCCTCAATTAATGATGGAGTGATATCTTATGTTTCCTTTGATATAAGGTGATGATGTAGGATGCAAAAAAAATGTACACTTATTGGTGGACTAATTATATATGGGTTGTATTGTTATTTTTACTAGGTGATCATGGTGTTACTCCCCATATAGGGTGGAGATGGTGGAGATGGAACAACAACACCACTTGTACATTAGAATACAACACAACTAATTAAAGTAGATGTTCTTTTTTGCTTTATTTGATATGAATCTAGTATCTAAACTTGAGTATTTACATTTTGTGTTTGTTGATCATTGATATTATCTTTAAAAAAATGATAATGTATTCATGTAATTTTTTATTTCAAGTGAC
>JARHVA010000682.1:0-230000 GCA_037957365.1 Torreya grandis
GCTAAATGTAGGATTCCCATGGCTAAAATTAACAAACAAATTCAATGATTAAATGAACCACTTCAAGATGTTAATGTACCATCTTAGGAGATTCTCTCTTTAATGCATGTAGTTGGTGAATTACAACACCAAGTACATCTCCTTACCTTGGAAAATAAGGCTTATAAGTCTTGGATAGATGCCAATGATCTACATGGTAACCCAATTCCAAAGACCATTCATAAAAGCTTCATTACCTAAGAATTTATAGATACCATCATTGCCTCACTTTGATGGAACTGGAGATCCATTTATACACCTTCAAGCCTTTTAGAAGGCTTTGCTATCTCGTACAAGTCCTTTGATTCTACTAAAATTATTCCAATAGACATTGTGGGGGAAGCACAGAATTGGCTCTTTCATCTACTCCTCATTAGCTCCTTGCACACGTATGATACTTAGAGGAGGCATTTCTCAGACATTACATAGCAAACATGGGACCTCATGGTACATATGAGAAACTTGAAACTTTACATCAGAATACTTTATATTATATCTTACAGTTCAAGAATCACATGTTACAATTGATATACAAACCAAAAAAATTACAAATTCAACATATCTTTATTAATGGGCATCACTAACCTCTCCTTGAGCATTTACTATATCATATACAGTCTTCTTTCAAGCACTTATGTTATATAGTTCTAGCTTTAGAAAAAAAATTGGGATTGATTGAGGCAGATTCAGTTGATTGGATTAATCTGGATTTCAAAATAGTATCTACATCTATAGATCTTAGCACACAACATTCACCTTGTCTTAAATAAGATAGGAGACCACAACCAAAAAGCAACCAATTAAGAACAAAGAGCCAGTCTCTAAAACACAACCTACATTATGCACTACAAAGAATAGTAGCAAGGCACCACTATAGTTTGATTTAGAGTGGGGTAGCCCATGTTTCATATCATCAACACTATTAGATAGGATGTTAATCACATTACCTTCTACTCATCGATGAGATCCACATCTCTTACATAAAAAACCACATCAACACTTTTACAACTATCATCATATATGTGGACACAAAGATAATGATTTTTATAGACTCAAGGATTGCATTAATAGACATGTTGATAATGGCATTATAGCATTCACATAGGGGGCACTGAGATCTCCTCCACCATGGAACCATAGACCTCATTCACCCATGATTGAGTCATCCCAGGATATTCCTTCACAAGAATCATCGATCACTCATTATGGGAGAAATGTGGGTTCTAGGATAGAGCTTCACAAGAGATCTCCTATTCCACCTATTCAAAAGGTTTGGAAAATTTTACAGTGAAAATAGCCTACATATAAAAGTGTAGTCCAAGGAGTACATAGTGCAGTTCCATATACATATCTAGTAAAGTCACAAGCACCACAATAGAGTACTACTCATGAGAAATATTCACTATAGCCAAATTTTCTATGTCCTATCTCACATATAAATCTGCTATAGCAGAGATTAAATGAACCCACATCATAGAGTACTATTCATGATAAATATTCATTGTGGCTAGATTTTTTGGGTCCTGTCTTGAGCAATCCACTATGGTTGAGATTAAATGAGCTCACATCACAGCTTTTGGCTCCGCTTTAATCTATGGCTCAATCATACACATCATAGTAGAGGCCATAGGGTATACGATTATGGAAATATGAACCTTTTTCATAACACATAGTTTTCAATTGCATGACTAATAAAGCTATAATTTTGTAGAATCTCCACGTCTAGCTATAGTTAGTACATAGCATATAGTATCAGATATATAACATATTCCTACATAGCATTAGTATTATGGGGCACTTATTTAGTTGGCCAATAGGATTCAAATAGTGATACAACATAGAGTGATATGACACATAGTCATATTGGTTTTATTTCATAAGCTTCACTTAACAAGACAAAGATAGAGCCAAAGGTCTAGCTAGCCTTTGTATTCTTGAGCCACTCTTGGGGAAGTAATATTCATAGAATGCTATCTTACATCCCCATATACTAACAACTAACACTCCTAATTCCCAATAACTATCCATAGCCAAAACTAGCTTATCAAAAATCTAGATCTTACCAAATCCTATTTTACCAACATCAAACCAAATCAACTTATCCAAACAATTTACCAATCTCAAACCAGCTAAATTTATCCCAACAATTTCCTAATTGCAAAACCAGATTTTTTTTTGCTCACATATAATTAAAAACCAAATAAAATTCTTTACTTGCATACAAATCGAAATACAAACCTAGCATCACACTTATCAAAATAGTCAAATCACATATCCCAAGTACCATTTTATCAAACATATACATAGCCTCAAAATCAATACCAAATCAACTATTTATAATCAATCATTTATGAAAAATATAACAATATATTTCATATCCCATAACATAGTATACATGAGTCAAAATCAAAACCAATATCCATATATGTGTGTGTGTGTGTGTGTGTGTGTGTGTGTGTGTGTGTGTGTGTGTGTGTGTGTGTGTGTGTGTGTGTGTGTGTGTGTGTGTGTGTGTGTGTGTGTATGTGTGTGTGTGTGTATATGTATATATATATATGTGTGTGTGTATATATATATGTATATATATATATATATGTATATATATGTATATATATATATGTATATATATGTATATATATATATATATATGTATATATATGTATATATATATATGTATATATATATGTATATATATATTTATATATGTATATATATGTATATATGTATATATGCATATATATATATATATGTATATATATATATATGTATATATATATATATATATATATATGTATATATATATGTGTATATATATATATATATGTATATATATATGTATATGTATATATAATGTTTTCAAAACATGTACATCACATCAAGTATCATCAATCATGAATGGGTGTCATGCCCTCACTCTTAGTCTAGCTCTATGCTCTAGTATTAGTCCCATAGTCTATCCTAGCACTCGATGACCTCACACCTCCTCGAGCTCCTAAATGCCTCTTACAATGACTATCTCACTCCAAAAACTGAACATGTTCCTCACACAAGTCCGCATACCACCTCTAAATATTCATGTTCTCATCCATAATCCACATACTCACTGATCTATAATCAGGTGGAGGCATCATATGCCTATCTAGCTCAACCCTCAACTTATCTCTCTCTAGCTACTCTAACATATGTAGATGTAGCAATAACATCCCTAACAAACAAATGAGCATAAACACTAGTTGTAACTATCTCTCACTCTATCAAACCCTCATTTCCTGAATCATCAAGAACATGTCATGTCAGCTCTCAGAGTGTCGACTCAATGATGGTCTCCCATAACCCATCATCCAAACCTCCTCCCCAAGTAGGTGTTTCATCCTGCGCACCTCCCACTCCACCTACATGTAAAAAGTACAACACTACATTATATATACATTTTACAAACAAACTAAAACAAGCATAAACTTATATATAATTCAAATATAATAAATGCTTAACTCCCATCATTTATATCAATGTAGGATCCTCATACTCGAGGGCATCCCCTCCACCAACAAGATATAATGAATCCTACCAATGCCTTGTCCACCATGTGGTATATGCCTCTATACATCCAACATCATCTACATCATGAATATCTATAGCCGTATCTCATACATCCAAGGTAATGGTGCTAACTTAGCCTCAATAGGCCTCCCATGAGTTCCTACTCTCATCAGTGCCTGTACACTCCTCACCCACACTAATGATGCAAGGAGCACATCCTTTGGTACCCCAAACTATCTAGTCACATCCTCATATTTAAATCACTCATACACTCCAACCCAATGGTCATATAATAAACAACTAACACTCATATACCACAACTGCACTCCATCCTCAGGCCACCCAAGGAATCCTCTATAGGGTCTCCATATGATATCTTGAAACACCAATCTATCTAAAACTCATCTATAATGATCTATCCTAGGAGACCAAATAGATAATGTACTCATCCACCACTCCCCATATGGCTATGGGGATGCCCACCTCTCCCTCAATAATCTTATCGGTTGCACAACTGCTATATGCTCATAATCCCAATAATGCAATAAGGTAAATTCACTCACACAACCACTAAATTCTTCTTGAGTAAACCAATAAATATCCCTATATAAGTGGGCAAGCATAGTCCTACCCCATGAGAACATAGTGTCATACACCTCTATACTATGCACCATCCTATACATCTTGTATGTAATCAACACCCCACTCCTATCTACATCAATAAATGAGGCCAACAACATGGCCAACCACTTCCACAAGCATAGAACACTCAACTACACTATAATTGATAGCAACACATCACTATCACTACCTCTTTAATGTATTCATGAGGGCACACTAAAAAAATATAGGGATGCATGTTCAATAGCATCCACACCCATGTCATCCTGTAATGTCACCCAATGTCCTCTAATCAGCAAATATAGAATACGATACACATCCTCTAGAGTAATAGTAATCTCCCCTATAGGAATCTAAAAAGTATGTGTATCTGCATTCAACTTCTCACATAAGTCAGTAATTAAATACCTATCCCACTACATAGTCCTTAAGTCACACACATGACCCAACCCTACCTTATCCATCATAGCTCTCTCATCAGTTGATAAAGGTAACAATCTCAATGTCTCCATCACCTGGCCTCTATAGAACTCCCTCATCCATACCTTGCCCTTAAAAATCCCAAAAAATAGCATATACACCAGTTCACCATGCCAAATCAATAGTGAAGTAGAAACACTACAACTAAACCAAGTAGTAACGTAGAAAATCTAGCCTCTAGGAAAATAGTGTTGGGTATAGGACAGTACTGCTAGACATGAGTGTTACAACCTAGACAGTAGTGTTAGAGCATTGACAGTAACATTGGAGGAGGGACAAGAGTGCTAGAACTAGTTAAATTTTTCTTAAGCTACTTAAAATAGCTCAAAATCATCAAAAATAAGCTTCCAAATAAGAAAAAATTACACATTTTAGATATTTACCAGGATAACCTCCCCACGAGCCTCAATCTAGGTTTTCAAATTCTCAAATCAAGTCAGGGAAGGTGCTCATCTCCTCAACATATCTCCTACTCTAGAGCTCCAAATCTCAACCTAGTCAATGTGAAAATGAATCAAGAATCAATCCAAATCTCCTATATCAAATAACTTTCTCATTCAAAGCAACATACCAATTTTTTCATAACTAGAACCCTATAGCTTTATTTTATAGACTCTTTTATTCCACATAATCATAACAATGATACCTTTGACATCATGCAAGCCTTACTCTCTTACTATATCATTTGGATACTATGGCACATACATCACTATACCTATTTTATATCCAGACATACAAATTGGTCCTAACCAATCAAAAACTCATTTAACTATCAAATAACTCAATCTAATCAATCAAATGACTTCTCAATAAATTCAAACTATACCAACCTTGCTTCTATCATTATGCCACCAGTCATCACTTTTGGCTCAACCTGCTCTATGACAGATCTTGTCCCTCTCTCCAAGAGGGGGGAATCATTCCTACTATTCCTATTCTTACACTTACCCAGCATAATCCATCCACTCTCATAAGTGGATACACCATGTTTCTTACACCTCTAGTAGTTAGATCATCAAGTTCAACCTGGATCAGTTGAAATATACAATGATTCAGACTACATGGGTCACTCAGCATTACTCAAGACATTCAGAGGGATACACCTTTAGTTTATAAATACACCATGATTCTTACACATCTAATAGTTAGATTATCATATTTAGCTCAAATCAGTCAAGATATATATGATTCATATTACATCTATCATTCAGCATTACTCAAGACATTCAAAGGGACATACCCTCAATTTACAAATACACATATTAGTTAGATATATAGTGGTTTAGATTATATGGATTCATAGTGATTTTGCTAAAGATTTAGACCAGATACCAAATATGGGGGCATGTACATTACCACACATCATACATATAACTACATACAACATGACACAGCTACAGAACCATATAGAAGATTATATGCATAATGTAGAGCACATTGTTTTGATCTCCATTTTTTCACAAAAAACATGGCATGATAGCTCATTTCACATGTGATTATATAGATTTATAGATTATACATACACATCACTCACATACCATATTTGGGGGCATGGCATAGATGTTCATGTTCTTCACCATCTAAGATTATATAGATTGGAATGGCAAGATATGTAATTCTTTTCTTTCACATTTACCATAGTTTTAGATTATACCTATCTGTACCTAGGTTTTCATCAAGTTATCTCATATGATAATCTACAGTGGTTGGTCCATAGAATTATCCAGACCAAAACTATAGAGTTTGTCTGGGATAAAGGATAGACATTAATTTTAGGCCTCTAAGCACTTCTCAGTTCTAGTTCAGATTGTTCAAAGTGAGGGCATGATAGATTTTTCTCTTCATAGTATATATATTCAGCACACATTTTTAATTACATGATTTTATGTGAGATAGAGGATAGACATTGGTTTTGGGCCTCTGAGCATTTCTCATTCCAATCAGATTAAACACAAGGGAAAGAATTGCCTTCCTTCTCCATGTTATACAGATTCCACTTTCAAATTCAATACAGGGGCATCTATTTCATGGATTCCTTCTTTATCCAGGCACTATTCATCTCTCCATCCACTTCCCTAGCTAGGAAGTGAGTTGGACCCTTTTTCAACAGACTTATCTCTATCCAAGTAAATTCAGGTACACATTTTCTTTTCTTTCTTTTACTCTAGTAATTCATTTCATTACATCACTAGAATAAAAGTAGGGGAAATGTATACACCCTAAATTGGTCAAGAAACCACACATATCATGTCCTTTCATAGTTATTTCATAGGAGACTCTGACTAAAGAATATGAACTTTATTCATATTTAAGCCATGTCCTTTGTTTTATTCATTTTGGTCTTGTTCTATGTTTAAGTCACCTTTTTACCTATTCTTGGTCTTCTCAAGCCTTTCAAACAATCATTTCACCTTATCCAAGTCAAGTTTTATATCCTCTTCCCATCCCCCCAAGTCTTGAGACTATAGGACATGAGCGTTGGGTTTGGACTATAACACTAGTCCAACTAGTGTCCATTTCCAATGCTCTTTTCCAAGGCCATTTTGAGTTCCAACAATTAGTTTCCTTTGCTTAATGAGTCTTATCCCCTTTATTATATTTATCCTTAAGTTTCCCAATGTTAGCCAAATGCAAATAAAGCTCTCAAATTCAAAACAAAGAGTCTCCTATATAAAGGAATTCACAAGGCATTTTATATATATCACTTACTACTTTAGCACATTATACATAATAAAAATTAGTCAATAGTATATCTCAATATTTTACATCACACATAGACTTGCATGCTTGATCAAGGAAGAGCCTAGGAAAAATTAATTCTTATATCTATCGTGCATGTTGATTAGGCACATTCCCTAAGGGAGAACTACATTTGATTTGAGACCCTAGCTTGAGGTTTAATGTAGGTAGTGGTCAAGACAGCATGGGTTCTAGATCATGTGATCATTCTTTCCCTAACCAAATTTTTCCCCTTTTGCTTTTGATGTATTTGTTGTTTTCATGTGTGTAGATAGATATAGGGTTTAGATATTGAAATAGACCTATAGTGATCTTTATTGAATTTCATCCTCCAAAATTTTGTACATAGGCTCACACAAACCTAAGGAATAAAACCTAGAAAGATTAAATCCTCAAGACAAAATTAGCATATGTTGACTATAGTGTCTATGCCACTCCTATCCACTTTTATTGCTCCTATCCAATCATAGAATGAAGGCTAGATCTAAATTCCAAATAGTGTCCTAGTCTAGCATCTCAATTTCTATTTCCTGAATCATTCATTTCAATCTATTTTTAGATAAGTTTACTTTTCTTCCTTATGCAAATTATTTGATAAAAATATGTATTTTGCCATATTAAACTAGATTTTTTCCCCTTACTATAGACCCCTTATTATTTAGGAACTACACACTAGTTTCCCAAAAATAATAAAACAAGAGTCTTATTATAATTTAATTTGATTTGACACCTATTTAGGATGTACACAAAAGTCTTGGTTGCCTCTTCCCAATAGCCATCTAATATTTTTCATCTTGAATCATGGTTCTACCCATCTCAACCACAGCCCTATTCTTCCTTTTAGCCACACCATTTTGTTGTGGTGTTTTAATAGTAGAGTATTATTTTCTTATCGCATATTCATCACAAAAATCATCTATCTTATTAGACCAAAACTCACCTCCTCTGTCTAATCTTACACACTTGATCTTTGAACCTTTATCATTTTCAACAAGATATTTGAATGCCAAAATTTTTTCAAAAGCTTCTAATTTTTATTTAAGAAATAATATCCAAGTCATCCTAGTAAAATAATCAATGAGAACCATGAATTAACTATTACATTGAATACTTTGAGTTCTCATGGGTCCATATAGATCAGTGCAGATCAACTCCAATGGCTTTGTAGTAGAGAATTCCCTAGTTTTGTATCTTCTCTTGGTTTGCTTCCCATGAAGACATGCCTTACAAAGAGAATGAGGAATCTTAGAAATCTTAGGCATATGCCTTACCAATCCCTTTGAACTAATTTTTATCATAATATCAAAATTTATATGTCCAAGCCTCTTATTCCAAAGCCAACTTTCTTCCAATTGACTTATGAAGTAATCTTCCTTCTTGGATTCATGGAATGCATACATGTTGTTATCTATTTTATGAACATTTTCAATTAACGTGCCAAATTTTGTATTTCTTATTTCATAAACATCATCATGAAAATTTATAACATTTATTTTCTTACACATTTGGCTCACACTTAAAAGGTTATGTTTCAAACCTTATACATATAAGACATTCTCAGTCCCAGTATAACCACTATCTAAACTTACACTACCTTTGTCGACTATGTTAGCAGACTTGTTATCACCAAATATAACTACACCTAGGTTAGTCTTTTTGAGAGAGATAAACTTTCTCATGTCTCCTATCATATGATTTGAGCATCCACGGTTTATGAATCATCTCTTGCTCTCATCTTCTTGAGTGTGAAAATTTTATTGAATATAAAATGACTCTTCCTTTTGTGATCTACTTGGATTTTGATTTTTTTTTCCTTCTTTAGACTTGGTCTCCTTAAGCCATTTGATAGTGTTAATGACTTATATATCCTTTTTCCAAAAGACTCTATTGTAGTTCTAGCCTATGTGACCTTGTTGGTTACATTTGTAACATATGAGATCCCTTTTGATCTCTAGAGAGAGATCACAATCCTTATATGTATGACCAAATTTATTGTAGGAGAAGCAATACCCATTGAAGACTTTGTTCATGTTTGACCCTCTTTTCTCTTGACAATTACCTCTCAATGGATTTTCATTCTTGATCCTTTTGATGGAGTTGAAATCCTTTTTGTCCTTGGATAAGAGCACATCTAATTAAGTCAAGACTTATTTTCACATTGTTTTATCCTTTGATTGTGACCTTTATTCACCACGACCTAAAAATTCTTGACTTTTGCTTCTAGATTTTTCACTACATTATTAACTTCTAATAATGCAGAAACTAGATTATCTTAAAGACAAGCCATAACCTCTTTGTTAACCATTATACCTTTAAGGGGAGATTGTTGGACATGTGTCTATCATCTCCCTTAAGGATTCATGACATGGCTTAACATTCTCCTGTGGGTACTTATCTAGTGTTTATATTAGGCATTAATAAATTGATCTTTTGGTGCAATGACAATCATGACTCCAACACTTATGAGCCTAGAGGAGGCAAAATTAACAAGTTGGTCAAGAGCATGTTTAAGAGACTTTTTGAAAGAGTTTTGGGAGAGATTTGAGAGAGGATTGTGTGTGTGAATTGGGGAGTGAAGGAGGGGTAGAGTGTCCTATGGATGAGTTAATGATAAAATTAGTTTGAGGATTATTTATATGACCTATTTGTCATAATTCTATTGGCAAAATAGTGCTCTTGTTATTTTAATGTGAGAAAAGATAAGGTGAATATTGTGTGAGCTTTTTGGTTAATCTAAGATGTAGACCAGAGTGTACACATTGTGTATGACCATCTGGTCATGTTTTTAATGTGGTGATAGAGTTGTTGTTGTGAAGGTGAAGTGTGATAAGCAGAGGTCTATCATCAAGTGTTATAGACATAAACTAAAAGGTGGAGTTGTTCATAGGTGTTATTGTGGGTACTCAACATCTAAACGGGTTGTTTCCTCCTTTCAAGGTGAAACTTGCTAAAAGTTTGGTTATTATGGGTGCTCAGCTAAACAGGTGTATTAGCTTCTTGTGAGATTGTTATCTCACTAAAATCAAGAATGGTAGTTCCTTGATCAGTTTCTTGTTATTCTAAATTAGTTCTTTTTTTATAGGATAGTAGTCCAATTATAGGTTATAGTGGGTTTTATTCCCTAACATGGTTTCCTATGTATGTCATGTGTTATGTGGTTTATCTTGATTTGTCTCTCTTTCTTATTATTATAAATTGTGTGCATGCTGCATGAATGCCATGGTAACTGATTAAGTATTTTTAAATATCATAATTGAAGTTGGATTATTTGGGTTCACTGATTCACCCCCCACCCCTTCAGTGATTGTACCTCTAAAAATTATTACAAACTTCAATGGTATAATGAATGCTCTCTAAATGCTTGTTTGATTTCTATAGAATATTTGTAAATACTAAATAAATCATTGTGATAATAAATGATAAATATTATTTCAAATAATCTCTAGATGTTTAAATGTACTACAATATGTTTATTTATAGATTACTTTAATTCAAACTATGACTTTATTTGCACGTAAATCAATATCAAACTGTTAAAAAAATAAAAAATAGGACCACAAGACATGGGACACTTGTGACAAAACCCACAACACCTTAAACATAAAAATAAAATGAGGAAAATTTTGGGCCCCAGAAACATAGAAGATGGTTGTATAAAAGACTAAAAAAATAAGAAAGAAAATAGAGAGGGGAAGAAAATTGACCAAACATGTTAATAAATCTTAACATGAACCAAAAATTGGAAAATACACAGGTATAATGCACTAATGAATGCCCAACAATACTAATAAATCCCTACATGCTTACACCCTCCAATAAATTATTATTATTATTATTATTTAAAAAATAGGCCATTAGATTATTTATTTTATCATTTTTTTAAAATGAGTGCATGTTCCTTCCAAATACGTACTATTGCATTCGATCACTCACATATTCCAATTAGCTATAACCATCCCCAATAATCCAAGTAAAAAAATATTTTCTTTAATTAAAAAATGTTGACAATTTTTTTATGATTTTTTTAAAAATCTATTTTCATTATTTAAATCAATTGCATTAAACCCTAAGGGATTTGGTGGGAGAATGGTCATGTTTTAACTTGAGGAATCCCATAATTAACTTTGAATAATTTTAATTCTCTTTGTACCTTATATTCTTCATCTATCTTATGCATTTTATTTTCTTGAGATGAACCATGCTTACCTTGTTCTTTAGACTCTTCAAACATGTGTAACTAGGATTGCCTTATGACCTTATATTCTTATCGAGTGCTTCATGAATTTCAATAGGTTTAACTACAAAAAATTATTCAAAACTTTTCTCAAGCTATTCATGAAGTGAAGATGCATCATTCAAGCTCAATAAATTGTTTTCAAGATCATCCCAAAATGCCAACTCTTCATGATCAATAGAAAGAACTTGAAGTTTATCAACTTTCTTACCAATTTCTTGTGGAACATCATGTTGGCTAATGAGTGCCTCTTCTTCACATTTTTTTCCAAGTTGATCGTCATCATCTTTCATGGACCATGGAAATTCATAAATCCACTCAAGGTCTGCTTCTTGTCTTACAACTGAAGTGTCTTCTTCTCCCAAAACCTGTGTTTGTTACTCCATGTCATCAGCTCCTTCCTCAAGCTCAAAGACTCAACCACTAGGGTGAATAGGTGTTTTAATGATAATACATTAATCATAGATAATTAAGGTATCATCTTCAATATGTTCAAGGAGTTCATTTATGGTAGCATCATCTTCCAACTCTTGAAAAGTCTTAAGAACAATCAGTTGATTCTCAAGTTGTGAAGGCAATAGAGAAGAAGTAATGAATGGAAATCCTTTAAGTATTTTGTCAACCTTGTTCACATTCTGACTTTGATTAGGAGTGTGACTAGTAGGGGGTATTACACTAGGAGTCAAACTTTGTGGCCTTGGAGAGAAATTACTTGGAGTCACATGTGCTTCCATAACATCTCTCAAATCTCTCTTTTTTCCTCTTATGTTGGCCGCAACTGATGTACTTTGGTTCAACACATAATTATCTTCCTTTTGAAAGTTCATAAGACCTACACTTTGGCTACTACCCTCTCTATGAGTATCCCTTTGCATGATATTTTCTTTTTTTGATATGAGTCAAGGAGTAGCTCCTTCTTGTGCCACTAAGGCTTGACAACCTCCTCCACCATTATACACAAAATGACCTTGAGATTATCCCTAATGATCTAAATGTTCCTCTCCTTGAGTAAGGTTAGTATGGACTAGAACAATAGCCCTTGTAGATGGAATGGAATTAGGATTATAGATATTGGGCTGCCTAATGAAACCTTGTTGACCGTGTCCTCTTCCTTGGTAGTTGTATTGGGGTGGAGGTCTATAATTTTGTGAAGGATAATATTGGGGATTAGGTGGAGCACTTGCATGTAATTTAGCTAGTTTGATCTGAGATTGTAATGATTGAATCATTTCATCTTTGTCTACAACATTATCCACCTTCTTGGGAATGGTTCTAGACTTGGCATTGGCATTGGGAACTTGTGCTACACTTGGGGTTTCAACTAAACTATGAGACAACAAAAGCATAGAAAGTCTTGAGGATAATTTCCTAGCTTATATCAAACTATTATCAGCTTCAATATCTATCCCATATGCATATGATAGAGTAAATCCTCCCATTAATTACAATATCACTTCCACATCAGTGCTAATAACCTTGAGATAAGTGGGGAATACAAAGCTTGGAGGAGGCCTCATGATAGGTGAAAATCTATACCATGTCCTTCAAAACCTTTCATTGAAATCCCCCATAGATTTATTAGGACCTCTTTTTATCACATTCAACTAGTGAATTAGTGAAGTATGGTCACTCTTATTCTCAAACCTACTCACCAACAATTCTCCAAAGTTATCCCAATTACTAATGCAACCACCTTTCAATGTCCTATATCAATCAAGTACCTTACCCTTTAGAGACATGTCAAGTAGTCTAATATCTATGTTAACTTGAGTGATATTGTGGAAGTTAAATTTTTTTGAAATGTCCCTAATGTGCTTAGATGGGGTAATAGGGCCCTCTCCATTGAAGCTAGGGAGACTTTTGGTTGCATTGGGAGGAATAGGATCATATGCAAGAAGACTAATTGGACTTTGGGTGTTGAAGGTTGGGAAAGCAAGTTACTTATCCACCTCTTCTTCCTCCTCTTGATCTTCAAAACCTTCTTGTTTGGGATGTTGTTCCTTGAGAGGAGCCTCAGATAGAGGGACTTGATTGAACGCTCTACTAGAAGATGATCTAGTAAAGATGATAAAGTATAATGTGAAGGAATTGATATACAAATAGAAATTTTGACCTTTTGGAGTCACCAAATCCTAGATTATAAACACTTTTTCAACCTTGGGCTTGTCAAGACCAGCATTCACCTTGACATGGAAACAATTAGGACCAGCTATCCCATTGAGCGTGCTAGAATTATTGTCATCAAATTGTACACCCAAGGACACTCTATTCAGAACCTATAATTTGATGTAACATTGAATCATCTCTCAAGTTGTGGGGAACTTGTAATAAATATGAATCACTAGGATTGAAAGGGATAGCTCCCTAGATTCTTATTTAAGATGCCTATCACCTAATCTAATGCTTGTTCATGAAAAAAGTTAGAAGGAACTAAAATGAATCTAACTACTATGGTGATGCACCAAACTAGTTGATCACTTACACATTTACTAGTACACTAAAGACAACAAGACAACATGAACATACACTAATCTCATAAGAACCTATTGCATCAATGTTTTATAAGAGGGTAAAGCATAGTGAGATTGAAGAGGAAGACTAGTTCACTTTCTAACTCATCAAATTCTATTAATGACACCAACTAAAACCTGTAATAGTGAAAAAAACTACATGAGGCAAGACAAGAAGGACAACAAGTCAAGGTGATACACATCTACACTTGAATAGATCAACTAATTGAAACTTGACACTACATGAATCCATGAAATGAGGTATAAATCAATCATATTATCTATCAAAGGTAGTACAAAGTGGTAGGGCTTCACCATACTAGGTGGAGGATGATATACACTGCAAAAAAGGCCAACTCTTATAGATTTTGAGAGAGGGAGAGGTAAAAGGAAGTTTAAGAGTCACTTGCACATGTGTCAACTTGAGAAAAGTAGTTACAAATGCATGGAAATAAGTTGAAAGAGATATCAACAAACCAAGGTGTAGCATCTCTTTTCAATCATTCTCTCTTAAAAACTACCTTCAACATGGGCTTCTTTGAGCCTTCCAAAGTATACTATGGATAAGTGTCTTATGTGTGCTAAGGAGAGGATGTTACAAATAGGCCTCCACCTACATTGGGAGTTTTTCTAATCATGGATATTCTCTTGCATAAGCACAATCATCACATGCAACCATGATCACTCTCCAATAGGATTTTCTTGACATTTGGTGATAGCATCTTCTTATTTTCCCTAACTGATCTATACTAGGGGTCTCATGACACATGTTAGGACACTTCATACACTTGGCTTCATCACACACATCTTTAAAAGCCTCCAAATGTAGGTTACCACTCTTTTCACTATGTCACTTTGGAGACTAGATAAAGTGAAAGGCCTAACAAGGACACTTGTGAGTATTTCTATGATTTGAAAATGGCATAGGAAGTTGGTTCAAGTCCTAATCTACCCTCCCAAGTGATTGGTATCCCATGATCATCTTCAAGACCTACAAAACACAAGAAACTATCAAAGAATTTTTTTTTGTTTGACCTATACATATTTAATACAATATATCTCCATAGATCTAATCCTCATGAATTTTTTAACAACTTCTCTTTATATATCAAGGTCAAATTTATCCATTTGGATGCACTTTGAACCTCATTTCTTCCATTGGGTCACAAGACAGGGTTTCCAAGGGTTTTGAGGTGATTTTGGGTCTTAACATTTGTTCATAAATAATAGACATTGGACCTCTAATAAAATGCCACTGAGGGCTTCTTAGGGACCCTCTAAAACTTCTCCAGTCACCTCCAAATCCCATGCATAAGCTCATGAAAGTTTCAATCATTTGAAGTTGGCATTTGAGTCCTTCTCATGCATCCTCTAAGGGTTTCAAGTGTATTCAGGACAATAAATGACTTTCTAATGATTCTCTTGTCCACTAAAGGTTCAAACACCTATATAAACATATCTCAAACATGCCTTAGTCATTTTAATAGCTCCTCAAGAGTTAGAAGTGGAAATTACTTTTATTTAGCAATTAGGCCTAGGCCTTCTCGAAAGGATTTGCTTGAAACTTAGACTTAATATGAATCCCAAATGGTTTACCCTACCTTCTAATGGCTAAAAAACTTCCAATATACCTCTAAAATCATGAATTAGTCAAGTAGAAATCTTTGACAAGGTTAAAAATGTATATGACCCTCAACTTGGCTTCTAGGCTCAGTTTCCTACACACATGATTGTAACCTTTGTAGCTCAGGGAACCCTATTTGCTTTCAAAGATCCTATGCAGGTTTTTTGGATTGTGTTAGGTGTGTTATAGCTTCTCCAACCATAATTTGAGCTTCCCCTTTCTTCTGGTCACCTACTCATCACTTTTCCCTTAAAACTATCTCTTCATGTATGGGAAAACTGCCCCTCCTTTGAGATAAAATAGAGAGGGTTTACCTTGTCTTCTTATCAAATCCAAATATTGGAGAGTGTCTCATGGGTCCTAAATATTATGTGTAAAAAAATTTAACTTCTCACTCACCAATTTGACCTTCCAACTCTTGACATTTGCTAGGTAGACTTATGAAGAAGGTAGGTTATGAGGGTAGGCAAGGTATAGGCTGTGTTTGGAGGTTGTATGGATTGTTTTGAGCTTGTTTATAACATGTATAGATCCTTCATACCTCCATAACCTTTAAATAATGGTAAATGTTCACAAGCTCAAAATAAATGACTACTAAACCTCACTTAAGTTCCTTCTCCTCTCATTCCCTAAATTGACTAAGATAACTACAAGTATGAAAGGACTAGTTTGGAAGCATCAACAAGCCTAAAAGAGGCTTTCTTAGGCACTTGAGCTTTCCAAAATAGTAATTATAATAGATATATTTTGTAAATGTCATTATCAACATGTAAAAACTTTAAACCCATCAAAATTGAACACAAGAAATAGAAATTGGCTCAAAAGGAGACCCCTCATGGTTACACATGCATAAAAAGTTATTTGAGGTGTAAGTGATTGTTCATGAAGGAAGAGCCACCAGTCTAAGATTTCTTGTTATGGATTTTAATTATACTCAGATAAATATCCACCCCCAAAACCATTCCTCCCAACTCTACTTGTATGGCCCATACCAAGTGCTTGAATTTGACCTTCTTTGGCTTGCCAAGAGAAAATGGAAGAAAATAAGTTTAAAATGGAATTTTTGACATAATTATTGAAACCAAAGCATGTAAAATAGTTTTTTGAGGTGAAGAGTCACTCTACCCACGTTCTTAGATGAAGGTGAGTTCAATAGGTCCGTACAAGTGCCCAAAGGGGCCTATTTTTAAGGAGAGACTACCATTTCCTACATATAGCTAAATTTTTAAATTACACATAAATTATCTTGACATAATTTTACCCCATACACTTTTATATTCACTTTGGTGACAAATATTTTAACTCCACCATCCGTACAAGTCATTAATTAGGCTAAAAAAGTGGCCAAATGACCCTTTTTGCACATGAAACCTAACAAGTGGCCAATTTATGACTTGAAGATACCTTGAAACATATAATATATCCCATTATTAAATTTTAAAAATAATTTGTCACTTTTACTAAGTTTGACCATGGTTGACCAACTTTGACTTTGGTTGACTAGGTCAGTACAAGGAAGATGGGCTTCAACAAGGACTAGAGGAAGGACAAGTGAGACATATAGGACAATAAGAGACCCCATATGACACATAAAACCTTATTAAAAAGTTAAAAAATACTATGGATTTACCCAATTTGACTAGAATTCAAATTTGGTCAACAACACCCACTTGACCTTTAGCTAGCACCAACTAGCAAGGAGGCTACAACCCCCTAGATGATGAAGCACCAACTCAATCACCTCCAAACTGATCTCCACATATGATCTGATTTTTTGTACACCTGATTATATACTTATCTTTATGTAACACCTATAAATTGATTTTATACCTCATACAAGCCTCTTCCTCTTTTATATCACTCAACTAGACAAATAGACCTATCTAGCTTTGAAACAAGTAATCCAATAGCTCACCATTATCAGATATTCATGACATGTTCAACATGTTATTCTAATTATTTTCATTTACTCACATAATTCTTCAAAATCTCATACCATTTTATTCACTCTCCAATTATCTAACACACAAGCAATGTATCCAAAACAACCTTTTGGATCACTCTACACCTTTTTGCTCATCCTCAATCATCAAACTTGTTCATGAACTAAAAAAATTAATGTTATACCCTTGTCACATATTCAACATGATTTTATTATAGTTTTAATTGCCTCTTACCCTTATAAAAACTCATATATAATTCGCTTCACATACCAATTTTCTAAACAAGCACAATGAGACCAAAATGACCTTCTATATATGCATTATTCTTTCTCCAAAAAATATTGGTCGGCCACAACACTTTCCTTAACACTTAAGGATTCTATCATAATTTTATAAACATCAAAATATATCTTAGGATATGTTACATACAATATACATCAACTCATTAGGTCAGCTATGCTTCAAATGGCTCAAAACAATATACCAGGCTTAAGCAACACCTAAACAATTAGCCCTCTATTAGGCCACACATTACACTTAGATACCAATAGCCCTTAACCAAATATTGAACCCTTTTAAACACTTTAACATAATTTAATCCATTCCATATTTATGTATAAAAATTCATACAACACTCCAATACACTCTCTCACCTTATGAAATCTCTTTTAGCCGTCAAGCCTTCAATAGGTCCCATGGAAACCTAATTCACCTTCATGTAACACTTTAAGCCACTATGGTCCATATGGACCTTATCAATGACAAAAACCATTTAAATAACTTTACCTTAATTATCTATTATCATTTTCCATGCTTAATAAACATCAAACCATTCACTCATACTCTAAAACCTCCATTAGGTCTTAAAGACCTATTAGGCTTAATTAGCCCAAAAACATTGTCTTCACAAAAGAGGCTGAAACTAATTAAATATAAGATTTACATGTACAATCCACATATGTATGTAAATATCAAGACCTAAGGAACATCATATAATCCATAATACACCTTCATTCAATCTCCAAAGGCTCATAAAAACCCCTGAAAGAAGCCTACTCAAACCTACAATAATTATAGTCAACTTTAACCTAAAATAACTTCAGTTGTACAAACATTCAAAACTCCAAATGAATTTTAGGATGATACATATGGAATATAATTAATTTTTTATTTTTATACCAAGAATATTTTATCAATACTTTGTCCTCTACAATCATTTCTTTTCACCTTAGTTTATTTTTTAAAAAAATAGTCAACAACAGTCAACTCTCACGTATTATATGCAATTATACGACCATTAAAACCTCTTAATCAATTTTTATGGATATACATTGAAGTAAAATAACATTTTTATTTTTACACCACCATCAAATTCATCCATTATCAAAATTTATAAATAAAATACTATTGATTGGTTTTTCTTTGTATAATGGTCACTTGATATTGCAAATTTGGCTAAGATGGAAACTAGTGAAATCTCCTTGGAAGACCAACTTTGCCCTACCATACATTTTTCTATACATCATGTCAAGACCTGAAACTTGGACCTCATTATCTCCTCTCATAGTGTAATCCATCCATATACCAAACTTCTCTTGATACCTTCACATGTGTGAATGTTGATGTCACCAATCTTCCTACTCAACCTGATTTGACAAGTGAACAAGGATGATCTAGACAAGCACACAAGCATTCCAAAGTCTTCATATCACATCCAAAAATACATCAAGAACTCTTGAAACCTCATATTACCAATTAAATATGAGCATAACATCAACAAAATTCTTTATCATCCCAAAGACCTGCGCACATGATATGCACTCTCAAATCCAATTGGAACCTATCACTTTGTCATTAATGCATTGTATACTAAGATCACCTTGACATCAATGACAATCAATGAATATCAATAACATGATAAACATGCACATGCCCCCAACTTTAGATAAAAGGTTAGTTTCAACCTAACAGTTCAAATTAGCTCAACTTATTTAACCCTAATTTGGATAAGAGGTTATCTTAACTTGGTGTTAATATAGCAAGAAAATTAATGTGATAAAATTAGATGTATCATATGTTGAATTTATAATGTTGAGATATGCCATTAATGGAAAGTATAGCTATGCTAGATATATGAATGACATAAAAAAAAGTACTTAGTTATTTATAATGATAATATAGTGTTGGATATGGTACAATCAAGAAAAAGGTAGGAAGATAGTTTGGATCAATCATTAGATTTTGGATCTTATGGATCTAGATCTTTGGATAGTTACGTCAACCTAGGATAGTTTCATCGATGCTAATGTCTGAGTTCAATGCTAGTATATTATATGAAATATGCATTGAAATAAGATACAACCACCTGAATGCTTATAGGTTTAACTTCACCTTCACTCTAGTGCATTTAGATTCAGGTAAAGGATTGTCATTCTTGGTGAAATGTAAAAACCCTAGCTTTCTATATTCAATGTGACCTTGGGGAAAATAGTTTTGTCGGCACACAGTGTCAAGCTGACATGCAATGACCCTGCTATTAAAGGAAACTGCTTACATAGGCAATACTCCATAAGGGGACCTAAAACTCATGTAGTTATCCCCTATATTTTGGCTTGTGTATGAATCATGTAATGTGTAAAACAAGTACAATATTGGCCTATATTATAACTTGGAAAATATGACCTTATGACTTCTTCTTTAGTACTTTAAACCTGTAGTTGGGTTGTTCCTTTGACTAATATCAGAATAGGGTAGAAGAGGAAAGCTTTTGGTAACTTGAGTGCTCTTTTGTTCTGATTGTTAGGTATTCATAACAAGTGAAAGAATGAGTTTTGATATTGTATTTATACCAATTTTATCATGATATAAAATGCATTAAAGTACTTAGGCTAACCATTGTAATACATTTTATTTGTAAATTAGATGATTTTATGACATTGGACCCTTGCATTAGGATAGGATAGTAACATCAATGATATTATCTTACCAGACATTAGTGTCAAGGGAGAAGGAGAGTTTACACATGCTCAAAACTTGCAAAGGTATAAGATAAGTATATTTTAAGAATTTTTGGAAAGATGGGATGTCTGTGTCATTAATATAAGGCTAGTCAGACTAAGAGATAGGCCAAGGAGCACAAGATATAACAGATACAAACCTTACATAAGTAATATATGTGTATAATGAAGAGTAAAAACTTGGGTCATGAATTTTCTAAGTGTACAAGACTGAGGTAATACATAATCACAAAATATCATCTACATCTCCCCTCCCTCCTTAATCTAGTAATGAAATTTCTAGTTTAAAGGAAAGGAATAAGTATCTGGGTGTGTATACACACCTTATCTTTACCTGAGTTAAATTTGAGTGCTTTTTTGGACTTAGATTTTAGTTCTTTGATATTGACTAACCTATAACTAAGAGTATGTTACAATGTATAATCAATACATATAATCTGGGTCAAAAGTACTTGAAATAGATTGAAATTAAAGAGCAAGGTTTAGGAGTACACATGTGTGTCAATGTCACCGATCTACCTATTATCAAGTTGTTTTTGAAAAATATGTATCATTATAAGGATCTAAAACTAAGATTAGGATAAATATAGATAAATATTTAGAGTGCATATATCTAAGGAGATAAAGAGATATATAGATATTGGAAGGCATATGATCCCAACTTTGAAGCAAAAGTGAGTTTCCACCTAGTAGTTGAGATTAGCAAAAATGTGAAACCCAATGATATTGATTGGCATCTCCTATTTTTTTATTTGTTAAGTTTTGACTCAAGTTTGTATCATTGTTTATTTTCTCAAGTGGTTAATGCTAGGGATTTTCAAGTAGTTTTATGTAGAAGGAGAAGAGTATTAGAAATGTCCAAGGAGCATATAACTAATTATTTTCATAATAGATTATGAATTTAGGCACTCAAATACTATTTTGGGTTTCATATTTTGTTTATCATTTTGGTTATATTATTTTTATGAAACATTTAAAACTCAGTCAAAGATAGGGGAACATTTGATAACCCTACCATATTTACTACTTTCATTTACTTTGCACATCATCCAAAATTCCCCTAAATTTTATCTCTATAGGTTTTTTGTTTGATCCTCATCACATTCAACATAAATATACTTTTAGGTATTATGTTGTATATATTTATCTCTTATTATAAATACTAAAATATGGTATTAAGAACTCGATAATGACAAGCTTGACATACATTTACCACACACTACTAACATGTATAAATATGGTCTCAACCCATCATTCTCTCACACCTACATGTCACCTTATGAGTTTGGTCATTTTATATTGTTGTTTCACACCTAAAAGAACCTAACAATTTGTTTAAAATTCACTAACTTTCTTCAATATACATATCAGACCTTCAACTAAGTCATCTTTTGCATGGGTCAATAACACTAGACTAGGTCAATATCACCAGTCAATTTTGACCTGAGCCTAATGTATTGGCCCTCTCCTAGTAATAGCTATTTTTAAAAATCAAACATTTTCTTAGGTGTGACCCATATATCTAACATGTTAGTAGTGTGATAAATTGCCCAGCTAAACATATATATTTGAATCAAGGTCTCACTTAATAAGGGTCTTTTGACTTATCTAGTACACATTTATACACTATTACACATTGAGCAAATACATGCTATTATTTTTGAATTAAAAATTAGTCACTAAGAGTGGTCATAAGACAAGTTTGAAGCATACCAAATCCAAGTCAAATAAATCATTTTTAAGTATCAAATCCAAATCATTAGCTTCATTCATATAGTGAAGCAACACAATTACATAATCACACTAGATGGAATAACTACATGTTGCTTGATTTCCCTCCTTGGAGTATCATATACATAGGTAGTAGTCAATAATAAATGGGGATGATTGGGGTAACTCAGTCCATTACACTTTCTATGTTTTTATGTTTCTATTACTCACAAGTACACATAGGGTTTCAAGTTTAAGGAGATTACTATCTAGAGTTGTGCATATATCAAAGTTCATCATTGCACATACAGAGCTTTCAAAGATAGGATAAGCTCACCATATAGTCATAGACCCTATTTTTTTTCAAAGGTCACTATAGACCACTACATGTCAATATCATCATTTGATATTGGCATATATCTGATAGAATTGATCCCATGTAGATAAAAACCTAATTCCAAAACTTGACAAATCACAAGCTTGCTTTAATTAATTTTCATTTCCAGAACAAAGTCATAGTCAAATATTGGTCAAAAAATCTAAGTATTATTTTTGGCTTATGCTAATTTTAAAATCATTTCAATCAATTTCAGTATTTTACATTTAGACGTATACTTGAATTCCATATTTGTCAACCTAAATTATTCTACTAGTTTTTATCCTACTAGGGTTTCAAAAAGTAATTTAGGGTAAAAAATATTGGTGAACCCATACACTGATTGAATCATGCCAAACCCTATGTCTCCCTTAGGCTTTCATCATTCTAGGGTTTTAGATTTTTTGTCTTAGGGTTTCAATTTTATTTTTTTATTTCCCTACACAAAAGACAATAAATATTTTTCACCTTTGGCCTTAGCATTCTGCATACATGTTTGGATGGTTGCATCCAATACCATCCAAGAAGGATAGTTCTCTTGTACCTCTAAGGTGAAGTACAAGATTAAGTGGAACCCATATAAAACACAACTAGAATTCTTCTACTTCATCTAAAATTGATATAATGAATGTCTTTTCTTCTTTTGATTTTGAAATTATTCATGAATTTGTACAGACAGATGATTAAGTTGGCATGCCTCCATTATAACATGATAATCAATATTATCACAGTGAACATAATACTTGAGATAATTATGAAGGCCTAGATATAATTGATCCCAACAAACTTAATGGAGTAGATCATGACCAATTCAGAGCCTTGTTTGAATTTCATTAACGACTTTGTCAATATCCTAAAGATATGGATAGAATAGTCAAATTGATCATAACATCTAAGGCCACACACCTAGCTAAGATCACTACATCTTAGGCACAACAACAAGGAACCTTTACTATTTTTAATCCATACTTTTTAGGTACCAACCCAACCATAGGAGTTAGACCTATACTATTAGTATTATTCCTATATCTATACCTCCAGTGATGCATGTGACATCAATTCAAAGTGTGGGGGAAGTAGAAGGCTTCCAACATATTTCCATACCTATTCCTATGTAGGTAGCCTTTACCCCTCTTATAATTACTATGATTTTACATCACCAACCTCATCCACTGCATGCTCCCTTGAGTATATTTTTACATCTCTACATGTTAAGATGTTGCAGTTAGAGCAAGGTGCATCTAGAGCTAGTCATTCACTAAATTGGCATGCTTTGCTTCATAGCCCATTATCCCTTAAGATAGAAACTTATCCTTTAAATGCAGGTTTTGTAGCTCCTAAACTACCAGTAGACGAAGGTGAATGTGGCCCAAAACAACACCTTCAATCATTCCATGCAACATGATTGGATTATACATATAATAAAAACTTATTAACCAAGTTATTCATGAGGAGTCTCAAAGAATATGCTTTTTGATGTTTCTATGACCTTACCATCTAATTAGTAAGAGCATTTAACCTTTTGTAAAATCAACTTCTAGCACATTTCGTTATCAACAATTATGTGCAAATTGCTAAATTTAAGCAAGGATCCAACAAGCCAATCAATGATTATGTACTTCAATACAAGACTTTGGTAGCTAAAAAGACTAATGGTATGGATGAACAATGAGTTAAAAGACACATTCAAGTAACATTTGATTGCATCAATCCACAAATCAATCATATTCAAGAGATCTACATCCTTTGATGAGCTATGCCACACAGTAAGAGGTAGATAAGTTAATTTCATAGTTTGACAAAAATAGGGCTTTAAAAAGTATCTTGAATATTATGCTATCTAGAGATAGTCTTCAAAGTCTAATAATAAAAATTAGGGGTTTGAATAATTGCAACAATAATCATGAAAAGTCATGGCAAGAAAAGGAACATTTCCAAACCATTTAGTTCTATTTTTGGTCACCATAAATGTAGAGTATGGTTTTGGGATTTTTCAAGCATGCACAAAAGCATTTGAAGAATGGATTCATTAAATCTAGGGATCCAAAAAGCTCAATCAACTTTTTAAATCTTCATGGTGATCATTAGATAGCTACACTTCTTCTCCAACCTCTAATTGGACAATTGAACATTAAAATGATAAGAAAACTTACTTTTTTTTAGGGGGGTTGCAATAGACCAAGGAACATCAAAACTTCTTTGATATTTGGCATGGCCCTCAACGACATACAATATGGAGAACAACACAAATAAATGCAATGATTATTCAGCCTTATAAACCAATGTAATGTAATATGCTACTACTAAAAAATTCAACCTTATATTGAATTCTCTATAAATATTTGTTTGATTTTTCTATAATATTTTTAAATGCTCAATAAATTATTATGATAATAAATAGTAAATACTCTTTTAAATAATCTCTAAATATTTAAATGCATTACAATACATGTGAAATTATAAATAACTTTTTTTCAAACTAAAACTCTATTAATATGTAAATCAATATTAAATTACTAAAAAACTAAATAAACAAAACTACAAAACACGAGATATTAGTAATAAACCCACAACACCCTAAAAATAAAAATGCAATGAAAACATTTTTAAACCTAAAAAAACATGAAGAAATTTCTAAGAAAAACTATTAAAATAAAAATAAAAAATAGAAACATGAATATAATTGAACATGTCAATAGATCCTAATATTGACCAACAAGTGAGAAATACATAGATACCCTAGACTAATAAATACCTAAATGTCGACACCCTCCAACAAAGCATCTATATCCCAATTTTAAAGTGATTATTATTATTCTTATTTATTTTTAAAATAGCCCAAAAAATTCGACATGATTTGAATCATGTGGTTCGAATAATTTATGCGTGCCATTACATTACAATAATTTATTATTTTATTCTCTAAATATTACTATAAATAAATGAATGAATGCATTTATTTATGTGAAAAATGGAAGTTGTGTTGGGAATTTGCCAATCGTGTTCCAAGTTATCTAGTCTATTTTTAGAGCAAATGCCTCTTTATTGGATAATGTCAATGGTCAATATGAAGCTCTTGTAATGGTTAGAAAGATGTTTAAAATATAATGTATTTTTATAATAAAATAAAATTGTTGTGTCTTTGTATATTAATAGAACAATTTTACAATAAGATTTTTTGATATTAATAAATATAATTTTTTAGATTTAAAAAATGTTTATTGAAATATATAAGAATAAATTTATCTTAAATTAATTATTTTATTTTTTTCTCAATTTTTGGTAAGGATATTTCATTGTATAATCTTTATTATGTTGATTTTTTTCTTACTTATAAAATGATTTTATTTAAAATACCTTAAATTTATACCATCAAGTTTTCATGAGTCTTGACTATCCATCTATCCAATTATTAATAATGTAGATGCTTGTATCTAAGTTGTACTCTATTATCTATCAATCAAAATGGATAATAAATTAGATTCAACTATATAAAATTTTCTTTCCCTAAAATATGACACCATAATTATTAAAACTAACAACAACAATAAATTTCATTCAATGGAATTTAATATCATGCACAACCTTGAATGTAATGGTGATAAAGAATTTCATCTAAATTTTATAATCTTAATTGGTATTGGAGTACGACAAATATTTTTTGTGGTGCTTCTAAAGCCTTTGATGACATGGAGGAATAAGACATCTTAATTATTACATGATATTTATCGGCTAAGCATTTACAAAACCTCTAAATATGTGATCTTAGAGCCTATCATCAAAAAGTCTTAATCTTCCTCATCTCCTCATTGTGCATAAAGACTAAACGAAGCCCCCTCTAACTTGTTCCTCATTGCATAAATCACATAGATTTGGTCTTAAAATCACACTTTGGCAAGCAATGTGGATTTTCATCTCTTCAACATATAAGCAAACTCAAAATTTATTTTGTCTTTTTAGCTTCTTCATGTCTTATTTTCCTTCATTATAGTTTAATGGCTATACGGTCGATGACACACGAGTTGTGAAAGATCAATGTCAATGGTACTCTTATGTTTTCATCCCTCCCTAAGAAATAAATTAGCACCATTATATCCCTTATAAAGGTATAAATTAAATTACCTTATTTTATTATGGTGGTCGAGGACATAGATTTCTTGATCCTTGTTGCCTCCTTGTGCCCATTGTGGACATTCCATCTAGCATCACACTCCAAAATGGATTTTTGTACATCTACATCAATATATTTCAGCATGTTATCCTAGTTTGTGACTATTGTACCTTGTTTCCAAGTTATCAGACATTGATTGCTATTTATTGTTGAGTTTATTCATTTGTTGTGGTATTTTTGTAGTAAGGGTTTGTTGTAATTAGTTTTGAATTTATAATCAGCTCCTTGAATAAATATTATAGTTGGTTTGTTATCAGATTTAGAATTTTAATTTTCATGTTATTTTTTAGGATTTATTCCAGCTTACTTAAATTTAAAAAATTAGAATAGATAAAAATCATAAAAAGGGATCTCTCTCTCTCTCTCTCTCTCTCTCTCTCTCTCTCTCTCTCTCTCTCTCTCTCTCTCTCTCTCTCTCTCTCTCTCTCTCTCTCTCTCTCTCTCTCTCTCTCTCTCTCTCTCTCTCTCTCTCTCTCTCTCTCTCTCTCTCTCTCTCTCACACACACACACACACACACACACACGCATGGGTGCACGTGCACGCACGTATTATTTTTTATATAGTGCACTATATAAAATCACACTCATATATATTTAGAGGATTGAGACAAGGTTACAACCAAATTATTTGTATTTTTTTAATATCCACATGGATAGGTGCACATACCCATGTTTTCTTAGTAGTTGGTTAACTTTACTAGCGGTTTATGGGTTTTCATATCCTCAATGGTCAAGCATGGTTATGGTTTGACATACTCAAACCTTGTTGTTGCTTAAAGGCGAGTGTTAAACTTTAAATTCACACTCAATACTCAATTTTAAGTATGACTTAGCATACTCAAAAATTATTTTGGTTTGAGGGGTATGGCCAAACCAATAATCAAGGGTCAAGTTTGAATTTTGTTTAGCACCATGATTGTTTACTTGAGGAAGATTATTGAAATTTATCGTACTCTAAAAATTCAAGCTTGGTTGTGGCTTAGAATACTGAATCCTTATCTTTGGCTTGAGGGGGAGTTTTATAAGATATAATTTCACTCAATTTTGAGATTTATATTTTTTGGGATCAATTACTACTAATAAGCTTTTGATGATGTAGATTCATGGAATGGACCTACTCAAAGTAAACATTATAAAAAGTGTAAAAATATAATAAACAATGCCTGATTAATTGTTAAATCAAACATGTAAGGAGATATAAAGATTTTACATTTTTAGATTAGCATCTTAAAGAATTTTGCATTGTTTCTAGGCATGTTGTTGTAATTTGAATTGCCCATTCCAATAGATGAATATATGAAAATTTTGCATGTCATATCTAAACTCAAAAAATAAAAATGTGAAGACTATACAAATAATCATGGTCATTTTCAAAATCGTATGACCAGTCCCAGTTTGAACTTGCAAAATGTGAGAAATATCAAATTACTCATTTTCACTCATTATTGCCTTCTAGGATAATTGCATGCTTTGCAATTTGTCCTCATGAAAATAAAACATATTAATTTGAAATTGATAAGGTTTTGGTATGCGATTTTACATTGATAGGGTTAGTGGTGGAACTTCACCCTTATAATTATTAATATTCCTCAAAGATATACATATATTAGAATTGATAAACAAAATTTGGATAATAAAAATAACGCTAACTAATTGATCCAAGAGTGCTCTAAAGAAATCTTTGATAACAATTGATAAGTGTTTGACTGTAATTTATGATCAAATATATCTAACCACTTGTCTATTAATAGATGACATAAATTCAATTTTTTTTAAATATGGCATGCATGACTAACATTTAATGGATAGAAATGGGCAAGGAGAAAATGATAGATGAGCCCATCAGAATTAAAATCTATAGCACAATAAAAAAAATTAGAATCATTTATGTGGTATTGACACTTGATAATAAAATGAACCTAATCACTTGTTTAATTATAAATAACTTGAATTTAAGATTTGGTGGAATTGTTGGATGTGACCAACCTCCAATGATTAGAAAGTGACATAAGAAAACATGTCAATATCATACAAAGGGACTTGATAGGTGTTATTATTACACGAACATTTCTAGCACGAGAGATGATAAGCATGAGGAAGATGTGTGCGTTTAAATGGGAACAAAGTTCATCATAATTGTTAAATAATGCCTATATGAAAACAAATTAAATTGTTATTATTGGGTTTACGAATAAGACATGTTTCTCAATATTACATTGAAGTCACGTGTCTTGCCTCTAACTTATTGGCTCTTACCTTGACTTTTGACACATGTATATATGGATTTAGGTGAGAATATATAAGTGGAATTCAAGGTAGGGACCAAAATATCGGAGGGTGAGACATAAGATTTCATGTGGATTTATGTGAGAATATGTAAAATAAATTAAGGTAGCATCTGAAAACTCAAAGGGTGAGACATATAATTTCAACCTAACACAAAAAAAACATATTTTATTTGTACATCTAATACCGGATAAGTTAATTTTTTTTTCAAATTTATCATATATAAATTCAATATATTTTAAATTATAATTTGAAGAAGTTTAAAATATAACAATTATAATATTTAAAATAATATTAATCTTATATTAAGTGAAAAGTTGAATTATTTTTAAATATTGTTTGTGTAATTGATAGGAAAATCCATCACAACACACATCGCGAAACAATGAGCATTTACTCAAAAATTGTAACATATGTGTTGACCCAGTGGATTGCACCTTGATAGGAGGCTGAGCTCCTGCTTTCCACATGTCACAATGGAAACTCCCCTCTTGCCAGTGGGTCTGGCAAAACTGGGAGGAGAGTCTCTGGATAAGGGCTAGCTCCCTTTGATGTATCCTTTAGGTCATGGATTTCCTACTACTAACAAATAAATGAAAAAGGGGAGGGGACGGGGAGGGGGGTGGGTGGCGAGGCGGGGTGAAAAAGGAGAAGGATGCTAAAAATAGAACCTAAACCTAAAATAAAAGGTGATACACCAAAAAGCTGATCTACTTAGCTCAAACATACACTTTTCACCAAGAAGAGGTTGGCATACACTTCATTTGATATGGGAAACTCTTCTGCATCAATGAGCTAGGGGTCTTATGGGGGTACAGGGAGGAAGAACTACCAGAGGTGTTCTAAGACACTCTATGGCAACCTATTCACATGTGCCTATATTCTTGTTGTAGACACTTCTGGCAAACCTGCAAAAGAAGAAACTTCACAATGCACTAGACATGCTGGAATCATTTTGTGAAAGCATAAAAGAAAATAACTTAACACAAAAATGAAAACATAGACATATGCTTGAGTGCAAGTTCAAATGGAGGTAAAAAATTGCTAAGTCTTGATTCAAGGTAAAATCCGGCAGAGTTCCACCTTACAAACCTAGAGATTTTTGGGCAGAGCTTTGCCTTATAGGCTGAGAGAGCTTTTTCAAAATGAGAAGTTTACAATATATAGAGAGAGAAGAAGACTTTGGTGCTTTATGGAAAAGACTTTGGCACTTTCTTTTTACAAGTGGCCCATGTGCATTTGAGAACATTAGGAAGAGGAAGTCGTTGTTGCTGATATCATCCTTCTAGAAGAGGCCTACTAGAACCATGTTGTGTAATCATCGGTCTTGAATTTGGCATTTAAACATTAATGTGAAAGCACAAGCCACGCCTCTTTTTCTACAAACAAGACTGCTCCTTTCAGATATTCACATGGTTTGTCTACTTATAAATGCAAGATGGAGAAAACAAGGCACACCGTTCACTGTTCGTGCCTCTTGATGACCGCTTGGCAGGCACTGTTCCAACTACAGGAGTAAATCCTTGAGTCGACACCTCCTTTTGCCACCTAGACTATTTTGTCTATTTCTGCACTTTGTCTCTTCCTGGTTTTGTCTTCTCTATCTCCTTCAGCCCTCGGGGCTATCTTCTTGGCGGGTCGCTAAGTTTACTCATGGCCTATCCTTAAGCTTTTCAAAATCAATGGCTATTTCACTACCTTAAATTTGACTTCTATGCACCCATCACTTAGCATTTGAACTTCCAATGGCTAGTTTGCCATGCTCGATTTTGACGTCTTTGGGCCCGTCACCCCTTGGAATTTCTTATTTGATCCTTCCCCAAGGGGAAGTGTCCCTTCAGCTTTGGAGAAGTGCCCCCTTCATTCTTGGTTGAGAGTCCCCCACAATGGTACTTGCCCTTCGGGGTCCTTCAGGCTCCTTGGTCCTAAAATCCTTCAAACAAAATGTCCGAAGGAATTCTTTCAAACAAAATGTTTGAAGGATTTATTCCTTTGCTTTTCTACTTATTTCCTCAGCGCTTTTCTCTTCGATCGGGCTTTTGTCTTAGCCATTTTTTCTGCAGACAAAATGTCTGCAAGAATTGTCTCGCTCGCTTCCTTTCCTTCAGAGTTTTTTCTCGGGTTTTTTCCCGCGGCTTTTCCCAAATTTCTTTAGATTTTTCGTCCGAAGGAATTCCTTCGGACAAAAGTCTGAAAGAAATCATTTTATGCCTTTTGCCTTAGTCTTTTTACTTTGTTTCCTTCAGACTTTTTTGCTCATAGCCTTTCCAAATTTCTTTGGAATTTTTATCTGAAGGAATTATGTCCTTGTCTTTTCCTTCGACTGCCTTTGAAAAGTGCCCTTCAAGAAAGTTGGAGGGCACCCGAGTGCTACGAAAATGTCCCAAATTCATTCCTGTACCTTCCCTAAGGGTAGGTGCCCTTCGAGAATGTTGAAAACAACCCTTCCGAAGGGTACTTCCTTTGCCTTGCTTGTTTGAAAGGTCTTTTGGATTCTCCAAAGTATTCCTTTAGACAAAAGTCTGAAAGAATTACTTCCTTTTGCTTATAGGCTCCCCTTTGAAAAGTGCCTTTGGACTTTCTTCTGCCTTAGTCCCTTTTTTTTTGAAGGAAAATCTGACCCTTTCATTCTTTGAACTGGTTCATCTTCTGTCGAAAGACTTGTGCAACCTGAATTCGACTGCTCAGAACATTCAAGGGAAGAAGGGGACCGATTTTGGCCTACAGGACCAAAATGGTCAACAATATGAGTAATTCAAACAATACATAACCAAGGTAGTAATTAAAATGTAGATCGCCACTTAACTCTACAAAATTTTATTTACTTTTTGTCATATCAAATTTCACTCACACAACTGAAAAAATAATGTATGTTTTATAAAAAGAAAAGAAAACACATCACCCCATTCTTATTTCTATTTTTTATCATGTACACTCCAATCACCAAGAGATATCAATCTAAACACATCCACTCATTGTCACCAAATCAAGAAAAGGAAAGTATCCTGCCAAATTTCGTTTACATAACTGAAAAAATAATGTGTTTTTTTATAAAAACAAAATAAAACAAATCACCCCATTCTTATTTCTTATTTTTTATTATTTACACTCCAATCATCAACAATCAGCAATCTCAACACATTCATTTATTATCACCAAATCAAAAAAAAGAAAGTATCATGCCAAATTTCGCTTAAACAACCAAAAAAATAATGTGTTTTTTATAAAAACAAAAGGAAACACATCACTCCATTCTTATTTCTTATTATTTACATTCCAATCATCAAAAAATATATATCTCAACACGTTCACTTATTATTATCAAATCAAAAAAAGAAAATATCATACCAAATTTTACTTATACAATTAAAAAAATAATGTGTGTTTTATAAAAACAAAATAAAACACATTACCCATTCTTATTTCTTATTGTTTACACTCCAATCATCAACAGATATCAATCTCAACACATCCATTCATTATAGTGAAATCAAGAGAAAAAAATATATCATACCAAATTTCACTTACACAACTGAAAAAATAATATGTATTTTATAAAAATAAAAATAAACACATCACCCCATTCTCATTCTTATTTTTTATTGTTTACACTCCAATCAGCAACATATACCAATCTCAACACGTCCACTCATTGTCACCAAATCAAGAAAAGGAAAGTAGTCGATTGAGGAGTTTATTGGGTGGTTTTGATGTAGAAGGATGGGAAGAAGAAATACTAGGTTTAGATCTGGATCTAGATATGGTGGATCGAATTGCAGATTTAATGTAGTTGGAGTTGAAGTCAAAAAGCTTGGAATTGGAATTGGAATTAGTGATGAGATGTGGATGTGTTTCACCACCCTCACCACGCCACCTCCTGTCTGAATCCTTTTTCTACACATGAAAATATTTGTAATGAATTTTACATTGTGTTAACATGCCAAACATAAAGCTATTTATTTCAATTAAAGATGTGAAAAGATTTAAAACCTTTGTTGGCTTTTCTTGTTGAATTGCATCGTTGCATTTTGCGCTTCCAGCCGTCAAATCCCTGCATTTGCAGTGCATTGCATTAAGATTAGTAAGAAGCGAATTACACTAGTTGTAATTCATTCTCTTAAAAATCTTAACTCACATTTTAAAATGGTTTTGAATCTCTTTGTCCTGAGGTTGAGCAACCTGTTTCCTCAATGGAAAATCCTTGGATTCCTCTGAGGGAATAAATACATGTTGGTCATCCTTGCAGAGAAAATGGTGGGCCAAACAGTCATTAAAAGGCACCGCCACTGCATAGTTATGTTGGCTAACAGAAGCAAGTCCACTCATGGCATCGGCATCCTCCTCATCATCGTCTGCATCTGAGCATCCATCTCTTTGAGCATTTCTATACAATGCAATTTTAACAAGACGATTCAGTACTCCCACCAACTCTTCTAAGAAATCCACCGCTGCCCATGACAGACTAGTATTAGCACTAGCACTGCCTAACTCCATAGCCTTCTCCTTTATTACCTCAAGCTTTTCAATATGCAACTGCAAATCTGACTCATTAAATATTTTTGTGCTGCCAGATAAATTTTTATTGCTCTTCTTAGTGTCAGTTTCCCCAAGCTTTAACAATGGATGAGCAAGTGCTTTAACAAGTTTGACTGTCTCAGTTATACTGATACAGAACCTGGAAGCAGTGGAACTGTTGCCATTGTTGTTTGCATATGATCTTGAACTCCACTGCTTCTCTCTGTCTGCTGCTTGAACCTGAACCTCAATTTCTTGTTTATGAGATCTTGTTTTGTCCTCTTGAGAGCAAGGAGCAATACTCTCAACCTCAGTCAAGTAGTCTATGTTGGAAAAATCCAAATCCATGGACTTGGGTTCATGATCATGGTGTAGCATTAAGGCCTTATCCTTCCTAAAGTGTTCTAACTCGGCAATCATAGCAGATGCCCATGATCGAGCACAACTTGCCTCATCTGCATCATTTATGCTGGCTAAATTGGGTTCTGGATCACAATTACTAGATGATCTCAAGACTTCATCAAGCAGTTGCATCTGTGCATTAGATAAATCATGGTACTTATCGATCGTGCCCATTGGAAGATGAGTGTTCCTTATAACCAAAGGAGATCTAGAGGTGTTATGGGAAGTGGAAGCCAATCTTGTATACTTTTCATCGCTCCGGATCTGGAGCTCTTTGTTCAGAAGATGGAGTTCGTATTTCAATCTGGAATTCTCTTTGAACAAACCAGTGATCTTAAGATAGAGAGAGTGGACTTCAGTTTCAGCTTTGTCTTTTTCCTCTGTGATGTGTGCAAGAGAGGTGATGATAGCAGTGTTTTGGGACTCCATTTCTGTCATACATTTGTCAAGTCGGTCCTTCTCTTCAAGAGCTTCCTCCAACTGCTGCTTGTACCTTGCACCCTCTGCTTCCGCCTTTTGCCACCCTACACTTACAATTTACAATATATATAACCTCGATCGCATACGAGCTGTCAGCTGTGTGGAATATATGTAATGTAAAAAACAAAATGAAGAATTAATGGACCTGAAACAGCTTCTTCAGCAATCTCGGCATGATTTTCAGATAAACTTTGGCTTCGTTTCTCATAATTTGGTTTGCTTTCCCTCTCCTGCTCCATCTCCTATAACATCAAAGGACAAATAGAAATAGAGATAGAAATAGAAAACTGCCTAAAATCGTATATAGTTATACCTGTTTATGGAAAGTATGATTTGGAGGTGGTGTTTGAGTGGATTTTTTTCTCCATGGCCACCTGCTACTGCGTGCCTCCATTTGCAGATCTCCGATCCTGAGAAGCGGCGCTGAGATGAGCTGAGCTGCTATTTGGAAATCACAAATTTCGTTTCATGCATATCATTCTGGCAATCCCAACTTTCCTCTTTCTCTTTTTTCAGAAAAGTGATCCACCGCTGCCGACTATTCGATTTTTTATCAATTCTAAACCCCACTTTGGAATGTTTGAATTTCAATATATTAGTGGAAAGCAAAAGGAAGGATAGCCTTTATGCCAAAACATAACTGGCCTGGTGCCCTGGCCCTCGACCTCCTTTATAGTAACCTGCTACCGCGATATATATATATATATATATATATATATATATATATAATCCTATCAAATTTAGTGCTTTAACCAAAATAATTCTTGGATTTTACTTACTTTCGGCACCATCACTTTAGCTATAATTTGTGGTCCATTATAATTATATATTCTTAATTGGTATTGGAGTACTACAAACATTTTTTTGTGGTGCTTCTAAAGCTTTTGATGATATAGAGGAATAATACATCTTCTCAATTATTACACAATCTCCAACTATGTGATATGAGACTTTACCATCAAAAAGACTCAAGCTTCCTCATCTTTTTATTGTGCATAGAGATTCCAAGAGGCCCTCTCTAGCTTGTTCTTCATTGCATAAATGATATAGTTTTGGTTTTAAAATCACACTTTGACAAACAATGTGGATTTTCATCTCTTCAATATATAAGCAAACTCAAAATTTATTTTGGTTTTTTAGTTTCTTCATGTTTTATTTTCCTTCATAATAATTTAATGGCTATAAGATCGATAACATGCGAGTTGTGAAAGCACTGTCTCAATGAGACTCTTATTTTTTCATTAGTCTCTAACCAAAAACTAACACCATTTTATCCCTTATAAAAGTACAAATTAAATTAGGACATAGATTTCTCAATCCTATTAATTGACCATATGACTAAACATTTATATATTAACATAATGTTAACACCTTTTATAAAATTGTCTATATTATTATAGAATACGTGATCAATGTTAATCACCCATTTGATCATATTCTAGAACATTTGATAATACCAATTTTGAGTACCATCCTATTTAAATAAATTATTGATATTGAAAACATCTTTGAATGAAAATTTTGTTCTAGTACGCGTCAAAATTTATCCTCTCTTCCATTGGCTAATGCCAAGGATTGATAAAAAGTAGTGGAAATGTCCAAGAACATATAACCAATTACTTTCCAAAGAAATTGTGACTTTAAGATCTTTAATATTTTGTGGGTTTCATATGTTGTTTGTTATTTCAGTTTCATATTTTTTTTAAATGAAAACCTCAAAGCCACGGCATATCTAATGACCCTCCCTCTACTTATTACTTTAATCCTCATCACACTCTACATAAATAGATTGTTTGTCGGGACAAAAATTTTATATATCTCTCTTACCCAAACTTCATAAATTCTCTCAAAGTTGTTTGGTTTTTCCGTGGATTTATTTTAAGTTTTCTTTACAAATGTTTGTTTAGTGTTTTTATTTATGCAAAGCATTAGGTTCGTATGTAAACACTTTGTATTCTTATAAAACATTTTTTGTACGAGTGGAATTTTTTATCTTTTTTTCTTTTTATTAAAATGTATTTTTTTCCTTATAAAGTTGTGCCATAAAACAAATAAGCAAATGTGTGCTGATTATTAGTAATTCTTTCTTCCTTACCATTATGGTAGGATTTGTTATTAAAATTTGTTAGGATTTGATATTAGGTTTTAATAGTTATACATATTCATAATGAAAGAATGGTTGGTTAGGGGTTTACTCAATTTTAATATAATAAAGATTAGTTAGAGTTTTTTGATAGGTTATAAGGTTTGATAGGTCTTTCACTTATTTTATTAATACGAAAAACTATTATAAAGTATTGGACAGAGTTCATAGAATAAAGGTAAGAGCAAATACGAGAGCCTACTACAAAGGGAGGGAACAATAAAATACCACGAAAAATAAACAGCCCTAAAAGGGCACCAAAGCTAGGTAACAGAGAGTCGTAAACTCCACTCAAACAAAGCACCCAATATCAAAGCAGCTCCAATGACCATGCAAGAACCAAAAAGAACACCTTGAGCCACCAATTACTTGTGGACTACAATGCCACCATAGCCCATAGACTGAGAAGCATCATCACCCAACCATTCACCATCCTCTACCACCACCCCAAACGTGGTCATCCCATCCAACTCATCATCCCCTATTGTAGAACGAGCAAGGGCCATTGCCCTATAGGTAAGCAAGCCTTCTATCCAATTGCAATTTAGATGGTCAACCAAATTGGCAAACATGTATTCAAAATCAAGAAAGGCCCTCAACAGGATCACTCTTAGACCGAAAGACCCAGAGAATATTTCTGGCTGCTTCTCTTCTAGGGGAAGTATTCACAACAGCCACCAGGCCCATCCAAAAACTAACATGAACCAACCTCGAGGCTACCTCAACCATCATTTTTTTGTCCTTGGAGGCAAGGATAAAATTATAAATGAAAGATTACACCACCATACAATTAATTTTCATCCTACAACCAGTTTTTAGAAACACTAAACCCATAACCACCTTGACCATGTGTAGGACAATGCCCAACTAAATAAGAAAAACCCACTTCAACCTAGCATCTGAAAGGTGACCCCAAAAATCCAACTTTGGCTTGTAGTTTTTAGGCAGATTAATAGTTTGCTGAGGGAAATTTGCATTAAAGGGTCCATGAAAACCAACTACAAAACCCATAGAGCAAATAACGAATCCCATTGTGGCCCAAATGGGTGCCATCAGTGAAAAAATGATGGGAAACACTTCGACCTATGAAAGGAGAGATGAGGGGACACTTCCTGTGTTTGGAAGAGTAAGGTTGTTAATAGCCATAAATGATGCAATTAATAGTGGTAGCCTATGACATTCTATGCCAAAAATACCCATTGATCCCATAAGCTCCCCAATGATATTAATCACCAAATCAATAATTTGTGAGATAACTTTGTTAGCAAGAGCATTCACCACCTTATTCGCTTCTCTGAAACAATGAGTGGCCTCCCAAGAGTTAAGGTTGTCCAACATGTCCCAAGATCAATGAAATATGTTTTCTACATTTTAAGAGCCATCTTTTCCATTACAGAGTGCTTGAATAATAATTATAGATTCACCTTCAATAATAACATTATCAACTCCACATTGGGCCACCATGTCTAGTCCCAAAACTAGGGCTTGGACCTTAGCTTCATTATTTGTGCCATCTACCAGCTTCATAGAGGCTACACAAATCATAAAACTATTGTAAACATAGATGACATGGACAACCTCTGAAACACTAGGGTTACCCCTAGCCGCTCCATCAAAATTTAGTTTGAACAACCTGGGAGAGGGCAGAGTCCACTCCAATTTCCCACTTCTCTTGGAAACCTTCAGAATGGCCACTAGCCCATTAACAAAAGGAGCTTTCAGCCCACACCACATGGAGAGAATCTATAAATCCTAATTATAAAGGTTGCCGTTGAATATTTGAGCATAAGGGGAACCTGTATACAAGAGAAAGTGAAGATCTATAAATCCATCCTATCTCAAAAAAGATAAATCAAAATAACCCTTCCCCTTGTTGGTATATTTATATAATTGGGGTCATAACCAATATGGGTCTAGTAGACCTAACTAAGGGGTCTCTTACCATACAATATCACTAGAGAGGGTTCCAAAGCCTCTAATCAAGTAATACCACACAATAACCCTAGCTAGGTTTTATGGTTTGTAATAAAGTAAAATAAATCTAATCTAGTACTCACCAAATCTTGTGGCACAAATAGTGGATAATAAGCATAAATAATAAACATACAAATAATAACTCTACTCAAGTAAATATAGAGGTAATCCTAAGCATGGAGAGATAAATAAATTCATAAGCCATTACACATGCAAATCTATCTACTAACAAAAGAGGAGTAAGAGTTAGGAATCCTTACCTTGAAGATGAACTATCAAATTTCAATTTCTCCCTTGGCCAATTATTATTTATAAGAGGTCATTTTAGTTCATAAGGATGAAAAAGATAGGTCAGTTCTAGGCTACAAGACTTCTATTCATCCAAAAGACTTTTCCCACAAGACAAGATTCTTCTCCAAAGGAAGTATGAGACCCTAAGTAATGACTCCTCAAGTATAATGGTAGATAAGCAGATAAACAAGTGAAAATGAATGATTCTATCTATTAAAAATGAGGTGAAGGATGTGTTTATATAGTTGTATCTAATCCTAAACCTTTTTGAATTTTAACCAACACAGTTGGCTTAGTCGACCTAGTTGTTTATGAAATAGAATAGTTAGGTCATAAACTAAATTAGTTATTTGACTTAGTCCTATAACGTGCTCAATTATGAAAATAGGGTTGACCCATTCAACTATGTTTGTAGGAGCATCTAAATGAGGTTTTAAGGTTTAGATAAATGTATGAGAGGTATTTATGTTGGTTCTAAGTGGTGGTATAGGAAACAAAATTTTTGTGAAGCATCAATGGTCTACCCACCCCTTTCCCAGTGCACCCTTTAAGGCATGCACTTAGAGAGATTGAGACTTGATGGGTTCCTTCAAGAGAGCAAGCATCAATAATTTATGAAATTTAAAAATATTATGTGTATACATATGCCCCATGCAAAGATAATCATATGTCATGAAGTTGCAACACAGGATGGTGCTTCAAGAAAAGAACACATCAACACACAATGCTAAGCTAAATAAATTATAGTAAGAAGTGAGTAAGATAAATGAAATGATAGAATTGAAAAATACATACCTTTACCTACCTTAGTGATTTAGAGTAGAAATAAAGTGAGAGAAATGTAGAGGTGTCCAATGTAGGGGACATTAAGTGAACCTATAAAATAAGTGAGAATTTAAATTTTTTACAAAATATACATGTAATATGTAGAAAAATTCTCTACATTGTCAGGATTATAGAACATCTTCAAGTTTAGAAAAAGAGCTAGTAGAAAAAAAAATATGAGTGAAAAGTGGGATTTGGATGAAAATAATTGGTAATTAAATAATTATAAATTGTAAATATAAATAGGGTTAAAAAATAATTCATTTGTAATTTTGTTATTGTGAGAAAATAGAGCTCTTGGTGAATTTCTCTAGCATGAAAAGCAACCATGGTGAGATGATAGATGTGATGTGGAGGATGCTTAGAGACAGTAGCTAATGTAGCTCAAGTAAATAATTCATTAATTTCAAAAAAAAAAATGGTAAATTTTATTGAAATTAAGTTAGGTACATAAAATAGATATTTGAAAAAAATTAGGTAGCAAAAGTTGCCTTAAGAAAATTTTAGGTAAACTAGGAACAAAGTGGGTTAATGGGTAGGAAAGGGTCAGACCAATAATTGCCTAAGGCATTTATGGTAAATAGTTGAAAATTCATCATTATTTTTTAATGTAGTCAACCCGACCAACTCTTTGAACGTAGTCAACCTAGCCAACTCAATTAGAAAAAGTGAGAGGTAAGAAAGTGGTTGATTGCATAGTAGAAGGATGACATAGTATTATTAGGGATGATCAACTATATAGTAGAGGACCAACTTAGTTATAAAAATGGATGGGGCCAACTTAATGCATGTTGGCTGATGTCGTATGTAGTAGGGATCGATTTAGTTTGTTAAATGGGGTCAACATCATAGCAAAAAGCTGATATAGTTGGAAAAGATGGGAAAATGGGTGATTTAGTATAAAAAGGTCTAATTGTGTTGGTATAAATGGGTTGATTACATAGTAAAGGGATGACATAATTGGTAAAGAGGGGTGACAGGGCCAATTTAGTATAGAAAGGGTTGACTATGTAAGAAAAGGGGTGAAAAATAGAAAGGGGTTGATGAAGTAGTTAAATTTTAAGAATGTATACTTATCATTTTTATATCAAGATCTAATACATTCTATGGTGTTTGATTTCTTACAGACCTAGTGGATATTTTGTCCCCTGGTTGATGCATCTTGGTTACCATATTTACTAGAGAGACTGATAGATGATGATCAAGCACAACTAGCCTCCTTGATATTTGTAGGCATCATTGAGATGTGAAGGATACCTCGTAGTGTTGATCTATTCATCATGTTCCCAAGAGCATGGGAATGACTAACTAACACTTTCCATTGGGAGGTGGATGGGGATTGTATAGAGGTGGCATCACCTTGGAGGATGTCCATGATTTTCTTGGACTTCCCATTGTTAGGACTCTGATTATTTATAATGCCCTAGAGGCTAAGGAGGAGATGTGAACCTTATCTCATTGGGTGATTGGATCAAATAAGATTTACCCTAAATTATGGGTATGCTTATTTGATGTATATATCTTGACCATTTTGGATATCCAGAAAGCCATGATATGACTTGTGATAGTGCATGTGTTGTGTCACAAGTTGGACGGGAAGATACCATTATATATGGTAGCCTTATGTTAGTCAATCTTAGAGTAGGGTACCCTATATGATTTAGGCTTTTTTATTTGGGTGCAAATCATGCATGACATGTATGACATGTTGACCTAGGGGTAGAAGTCTATGTGCCTTATGATTTTATTGATTAGCTAGATATATGAGAGATTTATTATGTACCAACTAACTGGGTTGCCCCATGTTATGGATGATAGGGTACCTCAGATGGTGAGGTGGTGATAGGATCATGCAGTACATGATGTGCCCCATGCCATAGCCTTATAGATAGTTTCTCATGGGAAAATTATATGGTATCCCTATATGGATATTGTATCCAGTTGGCTGACTTGGGCTAATGTGGTTACTAGATTGACACGCTTGTGCATTACTAGGCACTATACCTCATGGGAAAAGCCACATCTTGTAGGCCATGTATCTAGACATCTAGGCTTACCACATCCAATGGCTCCCTTAGTAGTGCCTACTTATTGGGTACGATATGCTAGAGAGCCTAGAGGTAGAGGGGGTGTGAGAATACCTATAAAGATACTTGTCACTAGGCCTCATCGAACAAGTCCTTGGGTGGGTCAGGCACATTAGTTGAGAGCAGTTAGTTTAGAGACAGAGGATGTGATAGTGTTGGATGTAGAGGGCAAGGATATAGGTGAGGCTATTGTAGAGCCACAATAGAGACTATAGTTGTCACCACAGACACCTAGGATATAGAAGCACCATCAGAGGGGGAGGATATGGGAGAGAGTGATCACACATGTGGTCTAAGGAGAGACAAATGAGGAGGACACCATGACATGCACGAGTGGTGTCTCCAAACTTTGTATTTACATGGATACATCCTATAATGGATGTGTTCGATAGTCAATATAATGGAGAGACTATCATAGGTGATACTACTATTAGTAACTTATGCTTTAAATTTTGAGTTTTTGACATATGACTAGTTGCATAGTTATTTATGTACTTGATATGGATAGATGGTTTGGAAATATAAATAATATATATGAGATCTAATATATATTTGGTTTTTATATTTTACAAATATGTTTGAGGAGGAGTTTAGATGGGATGCCATGGGCTGAGGTGCCCATTGAGATATTTTGGATGAGGTGCAAGGGCATCTTGATAGTACTACTATGGAGGAACCTATAGTACCATCTACCTCAACATATGTTAGTTGGTTTCGCTTGTTCAGAGAGGTAGCTAAGTGATTAAACACACATGGAGAGGGCCTATAACTACCCTCAAGAGTTGGAGAGGGAAAGACCTGAACTTGGTAGGCATTGGCCCAGGAGTGAGATGCTCATATGGCTACTACGATAGATCTTGGATGTGTGCAGGCCTAGGTGGATAATCTATAGGGACATGTTGATGGTCTGAGATCTTGGACTACTTAATTATAGTAGACTATTCATAGGGGTCAGTCATAAGCATCTATGGGTAGTGTGGTTGGCCACCAAATAGACATGATGGAACACAACCTTAGAGTTGTAGACATTGTATTTCTACATGTATTATGTTATATCAGACTCATGTTATAAATTGATATAGACATTTATTTATCTTTACTGATGTTATTGATGGATGTATGGATGTATTTACTTTCTATCATATGTATTTTAATTTTGTTATATATGTTATGGTAAATATATGATGTATGTTTTCTTTTTTAGTATTATGTGACACACGTACATGGTTAAAAAATAAAAACATATAATTTGGAAAAGTATATAAATAATAATAAAATTTAATACACACTAAATCATGATGAGAAATGTGTAAAAACAAAAGATAAATACATATAGTAAACCATAATGGTAAAGTAAAAGAAAAAAATGTTTAGAACCATGTATAATTAAATTGCACCAAATTAAAACAAAGATAAGTCATACTAAATCAAGATGGGAAGTATAAAAAATGTTGTAACAAAGTGGGAAACATGTTATAACAAATGGTATGAAAAATAAATGTACAATAAAGTTAATCAATCATATTAAATCAAAATGGGAAGTATGAAAAGAAAAAAAAAATGTTAGTATAAATCAAATTAATCATACTAAATCATGATGAAAAGTATGAGAAATTTAATAAAATGGTTTTAAAAATACATGCTATCAAAAAACTAGAAGATAAAGTGAAATGTTTATGAAGTAAGCATAATACACACTAAATCAAGATGGGAAGTATGTAAATGATGTGTAAATCATAATGTAAAACAAATTATCACAAATTTGAAGCATGTACTATTGATAAGTTATTATTGTGACTTGGTCATAATATAAAACTTTATGGAAATGTTTTGTGAGGAATATTTGGTCCTAACCAAGGTCTTATACTACAACTCACAAAGGGAACACCAATGAGGTGAATAGAAATATTGGAATAGATGAATGGGATTTAATGCACTAATTTTTTATGAATTTTAGGTCTTATACTACAACTCACAAGGAGAACACCAATGAGGTGAATGGTAATAAGGGGAAAAATAAAAAAATATTTTGTGAGGAATGTTTAGTCCTATCCAAGGTCTTATACTGCAACTCACAAAAGGAAACCCTATGGGTATGATAAATTAACAAAACAATATTTATCAAGGGGGAATATTAGGATTGTTTTAATTAAATAAGGAGTATAAAAAATAATACATATGCATTTATAATAAAAACCTTAGTAAACATGAGGCATACTAGGTAAGAAGGAAAGGACTAAGAGTCTAGTGACTATCAAAATACAGAGGATACCTAATCACAATAAGCACAAATATGTATAGGAAAATAATTGGAATACTAAAATAAAATCATTAAGGTTATATAAATTAAAAAAATTAAAATGGACGTACCTTCCCACAACATGTTCCCCGTTCCTTAGGACCTCTTACAGAGCCGTTGGTCTACTAAAAGGATTGGGTACTTGTGTGATAAATTAGGTAGCACCATAGATTTTTTATTTTCCTATCCCAATATATTAGCCTACAACATCCCAATGTACCTCGGCTATATCATGAGGCCAACTTTGGAGTTTGATCTTCAATTAGGAATACGAGATGTGCTAAAAATAGGAGATCACATATTTTGGTGTGATTAGACTTTTGTATTTTATATTTGCCTTTAGATCATTGCCTTTTGTTTAAATAATTTGAATTTTAAATTTTTTATGGATTTTATGATTACTCCTCTATACAAATTTGGAATAACTAATATGAGTGATAAAAGAGATACATGTGAATGAGCTTTAGAATTTGGTTGTAGGATACAAAGTAATCAGAGATATGACTGATTAAACAACTTAGGCTTACCTTTGAACTGATATGTAATCTCGAGTTTAAACCACATGTATGCTTTAGTATATGAAAATAAATAAGGGATAAAGGGAGATCAAAATAAATGTGTATATAAGTAATAAAATGAGAAGTAGTGTTTGCTAACTGATCATACGGTAAAGATAAAATACTGAGGGAATGCAGGTTTTCTAATGAGGTCACAATAATAATTATCTTTACTTAAGTTGAAATTATCAAACAATCATCAAAGATAAAATAAAAGAATCCATGTGAAAAAATTATAACCATAATCATAAGTTTGAGTCCATGAAAAATGAGAATAAGCCATAAGAAAAATCTAAAGAGAAGGAAACCATGTAAACAACATAAATCATAATATAATGATTCATGTAAAAAAGAGAATTGAAATCTTGTTTGATAAATAGTAAAAAATATAAGATGTATAAATGAATCATAAATATAATCCAAATCATGTAATAAAATGATAAATAATGTGATAGAACACCATGCTATGTTCATAAATACTAATAAATTTGATCATAAATGTCATAGATAACATCTAACACATCCTTGTGCATCTGAATTTTGATATTAGTCAAAGTTTCATCAAACTTCATAGAAATTCATGAAAATATTTCCTTTCATATCATCTCTACCAAAAAAGTAGGTGTAGAAGAATAACATTGATGTTCATGTGGTACCTCCTGTGTGAGATACTCAATGTAAAGAATAGGTATCTCAATATGAATGGTATATATAGATAAATGTGTAGGTATAGCTAGTGGAGAAGGAAGAGCCTTCATTCGTAGGTGAACTATAATAAGAGGAATAACTGGTGCCAGTGTATATCAATGGAAATATTGGACATGCTACTAAAGTAATCAACACCTATCAGTATGGTGGGTAATGCATTTACGCCAAAGACAATATACTTCTTAAGATTTAGGGATGTACTTTGGAAGTAGCTTGGGAGGTGGGATAGTCTTGTATTTAGGTTATGTGATGAATGGATATACATTATTAATGTACTACCTAAGTTATCATTAAAGAGTAGAGGAATGGTTATGTGTACTATGCAAGCAAAAAATATGTCTATTAGTAGATGGTATAGGTCTACTAGTTGAAGTGTAGAAGAAGAAGCATGTTATTGTTGATGTAGATGACAATCCTTTGTCTAATGACCATCAACTCTATGAATATCATAATAGGGCTCATCTTCCCACTATGTTGGTAGAGGATTGAGCTTAGGTAATGGTAGAAGACCATCACCAAGGAAGGAAGTGTATACACATTATTTTTTAATTAACTTTACCACTTACTAACACTTTCTCTCTTTTAGGAACCCATCAAGTTTCATTCAATCTGAGTGCATGCCTTAAAGGGTGTATGAGGAAAGGGGTGGGTAGACCATTTGTGTTTCACAAGATTGTTGTGGCTTTGTATCATTACTACCATTTTTACAACCACTTGATATCAACATAACCTTCTCTTATTTACTTCCCTAAGCCTTGTCTCCTCTCTTGCACCCTCCTCTAGTCATTTTTGCCTTCATTAGCCTTTCCTAAGCCTAAAACCCTTTTTGACAGTTTACACTACAAAGTCGACTAGGATGACTCTATTTTCTAATTAATAGTTTTTTTTATCAAATAAAAATATAGAGTCAATAGGGATGACTCTACATTCTAATTGATACTTATTTTTATCAATTAATAATACATAATCTATTGGGATGACTCTATTTTCTAATTGATACTTATTTTTATCAATTAACAATACATAGTCGATTGGGATAAATCTTTTAGCTAAACTTTTAGAAAGGTTTAGGGTTAGATTTAGATATATATACATATTCATTTCATCATTTATAAAGAGAAGATAAGAATAAGAGATATATATTATGCATCTACTTATCCACCATTCTACTAGAGGAGCATAGCTTAGGGTTTCATACTTTCTTTTAGAGATACAGATCTTATCTTGTGGAGAAGTCTTTTGGATGCATTGAGAGGTTGTTTATTATAGAGTTGATTTTTCCTTATCATCCTTACATACCATAATAACCTCTTGCGAAGCACCTTGGACAAGGGAGAGATTGAGGCTTGATGGGTTTGTCTTCAAAGGTAAGTATTCCTAACTTTGTTCTTCTTTTATAAGAGTAGATAAATTTACATTTGTAATTCTCTCCCATGCATTAGGATGTTGTATACATTGATGTGAGTATATGTCTTATATGCATGTTTAATTTAATGTTTGTTCCCCCCCCCCGCACTTTTTTCCATAAACTTTGGTGAGCATTATATTAGACTTTACTTTTAGTTTAGTGAATATGTAAACATAGGTCCTAGTTAGGGTTATTGCATAGTTTTGCTTGACTAGAGGCTTTGGAACCCTCTCTAATGATATTATTGTGGGAAGATATCCTTTTAATAGGTTTAGCGGATCCATCTTGGTTATGACCCCAAATATCTAATGTATCAACAAGTAGAAGTGTAAGTAGGATTTATCTTTTCCAAGCTAGGATTGATTTATAGATTAGTTGCATTTCCCTTTGCATACATTCAAATGAACCTAATGTGAATCTAACCCTTGCAAGTTTTCTTTTATGTGATAGTTTTTTTCAATACATAATCGATCTGTAAGACTATGTATCCTTATAGGCTATTTGAGTTTCATAATTTATAATACACAATTGACCCATACAATTATGTATCCTTCTAGGCTATCTTAGTTTCATCATTTATAATAAATAGTCTACCTTTTGTTGCATGTAATTTCACCCTTTTGAGAGAGTTTTTTAGGTTCTCTCACTCCCAACTACAAAATTAGAGCAACCTTAGGTTGTGGGTATCCTGTAGTGAGGTTGAACATCTAGTTTTTTTAATGAGGCTAGCTCCTCAAATGCTTCACTTCAGCTATTCCCACACACTAAAACCTATTAAAGACCAAGGAAAAGGGAGATAAATGTAACATAGAAGGAAACACTAAACTAAGAAAGGTGATGTAAAAAATAGAGAGTGGCCCACATAAGTATGAAATGAACACTAATTCAACATAAGATGATTCTATTTACACAACCTCACAACTGGTTAATTTGCATCAGTGTTTCATAAATTAGGCTCACTAAGACATATATAAAATAGAGAGGAATTTTGAAATTCACACCAAAAATCTATTAATGGTAGAAAAAGCTCAAGTTCAGACCTACAACTAACCTAAAAATACCTAAAAATAGGTAAAAAGGGAGGAAAAGGGACATGGAAGAACACTTCTTCATAAGGCCATCATGCTCAAAATTGATAAACATGATTTTCAAACAAGAGATAGGTAAAAATAATCTTTATTCAAGAATGGTTGAAAAGAAACTAACCAAAATAATCTTTATTACTTCAAAATTTATTTCTTACAAACTTTTGATAGGGTTCTTCCTTGTCAAAATGAGGATATCTTCTTTTAAAAAGAATCGAGACATATATGGAAAAGGGGAAGACCCAAAGAGAATATGCGAGCAAACCAAAATCAATAAATGAGCTTCAACCACCCTCCATGAATTCTCACCCACACTTGGGTTAATTAGGACTAGTCTTTCTTCAACAAAATAACCACCATTAGGTCCAAAAGTCTTCTAGCCCTCTCATTGGTCAAGAAATTCACTAGAAGACAAAACTTATTGAGGATGATGATGTCATGGTCCACTAAAAAGTCCAAGAACATCTTAAATGCCTGAGCTATCTTTTTTAATTTCTTGATCTTTATCCTTCATTTCCATGCTATCCTCCACTTGTCTGCTTATGTATGAGGGCAAAATTATTACACCTATAAACCTGACTGAACCATGTTCCTTCTATATTTTTCATTTATTGGCCAAAGATGATGGCCATGTTGAAGGATGAAGACTCCCTATTAATTTTACCTATGATCTCTTCCCTTGAAACCTGAACTAGATCTTCCTTATAGATGGAAAACCAATCTAAGGATATTGGTTTTCTCAAATTTATCCTATTTATGTCAGTATGAGTCCATAGGTTGCACAGCTCCTTCTAGTATTTTAAATTCCAATGACTACTTGCAAGGGCTTAAACTTGATGTTTGTGGGCCCATCATCAATTTCTTCAAACTGTCATTTTGAGTATTGTCCTTGATATCCTTTTAAGCTCTTTTTTCTCAAGCTTTTGTAAGGTACCCCTCATATTTTTTTAAATGAACCTTCCCATAGGGAAAGATCCCTTCAGGTTTCTTGAAAAGGACTTTCATGAAGGGCAAGAGATCCTTCAAGATTTTTTAAACGGTACCTCCTGAAGGGTAACATACCCTTCAAACTTTTTGCTTGAAACCTTTAGAAATATTGCAATGGTCCTTTCAAAAGGAATATACCCTTCATAACTTTGTTAAGTTCCTTACTTTTGCCAAGAAAGTTTCCTTCAAAAATATTATTTTGGTCCACTTTCTTGAGAAAATAACCCTTTAGGAAATTTTTATAGGGAAACTTGCTTAACGAGTTCATTTCTTTGAAAAAAAAATTTCAGACAAATTGTTCAAAATAATTTCATTACTTAGCCGAAAATGAAAATCCTGAAAAGAACACTTAGCCGAAAAGAAAAACGTTCCTTCAAAAAATTATGTGGATAATTTTTCCAAAGGAAAACCATGAATTTGAAACCAAAGAAAATCCCAAGAGGATAAATAAACTTAGTTCTTTCAAAGCCCTAAAGAATGAATGAGGACTTAGCCGAATAAATGGACTTTGCATGAACTTTGCACTTAGCCCTTTGGCTTGTAGGCTTGCTTTTGAACATTATTATTGGATCCATTTATAAGACTTTGACCATATGCTTCATCAAACCATGAAATAACTTCATATATGGGCCAAAAATGGCCAACATCTTTGGTGGATCACAAGGGTTGTATGCCTGTCAATGCAAGAGAACTTAGACCATGTTGCCTCATCAAACCCATCCATTGGGGATGGAGTTGAGTCACTTTTTCACTAAATAAAAACCTCCATTTGAAGCAATAATGACAACCAAAACAAAATAAAACTATGCCCACATCACTTAGGGAAGGGAAACACACCGCTAAAAAGGATGTGTACAGGACACTTAGAGAAAAACATGAAAAGCTATATAAAATGTACAATATATACAATAGTTGTAAACTCTTCTAATAACACAACTTTAGATTAATCCCATTGACTGGGATGGGTAGTACCTCTCCATCCAGTTGAGCTAGTTGGAAAGCATTATGTTGTTTGTATTTGTGGATCAAATAAGGACCACTCCACGTGCTATCAAATTTGGTATGATTTCTTGTCTTAGCCTTATTTGAATCCCATCTAAGGACTAGATCCCCTTCTATGAAATCCCTTGATATGGCTCTCTTGTCAAAATCTTTCTTGACTTGGGCTTGATGTGACTCTAGTGTCTTCATTACAAGGTCTCTTATTTATTCAAGCTCCATGAGTTTTTCCAACCTCACATTCATGGGCTCATTTTCCAGCAGCTCCAGCTGATGGGTAAGCTCTAAGGTAGGCATCTCAAGAGAAATTTATAACTTGGCCTTCCTTCCATATATTAAAGCATATGGATAATTTCCAATAGTAGCTTTAGGAGTTACCCTATCATCCCATAAGGCTATCTTTAGTTTGGTGTGTCACACTCTCTGGTTCTCCTTCATAGTCCTCTTGATGACTCTCAATAAATTCTTGTTTGTGGACTCAACCAGTCCATTTTTTTTAGGATAATAGTTGGAAGAGGTTCTGAGGTAGATGCCCATCTTGAGAGCCCATTAACTCATTTTTAGACCAAGGAATGCTAGTGCATTATCATAAATGATAGTGGATGGAACACCAAACCCAGTCACAATATGTTCATAAAAGTTTAAGACTACACTTCATTATCTTCTTTCAATGCAATGGCTTCCACCCACCTGGTGAAGTAGTTGATTGTAGTAAGAACCCACTTATTCTCCACACTTTATGAAAGGTTGATCATTCCTATGAAATATATCCCCCATTACATGAAGGGTTGCTCTACTTGAATTGGGTTGAGACGAAGGGCTATAAATTTTTGCTTACCCATAAAGAGGGTACATTTCTAACACTTTCTCACCCATGCATAAACATATTTGAAAAGGTTGGGCTAGTAATAATCTACCCTAATTATCTTTGTTGATGTGGTCCTTAGAGAAAAATGGCCTCTCGCAAGTCCATCATGAAAATGCTCCAAAAGCTGGGTCACCTAGTTACCATCCATGCATCTTAGGAACACTCCATTGAGGTTATTTTTGAATAGAACCTCACCAACCAATGCATAAGGTATGGAATAAAGTTTTAAATACATTCTCTTTTCTCTATCCATACCATGTGGGCACTCACCTGTCATCAAAACACATGTCATATCCTAGAGCCAACTAGTGTGAGGTAGGAGTACATCCATCTATGAGTTATCTTCTGTTACCAAAATAACCACTTTGTTTTCATTAAAGTCATCAACCATGTTCTCAAACAAACCTTTGCCTCTCATTAGCTTAGTGACCTTGATCTCTACATCATGTTCCATAACCTTGGTAATCCAACTAGTCCTTTTTTCATTCAAGTCTTTGTTAAGAAGGAAATCTCTCACTCTAGGATGAGACACCATGATATAGATTTTGCTATTGGAGAGCATGGGCCTAAACCTCTTAAGGCTTCTTACCACTAAAAGGACTTGTTTTTCTATGAAAGTATACTTCACCTCATATCCTTCTAACCCTTGACTAAAAAAAGCTATTGGTTATTCAAGTCCTTCACCATTCTTTTGCATCAACATCGTTGATATATTATCAATATTGGCAAAGGCATAAAATAAGAAATATCTTGAGAAATTAGGGTTCATGAGTGTGGGTGCTTGGGAAATAGCCTATTTAATATCCTTGAATGTTGATTTACCTTTATTTGACCAAGTGAATGCTTGGTTCTTCTTAAGCATAGTAGTGATGGTTTTGGCCAATTTTGCAAAACCAGGTATAAACCTCCTCACAAATTTGATTTTCCCAATGAAACTTTGGATTCCCTTCTTATTCTTGGGTAAGGATAAGGCCAAGATGACACTCATTCTATCAAGATCAATAACTAATCCTTATTTTAAAACAACATACCCCAATAACTTACCTTCATGCATAAAAAACACACATTTATTGGGATTTAAAGAGATTCCATACTCTTTGCATCTCTCAAAAATCAACCTCAGGTGGTCCATGTGCTCATTAGCATCCTTGGAGAAAATTGTGATGTCATCCAATTAGACTAGCACCATCTAATTTAGTAGCCCTTAGAAATCCATGTCTATTGACCTTTGAAAAATGGTCTCGACATTTGATAAGCCAAAAGACATATTTTTGATAAGCATACATACCCCACTTGGTGTTGAAGGTAGTCTTGTATTGATCTTCCTCCTTCACCAACACCTGGTTGTATCTTGAGTACCCATCCAAAAGATAAAAATTCTCTGAACCTACAACCATTTGAAGAAACTACTCCACGGATGGTAGAGGGTAATGGTCCTGCAAGGAGACCTTATTCAGGTCTCTAAAGTCAACACACAAATGGATCTCACCATTCTTCTTCCTTATAGGCACCAAATTGGCTACCCATGATGAGTGTTTGATGGGAAAGATAATCTTGGATTCAATCAACTTGGTTAGCTATTTCCTCATAAGTTCTTCTATTTTGGGGTTGACAGGTCTTTGCTTTTGCCTCATAGACTTAGTATTAGCCTCCAACTCTATAGTATGTTGGGCTAACTTTGGATCAAATCCTCTCATTAATCTATACTCCCAAGCAAAAATGTTTGAAAAATCTTTACAAATTTCAATGAAGACATGCCTTTCATATTTTCTACTTACCTTCCCAAGATTGAGAAGTTTATCCCTGAAGATGAGGACTCTCTCATAGTTTTCTTCATTAGTTGATAGTACTACCTTGTCTTTCCTCATATGGTCTCCCTTATGGAAAAGGAATTCAAGGGTGACCAACAATTTAGGGAGCTTTTATATTTCAATTAAATGATTTGATCATCATACTAGTGTTGAAACTTATCTTGGTTTGCAAAGGAGAACTCAACTTCTTGTTATAAGAAATAAGCAATTTGTGTCATTTTCAAAAACTTGTCGATGGGCCTCATTATCTAGCACTGATGGCCTCACCACCACCTTGACATGTGGTTGAACCTTAGCTTCTTTCAACTCACTTGGAATGTCAAACTAAGCTCCCATGACTACCAACCTATCAACATGTTGATTTTGGTTCCTTGGCACAACTTGAATGTCAAAGGCTTTGAAATATTTAATTAGGTCCCACACCCTAATTTTTTTAGGACTTCATCAAAGGATTATTCATAATTTTTAGGCCCCTGACTTGATTTACTATAAGCTCACTATCCCCATATGCTTGTAGCTACTTGATTCCTTTCTTGCTGGCCCATTGAGGGCCATAGATTAAGCCTTCATACTATGCTACATTTGAAGAGCAACTAAAATAGAACCTATAGGAAGAGAAAAGATTATTACCTAAAGGGAAAACCAAAATTTCCCTTATACCTACTCTATTCTTGCTCCTTAAACCATCAAAGAACAACTTCCACATACCATTGAGGTTGTCTTTAGGTCTAGTGAGAAAAGACATGAGTTGATTTTCTTCATGTAGCAAATAGACACCCATGTCTCTTTATTCAACTCCTTCCAAAGGGTTGAGAAATTGATTATCCCCCCATAGCTCATCCAAGAATTAATTTGGAATTTCTTCAAGATAAGTGTTTAGCTTTTGGATAATTATAAACTCATCCTCATCAAGGATAGTACAATTGAGGTTTATGCTATCTGGTTGATGGGGTTCAATATGAAAGTGTGCCATGGGTTCAGCCTCAATTGAGACTTTTATCTTGTACCTTATTCTAAATGACATGTAAGACCAATCTGTTATAAGATAACCCCTAATTTTGGTTGTGATTTGTCTAGAAAGACACAATGCAAAATAGGGAGTGACATCAAGGATCAACACGTCCTACACCACCAAAACACTATAACAAGCATATAAGGTTAAGCCCAAATCCTTGATAATACATGATGGATTTATGGAAGAATCATCAAGATGTAGGACTCCCTCAGTATGTGTCTCATATTCAAGATGCAGCTAATTATATATAGACTTTGGCATGACTGAGGTATTAGCCCTACTATCTACCAAGAAATTATGCACCAAGGAATCAATGATGATTAATGAAATATAGAATGGAGGGGGCTTGATCACACTACTTGACCTTTCTCCCAAAGGACCATTAGTTGCATTAGTGAATAATTCAACTTCCTTGCTTGGTTGTTTACTTGTAACTATCGTAACACTCATCTTAACAAACCTTCCTAAAGGATGTCCACTTGGTTAGGTATGGAAAGCATGTCCCACATTGGTACACTCACATCAAATTTCCTCATTTGATCCATAGAGTTGATTGGCATACCACCATCTTTTGCTTGGGTTTTGGGAGCTACTACTACTATCTTTGTTAATGAAAGAGTAGTGACAAGAGGTTCTTTGAAAGCTTCTTGGTTGTCACCCATATTCCTTCTCTTGAATATTGTGTTTTATGATACTAGGACATGAGCCAGAATGGGGATGGCCTACTGATTGGATGTTTAACACTCCTCTTATTCACTAATGACAATTTTGGCCTCTAGCTGATTTGACACCTAATCTGAGCTTTGTTCTTGTGGAGGATGGTCTTGCTTTGTCATCATGGGAACCTCTATGCCTTGAGCCATAAGAACTTGATTGTACTCATAAGCAATAGCCTACTGCCACTGGTCGTTGAAAGCCTGGTTAGAACCATTAGTTGGGATAATGGATTTCCCAAAATATTTATTCCAAGGCATTATCCCTTCAACATCTTGAGCCATATTGTTTTGAATATGAACCAAGGAATTAGAAGGGCTTGCAACGTTTGGATTATAATTGTGTTATCTAGCATAATTTGGCTACCCCTATTTTTGGAAACCTCTTTTGTAGGGTGGCCTATTTCCTTAATAAGGCTACTACTGAGGATAATACGGAGCTTGATATGACTTTTTGTAAGCTTGCTACCTCTTGACATTGACCATATCATTCCTCAAGGATTTGAGCATGCTCTTAAGTTCCAAGTAGTTATTTTACTCTTGGGAGTCACTGGATCCACTAGTGGAGGCCTTATCTTACTTTGGTGAAGGCACAGTAACAATAGTTTGAGTTAGAAGGATAACATCAAGTGGAGGAACAACTTCAGGAGGTGGTCTAATCTCAGGGAAAAGGGGAATCAGGGGTCTAGGAGTAAGCTTACTAGTCTGAACTAGGTAGTTTTTTGCTTTAATAGCCACCTCATAAGCATTTGACAATATGTCCCCTCCCATGGATTAGATCATTACAGCTATATCATTATCTAGAGACTTTAAGTAATATAAGAAGGCAAAGTTTGGGGATGGTCTAATAGTGGTTGGAATTTTGTCCCAAGCCTTTTGACATCTCATATTGAAGTCTTGCATGACTTCATGGGGAGCTCTCTTGATCATGGTCAATTATTCTGCAAGTGAAAAATGATCACTCTTATCTATAAACCTCTTACACAAGGCTATTCCCAGCTGGTCCTATGATCATATAAAGTTAGGAGCTAGACCCCTATACCAATATAACACCTTTCCCTTGAAGGATACAACCAATATCCTAACAAATACATTTTCTACTATGACATTATGGATGTTGTACAAATTGGCTATGTCTGTTATGTGTTTAGTAGGAGTTATAGCTTGGTTTCTTATGTATTACAGGTCACTTTTGAGAAATTATATTGGCATAGGGTCATATTTTAGAAATTTCAAAGGAATTTGGCTATTGAAACCCAAAAAATCCCTTTGAGGAGTCATGGTAGCAAGAGGGGCTAACAAGGATATTCTCACGTAGGTATACCTTATGACTGGTTTAGGAAAGTAGTTACTTATGTAAGGGTGAGTATGGAAAACCTTAACCTTCTTGTTGAGTTTATAGGTAATTCAACAAATTCAAAAATAATACTTGTAGAAGTTGATCTTGTATGCATCATTGGCATGAAAGATAGTTACTACTCTGTTACTAGATTGTTGAGTGTTCTTTGGAGTCGCTAAATACTGAAAGATGAAAGCTACAACCACTACAAATTGATCAAACTAGTATTTAACTTGACCAATCCTTCTTGAAAAGGTCCCACCAAGCATGCCATAAATGGTTGTTTTATATAATTTCACCTTTGTGGGATATTTTTTCATAATCTCTCACTCCTAACTATAAAATTGGAGAAACCTCAAGCTGTGGGTATCCTATAGTGAGGTTGAACCTCTAGGATTTTTAATGAGGAACCTCTAGGATTTTGAATGAGGCTAGATCATTAGATGCTTCACTTCAGTGGTTCCCACACACTAAAACCTATTTTTGACCAAGGAAAAGGGAGAGAAAGGTAACATAAAAGGGAAAACTAAACTAAGAAAGGTGATGCACCAAATAGAGAGTGGCCCACATAAGCATGAAATGAACACTAATTTAGCATAAGATGATTTTTCTTACACAACCTCATAACTAGTTAATTTGAATCAATGTTTCATAAATTAGGCTCACTAAGCCATATATGAAGTAGAGAGGAATTTTGAAACTCACACCAAGCATCCATTAATGGTAAAAAAAACTCAAGTTCAAACCTATAACTAACTTGAAAATACCTAAAAATAGGTGAGGGATGACAAGGGACATGGAAGAACACTTCTTCACAAGTCCATAAAGCACAAGCTTGTTAAACATGATTTTTAGACAATAGATAGGTAAAAATAATCTTTATTACTTAGAAAGGTCTTTCTTACAAATTTTTGATAGGGTTCTTCCTTATCAAAATGAGACTATCTTATTTTAAAAAGAATCAAGACATATATAGAAAAGGGGAAGACCCAAAGAGAAGAGGCAAACAAACAAAAATCAATAAATGAGCCCCAACTACCCTCCATGAATTCTCACCCACACTTGGGTTAATTAGGACTAATCCTTCTTCAGGAAAATAACCATCATTATCTCCAAAAGTCTTCCACCCTCTCATTAATCAAAAAATGCACTAGAAGACAAAACTTATTGAGGATGATGATGTCATGGTCCACTAAAAAAGTCCAAGAACATCTTAAATGTTTGAGCTATCTTTTATAATTACTTGAATTTATTTTTTATCTCCATGCCATCCTCCACTTATCTACTTATGTATGAAGACAAACTTCCTACACCTATAAACCTAATTGAGCCATGTTGCTTCTACATTTGTTAGTTGTTGGTCAGAGATGATGGCCATATCGAAGGATGAGGAATCCCTATTAACTTCACCTATGAGATCTTGCCTTGAAACCCAAACCAAATATTCCCTATAGATGGAAAACCAATCTAAGGACATTAGTTTTATCAAATTTATATTATTTATGTTAGTGCGAGTCTATAGGTTATGTAGCTCCTTCTGGTGATTTAAATGCTAATGGCTACTTACAAGGGCTTAAACTTTATGTTTGCAGGCCCATATCCAATTTATTAAAACTTTTATTTTGGGAATTGTCCTTGCTATCCTTTTGGGATCTTTTTTCTTGAGCTTTTGTAAAGTACCCCTCAAATTTTTTAATATGAACCTTCTCGAAGGGAAAGATCCCTTCAAGTTTCTTGAAAAGGACTTTCTTGAAGGGCAAGAGACCCTTCAGGCTTTGTTAAATGGCCCCTCCTAAAGGGTAACATACCCTTCAAACTTTTTGCTTGAGACCTTTGGAAATATTGCAATGGTCCTTCCAAAAGGAACATACCCTTCAAAAATTTGTTAAGTGCCTTGCTTTTGCCGAGAAAGTGTCCTTTAAAAATATTGTTTTGGTCCACTTTCCTGAGAAAATAACCCTTCGAAAAAGTTGTATAGGGCAACCTGCTTGATGAGTTCATTTCTTCATAACCTTTCTTTTGGATAAATTATCTAAAATAATTTTATTACTTAGCCAGAAATGAAAATCCTAAAAATAACACTTGGCCGAAAAGAAAAACATTCCTTCAAAAAATTATGTGAATTTTTTTTTTAAGGAAAACCATGAAATTTAAACCAAAGAAAATCCTGAGAGGAGAAATAAACTTATTTCTTTCAAATCCTTGAATAATGAATAAGGACTTAGCTGAATAAATAAACTTTGCACTTAGCCTTTTGGCTTACAGTCTTGCTTTTGAACATTGTTGTTGGATCCATTTCTAAGCCTTTGAACTAATGTTTCATCAAACCATGCAAGAGCTTCATATGTGGGCCAAAAATGGCCAAAACTACCAATACGATTGTGTACCCTTATAGCCTATATTAATTTCATAATTTTCCATATGCAGTCAACCTACATGATTATGCATTTAGTGGATTTTCTCACATAGTCTGTCGACCCCATTGACTCTGTACCTATTGGTTGATATTATTCTGTGTGTGGCCAAATTTTTCCCTATTTTTAATTTTTACTTCATGAGATCATATTATTCCTTAAATCATCATGAAATACCCTATCATAATATTTTTGGACATCCTTAATCCATTTAGATGATATATGGGATATTCTTTCCTTCCTACCTTGGGTATCCAAGAGGATGCTTACTCTTGGTGCAACTTTTCATAAAATCACTCTAAGTCTTTTCAATATCAATCTACCCCATACCATATATTTGATCCATAAAATCCTAAAAGATAAATACCAAATCATGGAAATTATACACCTTGTACTACTTTTAGACCTTCCAAACCTTGAAGTCATATACTTATCAACAAATCCACTTCATAAGTTGGAACTGCATAGTATGTTCCACCAATTATAACCAATGATTATGATCATCTTGTTACACCCATAAAAAGAACACCTAGTATCATTGATGAATAATATCACTTGATGATTTTAAGTGAAATCTTATTTCCAAGCCTACATTAGAATTAGGGTATAATATGTGATTTATGCCCTTCCTGGGTGAGCTATGTCTCATCTTGGTCTCCTTCTTTCATGTTTTATCTCCTTTGAGCTAGATGAATTTAATGCAAGTAGCAGTGAAGCACTTTTGTAGATTGAAAATGAGGGATGGGTCAGAAAAAATCTAACTTCTAGAATCTTTAATTGAGTGCCAAGGTTCTAGGTAGTTATTACAACCACAAAATTTATAGGCTAAAAAGTTAATTTCTTTGAAGCTACTAGTAGATTAGTCAATCCCTTCCAGTTTAGAGGCTAGGGTTTTCATGGATGTTTCAAATTTTCAATCAAAGGTTTCAAATCTTGTAGTGTTTGATTTTAAAGTCAAAGCTTTGGTGAAGATTCTTGAAGATGAAGCTTGGTATTTAGAAAAAGCTTTGATTTTCAACTTTGATAGGTTTTGGTCATCTTTTTTCATCTCTACATAAGTGGCTTTCACTTTATTGGAAGCCGTTATTGGTCAGTGATTTAGAAATTTATCCCTATTTTAATGGATTTTTTATAGTGGATTTTGATCATTTGATTGATAAGACTAAGCTTCTTCAAGCTAAATCTTAGATTTTTAATAATCACCTATTGTTGATGAAACCTTGGTTTCCTGAGTTCAATCATTTAACTAAAAGTCTTTATATTCACCTGATTTGGGTTAGGATACCCTATTTACTTATATAATTATGGAACAAATTTGGGCTTTCAATGATAGGTAAATCTTTGGGAGAATTATTAGAAATATATGCAACATCACTTAATTTTTCTTGGATAACTTTTGCCAGATTGTTGGTAAGTTTAGATATCTCTAAAGATTTACCTGAGAAGATTGACATAAAAGTTCAAGAAAGGTGTTGGTCTCAACAAATAGATTATGAAGGAATCTCTTTCAGATGTAGAAATAGTTTTTAATTAGGTTATGTTTCAGTTTCATGCCCCAAATCCAAGACAAAATCAATTTCTTCCTGGGGAGAGAATAAAGAGGAACTGCTGACAGTTAGCCCTATTAGCAATCTTATCTTGTCTTTAGGTAAAGTAGTAGGGTCTTATTTATAAAATAATTTATTTTTTAATTAAAAAAATTGATGTATCTTCTTCTTCGATTGCTATAAATAGTGAAAAGAGTGAAAGGGGTTGGAATCCATAAAATACAGTAGATAAATCCAAAGAAGTGGTTGATTTAGATAGCTCGATCTCAGTAAAATCAAGTATTAAAGAAGAATGGAAAGTTTTGAAGAGTATAAAGAAAGTCCATATCATTCCTAAGTCTCTTGAAAGGGCTCTAATTTCTCAAGGTGGATAAATGCTTATAGAATAGTATTTATAATTTGGTGTTTTTTGGTATTTATGGCTTGAAAATTATTGTGTCTTTGTTGTTTTTATTTGGCCATTTTCATTAATGGTTATTTTATTAATCAAATCCCCTTTTATTTTTTGGATTTTTTAGTAATGGGACATGACCCATTTTTTCCCTGAGTATTGATAAAAAAAACACCTAGCATCATCAATTCACAAAGTAACATGGTTGAAATCAATCAAACTAATGACCTAGATGATTCCCAATTCTTCAAAAACCTTGATGATAATACCATTTACACTCCTAATAATAATGGTGGATTCACCAAGGTTCCTTCTTCTTCTACCACACTTAGGACAACTAAAACTAATTTTGTGAATCTTCCTCGCAATACCGATGTTGGGAATCCTCCACCCAATACCCCTCCTCCCACCAACACTAATAACCCTCCTCCTACCAACACTAATAATCCATCTCCTAACAACACTAATACCCAACCTTCAAATACTAATGAACAAATTGAAATAACTGAAATTCTTGCTCAAATTATTCAACAAATGAACATTATACAAAAAACTAAACATTCCCAAATGATATAAATGAAACAACATTTATTACACATGACTAGTCAACCACCTCAAGTCATCATGTCTCAATCAAATACAATTTTTTTCCCTCCTCTTAGAAATATCAATGGGAATACCATCCCTCAACCTCCAATGCATAAAAAAATGATTCGACATCTTCAAAATTAGCCTTTAGTTTCATTCATTGTATCCATAGATTTTAGAAACATTTCTCTAACTATCAAATATGATGGCACTAGGGACCCTCCTATCTTTCTTAAGTCTTTTGGAAATATTTATAAGGAATGGGTCCAAACTAAAACCTTTAATACCACCAAGATCTTATCCAAAACCTTTGTTTGTGATGAACTTTAATGGTACAGCCAGCTTCTTAGACATTCCATATCACAACTAGAGGATTAGGCAATGATCTAGTGAAGGAATTCCAACATGATGACCTTCCTGAAAATTACCTTGGCCATTTCATCAATGTCAAACAACTTACTAATAAATCTACTCAAAATTTCATCAAATGATGGAAGTTTTTAGCTCATAAAGTGGACCATAAAATGAAATATGATACTCTTTTAAAACTATTTATTACTTCTCTTAAAGCTCCCCTTTAATACAAATTTCAAAAAAATTCTCCTAAAACTTTAGAAGAAGCCTTAGACCAAGCAAAAAGGCAAGAATTTCTTATGGCTCAATTTGAAACACCTCAAAAAAACTACTAAATAACATTTTCAATCATTTTCTCATAACATTGATTCATCCAAGCCTCCCCAACCTTAAAATGGAGCATCCAAATTAACCAATTTTAACCCAACCCACCCTTCCTTGAGTCTAGAATAACTTAAGAAGAAATTTCCACCCTCTAAACCCATGAGCTTTGTCCAAACCTCTTCCACAATGGTATAATCCTAATAATTTTTATTGGTATCATGATATGATAGGTCATTATCATGAGGCTTGTCATGATCTTCATCAATTTTTTTTTGCTTCCTTGTTTGGTCCACATTTAAATCTTGATACTCTAAAAAACAATGTTATCAAGACTATCTTCAAGCCTTGCAAATCCAATCTAAAGAACCACAATCACATCAACATCAAATACCTAATGATCAAAAAAATTATCTCATACCTCTACCTCATATATTAATGTTGTCCAAACCATAATTTATCTTTTTTAATATACCAATAAGGTAATGATAGCTAACATGAAAATCATCAAATGGGTAGTTGCATTCATCCAACCTCAAGCTCTTAAGTCACATAAACCAAAGGAGCACCTAGTTCAAATTCCTAAGCCAAAGTGCATCATAAATTTTCATCCTTTACCTTATAGAAATCTTCATACCTCTCCTACAAATCTTATTTAAATTTTAACATCCTCAAAATCCAAAAAACCAACATATTTACTTATCTCCAAATGCACCTACCAACCCAATGTAAATCATTCTAATGGTTCAGTTTCACCTCATTCCATATCACATGTATGGGCATCTTGAAATTGTTAAGAACCCATGCTACCCTTTCTCTTTACTTTATTAGTATATTATTTGTTATGGATTCATATGCTTTGTAAGTCATCCTATGAGCATTTTATTTTATCCCACATTCATGGAAAGTAGTAGTTGATTAGATTAGACTTAGTATATAAGTAAGTGTTGAGGCCAATGAGGGCAACTATTAACTTATTGTATTGAGATTGATCAAATGAGGTTGCCACCTCAAAGTGGCCTATGATCAATATAATCCTTTTGATGCTTCTGCTAATTATATAAATATGTTATTTCATGCATTTTCATTAATTTTTTTCAAAAATATCCTCTCATCTGGTATCAAAGTGCTTACCAGGGCCAATTTTTTTAGAGAGTCTAAACTCTATTCTAATACATAATTCATTTAAATATTTTTATTATAAAATCTTAACTCTGTTCTATTGCATAATTCATTTAGGTATTTTTTGTATTACAATAGTCTATTTTGGATCAAAGTGAAAACCTATCTACATAATTATGGGAAGTGTTTGGGTGAAAGCTCTAAAAATCATTATAAGGAGTACCACAGGAACCTCAAAGTAGTTTTCCCATTGAGAGGACCTACTAGTGAAATGGGTAATAGCCCCTTCTTGATTGAGTAGTTCCCACCTGTGAGGAAAACCAAGAGCTTTTGCTTAGGTATAAATCCATGGCAAAATTGTTTTTGGAGAGTGGTACTCACTTAGACAGCATTAGTGGCCAAAGAGATATATTTAAAACCTTAGACAACCATTAAAACTTGGGGCTTATTTCTATTAGTTTTAGAATATTTCTAATGGACTATCAAAAAATTAATCAATAGAGTATCAAAAGACTCTCAGAGGACTTGCATTTAGATAGTTGATAGAAATTAGAAACCAAAAAATCTTTATCTTATCAGTTTTAGCTAACTATCAATAGAGTATTAGAAGACTCTCAGAGGACTTTCAGCCATACATTTAATAGGAAAAAAACTAGAACCAAAAAAAAAATCTTATTCTGGTCATGGTAGTAACCCAAACAGGAGAAAAAAACATGGAGGATGAAATTGCTACCCTCAAGACCCAAATCAAAAACCTTGATGAAAAAATTATCAGCCTCAATCTTTAACATACCACCTTAAATAACAAATAACATCCAGAGTCCTCTTCAGATACTAGGTTTTATTCTTCTAATAATTTTCATGGGTTAAAGCTTGATTTTCATCAATTTTATGGTGCAGATCTGATTGATGGATCAATTTGGCATAACAATGTTTTAGTTTGCATAATACTTTTGATGTCAACAAGGTACCGATTGTATCCTTTCACTTGGAACATGAATCCATTTAATGGTATCGTTGGTATACCAAGGCTCATGATGAGCCCATATGGATTGATTTTTTCACCCTTATTTTTCAATGGTTTAACCTGAGTGTTTTTTATGACTTCACTAGATAACTCACTAAACTTCACCAAATAGGAACCATGAGAGAATATTAAACAAAATTTGAAAAATTGGACAAACACATAGAGGGATTTTTTGATGAATTCTTCAAGAGTTACGTTGTTAGTGAACTGAAGGATGCAATTCTATCTGAGGTCAAAATATTTCAGCCCAACATGATGATGGAAGATCTAAGGTTGGATAAGTTGGCAGAGGATAAGATCACAACTCAATAATGATTCAAATCCAATTTTGATCCATTCATAAATACAACTCCACAATTATCTCAAACAACACCAACCCCCAAAACCACTCATATAAAACATTTGACTAAAGCAAGCAGAGAAAAATGATTATGTTATAATTATGATGACAAATTCACTTGGGGACATCAATGTGTCAAGCAAAAACTCTACCTATTATATGTAGACTCTCCACCCAAAAATGAAGTTTTAGAAGATGCTCAAGATATAATAGATGATCCAAAATAATATCTACCAAATATGGAACTTGCTTCCCAGGAAGACCAACTAGAGATCTCTATCCATGCCTTAATAGGAGTCACCACCAAATAAACCATGTGGTTTAAGGGTTACTTCAAGAATATCCCTCTCATAATACTCATTGATTTAGGTAGCACTCATAACTTCATTGACCCTCAAATCACCAAACAAGATGATTATTTTGTCCATCCTTATTCCAACTTTGAATTCATGATTGCCAATGAGGGCACATTACCTGCAAAGGGAAGTGTCACAATGTATGTATCTTTATTGAATATTATAACTTTCACTCTGAAATTTTTGCCTTAACCTTAGGAGGATGCAATGTTATTTTAGGATCCCAATGGTTACACACACTTGGACCCATATTATGGGATTTTGATGAACTTTAGATGTAGTTTTTAGATAATGGGCAAAAACACACATTGAAAGGCTTACTCCCAAGGTATTTCAGCATCATAAGTTCACATCACATGTAAAATATTCTTAATAATAATTCACACAATGCCATTTCCAAGCTCCATTCCATTCAAATGCAACCATTAATGGTCTCCACTACTCCTTATGATCTACAAACCATTTTGCATAGGTATGCATGTGTTCTTCCCAAACCAATGGGATTGCCACCTTCATGGCTAGAGGACCACCATATTCATCTCCTCCATAGAAACATTCCTCCCAACATTAGGCCCTACCACTACCCATTTCAGTAAAATATTGAGATCAAGATGCTCATTCGAGACTTATAAAAGTAAGGCATTAGTTGGCCTAGTACCAACCCATATTCTTCCCCAGTTCTTATTGTCCAAAAAAAAATGGGTCATAGCACCTTTGCATTGACTTCCACATACTTAATCAAATCACAATAAAGGATAATTTATTTATCCCTATTATTGATGAGCTTCATGACTCTCATTTTTTATCCAAGTTGGATTTCCACTCTGGATATCACTAGATTTGACTTCATGAAGATGATATCCCTAAAACAACTTTTTTGCATGCATGATGGCCACTATGAGTTTTTGGTCATGCCCTTTGGCCTCACTAATGCTCTTTCAACATTCCATTCATTGATGAATAAAATATTATATCCCTTCTTATGTAAATTCATTTTTGTCTTATTTAATGATATCTTTATCTATAGTAAAAAATGGTCTAGGTATCTCCAACATCTAGAGCTCACAATGCAACTTATCTATGATCATCATCTCTATGTAAAATAGTCCAAATGTTCTTTTTTACAAGAAAAATTTGAGTATCTCAAGTATATTGTTTCATCCCAAGGGGTTTAGGTGGATCCTAAAAAAATAGCTACCATGACAAATTGACTTCATCCTCAGAAACTTAAGATTCTCTATGGTTTTTTGGGGTAGACTAGATACTATCACAAGTTCATCAAGGATTACAATAATATTGCATCTCTACTAATGTATATGTTGAAAAATGATACTTTTACATTGACACAATTTTCTGAGTGTGCATTTGAAGAATTGAAATAAGCTATGTGTACTACACCTGTTCTAGCTATGCTAGATTTTAACAAGACCTTCATGATCGAGAGTGATGCTTGTGATAATGTAGTTCATGTTGTTCTCCTCCAATAATGACACCCCAGTTCCTTCACCAACAAATACCTTTATAGCAAGAACTTAATACTCTCTACTTATGAGAAGGATATGATGGCAATTTTGCATGTAGTGTAGAAATGGCAACCATACATACTGGGGAATCATTTTTACATCAAAATTGATCACCAAAGTCTAAAATATTTCTTAGAATAATGGATCTCTACCCCATCATAACATAAATGGGTCAAAAAACTCATGGTTTATGACTATGAGATCATTTACAAGAAGGGTAAGGATAATATTATGATTGATGCTCTATCTCGCACATTTATGGACTAAGCTTCACTTTCAACTATTTTCATGATTAATTTTGAATTGGTTGGATTGATAGGGGTATGTCAATGAATCCTCATTATCTCAATTAATTCAATATTTGGCCACTAACCCCTCTAATATACCACATTATTATGAGGATGGTATTTTTTGTAATATTAGGGTCGTCTGGTGCTTTTCTAGAGCACAAATCTTCAACAGACTGTATTTTATGAACTCCATACTTCTCCATCCATAGGGTGCTTAGGGTTTCTCAAAAATTATGAATGGGCATGATACAACTTATTTTGGGAGGGAATGAAAAAATAAATTCAATATATTGTGACTGAATGTGATACCTTCCAATGCAACAAAGGTGAAACAACACTCATTCTTGTGTTTCTCAAACCCTTACCCATCCCTACCATAATTTGGATAGATATTTATATGGATTTCATTGAGGGTCTCCCTAACTATAGAGGGATAATAGTGATCTTGGTTGTGGTTTATCACCTCTCCAAATATAGTCACTTTTATGCCCTCATCCATCCATATACCACCTCTATAGTTGCACAAATTTTCTTTGACCAAATTTTTCATCTTCATGGCATTCCTTCTTTCATTGTCTTAGATTGTGATGTAACCTTCACCAGCCATTTTTGGATAGAACAATTTCAATGCATCGACACCAAACTAAAGATGAGCTCTAGGTATCATCCACAAATAGATGGCTAGACTAAAATTGTCAATAAATGCTTGGAATATTTCCTTCATTACTTGATCTCAAAATAACATCAATGGGTAAAGTGGCTCCCTCTTGTTGAATGGTGGTAAAATACATCCTACCACACTTCAACTAAAATGACTCCATATAAAGCAATCTATGGTCAAGAACTGCCAATGCTCCTTTTGTATACCCCTAGTAGTTCAACAGTTCAAGTGGTCGACATGCTTCTATAAACTAGGGATCAGATCCTCAACACCTTGTGAGAAAATCTTCATATGGTACATAATAGAATGAAATGATAGGTTGATAAACATCATTTCAAGTGCACTTTCTAAGTAGGTGATATGGATTTTCTTTTCTTGCATCCATATAAGAAATCCTCCCTAAAATTCAAATGATCTTACCAAAACTTGATAATGAAGGCTCTATCCTTCTTGAGCTAGAGGTAATCCAGGATAGATGCAAATGCCAACTTTAATCCCATTCCATCTTAGAGTTATTAATTTAGTGTCACAGAATGTAACCAAAGGATGCAATATGGGAACCATTATTTCAGATTCAACACCAATGCCCACATTTGAAGCTTTAAGAACAAATATTTTTCTAAGAGAGAGGGGATGTTAGGAACCCATACAAATTTATCTATTTACTTTTTTAGTATATTATTTTCTATGGATGCATATTATTTTTAATTCATCTCATGAGCATTTTTTTTTATCCCACATTCAAGGGAAGTAGTAGTTGCTTAGATTAGACTTAGTATATAAGTAAGTGTTAAGGTCAATGAATGCATCCAAAAATTTATTGTATTGAAATTTCTCAAAGGAGGTTTCCCCCTTGAAGTGGCATGTCATCAATATAATCCTTTTGGTGCTTTTTCTAATTATATAAATATATTATTTCATGCATTTTCATTATTTTGTTGCAAGAGGATCCTCTCAGCAATGCCCATCCACATATCATTTCAGACTTTGGGGCATCCTATGATGCCCATACCTACATCTAATTACCTATTGGGGAATATTATGATGGCTACTCTTATTCTACAAAGCATAATAATAATTAAATTTATCTTCAAGAAATATTTTGAGACACATAGACTTGTACTTCACATGATCATATTTGATAAAGATGTTAGAATATATTTTTCTTGTTATGTTTGTCTCATGTTTTGTTTTGCACTTTATTTCATTTAGTTTCATTTTTATAGCACCATTATTTCCTCATTGTTTCCTTGGTTTGGTTTAATTACACATTACATTTGGCATTTGTTTTCATTTTGGTTCATATGTATCTATTTCATTATCATATTTTTATGCCATTCTTTGCTTTAGTATCTTTATGATTATTTTCCCCCTTATTTAAAATTTACCTCATTGGTTTTCACCTTGTGAGTTTAGTGTAAGACTATGGATAGGACCAGGATTTCCTCAAAAATTACTAATTTAAAACATCTTTAAAATATTTTCCCCCTCTTTTAGACTGACTACTACTTCCATTGATGATTGTGCTAGATCAATTGTAGGTTAGTATGTCTGATCTAGTGATATGACTATCATAACATATCCCCATCCCTTTCATATCACTATTTTACCTCCTTTTGATTAGTTACAAGCATATTCATCATTGTATAACTTATTACATATATGGATCTCTCATGATCTTTGTATTTCCCTTATTTCCTTTCATTTGAGGTTTACATCGATCAATTTTGAGATTTCACACTTAATTGCGAGTAAGTATAAGAGTCTTTATACACCTTGATATTTAGGTCATTTTATCTAGTGACCAAGTATAATCTCTCTTGTCTTTGACACCCATTTCACTCATGTTTAGTTCTCTGAATCCGTATAAAGGAGGAATAGAAAAATTTAAAATCCAAATCATAAAATAAACAAAAGGCAATCATAAAAAGGCAAAAACAATATTAAAAGTCAGATCACACCAAAATATGTGATCTATATTTGGCACATATCCTATCTTATTCAAATCTCAAACTCTATAGTTGGCCTCATGATAGAGCCAAGGTTCATTGGGGTAAATTAGGCTAGTAGACTAGGGTAGGAGGTCTCATTATATCATACACTATCTAGTGTCACATACTTTCTCACACAAGTACCCAAATTTGTAGTAAACCAACAAATTTGTAAGGGGTCCTAAGGAATGGGGAACACATTGTGGGAAGGTAGGTCCATTTTATTTTTCATACATATAGCCTTCATGGGTTGATTTATGTACTTGAATTGTTATCCCAAGCTTTGTGTTCATTATTCAAAGTGTCCTAAGTCCTTGTTTTAGATAGTTATTAGCCTTACTCACTTACTTAGTTTGTCTCATTCTTGCTAAGGATATTCACATCACCCATGTGGCACCTTATGTTCCTTATTTACATCATATTTTATTTATATTTCCCATGTTGGATATTATTTTAGCTAATAATATCCTTTATCACCTCTACCTACTTATGCTTATTGGTTTATATTTTGTGAGTTTCATTGTAAGACCTTAGATAGGACCAGACATTACTCACAAACATCCTTACACCATTTTCTTACCAAACCATCTCATTATCATACTAGTCATATCATTAGGTGGTTGTGTTTTCTTACATTGTATCTTAAAACAAGCACTAAGTTTGAGTTTTCATCTATCCATCATGATCTTATTTGATTTTTATGGAATTTACTTATCTTACATATGGCATTAGACATTATTACATGTTTCTATTTATGTATAACTGCTTCATGTTTGTCTTAAATCTTGAATAACATTTTTATTTCATTTATTTTATGCTTTATTCATCTTCATTTGACATACTTGTATTACATCTTGATTTAAATTTCATTTTCAATCATTTGTGATTTATTTATGCTTGATTTGAAATGCTTATCTTACATTGTCTTACTTTTCACTTTCTTACATATCTTAGTTAGAGTTTTTTGCATTAATATTTCATTTGTATTCATGTTTTACATGCTTCCTAATGTGATTTAGTATGATCTACATTCCTTTTTTCCATTTGCATTTTAAGTGCTTCCCAACATGATTTAGTGTGTTCAACATTCTCTTGCCATCATTTTATCATTCATTTGCCATCAATATTTTGGTTCTAGCCTTGCCTTAACAATCCTAATTTTAAATTTTTTTCTAAGTAACTCCTTGCTACTTTAACCATCTTGTGTATGAATGCATTGCTTTTATTTTTAGTATTGTATCCCTAGGGTTTGTCAAATGTAGGTATTGCACCCTCCACAATCAAGACTAGGATGTTTAAATGCAAACATTTAGTATAAAGTTAAGTTAAAGTATGTTAATGGTATTTTAAATTACTCTAATTTTATTTCAACATTAATTTTAGTATTTCATTTATAGTTAGCTCATTTTTGTGTGTTACCATGTTCTTTCTTGAAGTACCATCCCATGTTATACTCACATGACACATGATGATATTAGAGTGGGGAATATGTATACACATATTATTTTTATTAACTTTACCACTTAATAACACTTCATCTCTTGTAGGAACTTGTTGAGTTTCAATCTCTTTGAGTACACACCTTAAAAGTTGAACCTAAAAAGGGGTGGAAAGACCACTAGTGCTTCACAAGATTATTGTGGCTTTGTATCATTCCTACCATCTGTCCAACCAATTTATATCAACACAACCTTATCTTATGTACTTAGATAAGCCTTATCTCCTCTCTTAAACCCTCCTCTATTCATTTTCTATCTTCATTAGCCCTTCCTAAGCCTAAAACCCTTTTTGATAGTTTATAATACAAAGTCAATTGGGTTGACTATGTATTCTAATTGATATTGCTTTTATCAATTAAAAATAAATATTTGTTTGGGATGACTCTATATTCTAATTGATATTTATTTTTATCAATTTATAATATAGAGTCAATTGGGACAACTCTATATTTTAATTGCTACTTATTTTTATCAATTAACAATACAGAGTCAATTGGGCTGACTCTATGGACTAAACTTTAAAAAAGGTTTAGGGTTAGATTTAGTTATATATACACATTAATTTTTTCATTTAGGAAGAGAATAGAATAAAAAGAGATATATATTTCACATCTACTTATCCACCATTCTACTAGAGGAACATAGCTTAGGGTTTCATACTTTCTTTTAGAGACACAGATCTTGTCTTATGGAGAAGTATTTCAAATGCTTTGATCAGTTTCATAGCCTAGAGATGATTTATTCTTTTCATCCTTACATACCACAATAACCCCTTACAAATCACCTTAGAAGGTTCATATTCAAAGGTAAGTATTCTTAACTTTGTTCTTCCTTTGTAAGAGTAGATAGATTTGTATTTGTAATTCTCTCCCATGTATTAGGATTCCATAAACATTGATGTGATATATGTCTTCTATGCATGTTTTATTTTAATGTTTATTACCCTCTAAATTTGTGCCACAATATTTTGTGAGAACTAGATTAGACTTTACTTTACTAATTATTAGTTTAGTGAATATGAAAACATAGGTCATAATTAGGGTTATTACATAGTTTTGCTTGATTGGAGGCTTTGGAACCTTCCCTAGTGATATTATTATGGTAATGTATCACTTGGATAGGTTTAAAAGATCCATATTGGTCATGACCCTAAATATATAATGTATTGACAATTGGAAGTGTAAGTAAGATTTATCTTCTTTGAGTTAGGATTGATTTATAGATCATTTACATTTCCTTTTACATACATGAAGAATCTAGATTATAATATGGAATAGATTCATCCATATGTATGGTGGGATATGCAATAGGTCGAATTAGAGTGGCTAACATTTGAGGAGGATGCAAACTAGAAGGATCATGATATCTAGCAAAATGGTAAGGTCCTATCATGGTATGGTCCATAAGCATACTCCTAAGAGGTTCAACAATAACTAGAGGTGTAGAAGGTGAGTGTTTGATCTCTATCCTATGAATAATAGAATAAAACTAATATTAGGGACTATAAGATAAGGAACAATAGAAAAAGAACTAAGAAACTACAATAAATAAGAATGATATCTAAGAACCTCAACATTTTTAGCTTGAATGAATCCAAATAAAAATGGGCCAACATTTTTAGCTTGAATGATATCATAATTAGGTGTATGTAATTCAATATTAAACATGCCAACTACTTTATCGATCGAATAATCTTGGTGAATAGAATGTTTAGTTTTAGTTAGACTAACTAGTCTTTTTTCAAATGGTTGTTAACAGGATCAAAGTTGAAGAGATGGAGGTAGTTGAGCAATGATGTTAAGGGAGCGATAATTTTTTTTGATCTTTAAGCTTATCTCATTTGGTTCATCATCATCTAAGTCTAATATTTTTGGTGAAATATTTTCAATTACTTATGGATGACCATTATAGACTCTAGTAGACTTGATGGGATAATTAAAGCATTGGGATTCTTGAAATAGAATGTTAGGTAAGGGTTCAAGGGTGGATATTTTAAAAACACCTCATTTTTTAAATTATTCAAAATTATAGTGATTCATGTCCCCTTGAATATTATACATAGTTTCGTTATAAGGGAGTTTATCACATTGGCATGTGGATGAAACAACTACTCTCATGTGATGTGTCCAAGGTTGATCAAGTAAGATATTATAGGAAAGTGGAAAGTTAAATATCATGACTTTCACATAAATGGTGATAGGAGGAATAGTAATAGGAATCCAAACACAACCTAAAGGAGGCATTTTTATTCTATCATATTATTGGCATGTACTTCATGTGGATTTAAGGTTAAATTTAGAGTATCCAAGTGTTTTACTAAATTTGATGGAAGCAACACAATTTATTGAGCCTTCATCAATTAAAACATGTTTGACTTGGATATCTCCTATTTATACGCTAATAAATAAAGGGGGATCATCTGTACAAAGTAATATCTCATCAAGGATCATGGAAGAGATATGAAATTTAAGTGAAATAGAAGTTTCAACCATTTCATCAATGTGTATAGACTTCTTTTATACAAGTTAAAATGTAGATAACTTACAAATCAATCCTAGCTTAGAGAAGATAAATCATACTTATGTTTCTACTTATTGATACATTTAGACAATCAGGGTCATGACCAAGATGGATCTACTAGACCTAAACAAGGGGTAACTTACCACAATAATGTCACTAGATGATCTAAAACTTAAAAAAATTAATTGACAGATATTTCAAGAACTCAAAAACAACATAGTAGTAATGAATTCTCTAAGAAGAGATGCTTTATTACTTAAACTTACAATACCACTATATGCTTATCTCTGGGAAGATATGTCTCCTTTCCATTTTAGGTTACATATTCATTTATAAACATTTTTAAAGTATTATTAGAATGTGCAAGGTCACCAATATCGATGGAGATTAAGTGTTTTGACTTCCATGATTTAAATTAATACAAAATTTAAGGAATTACTATTTTTAGACTGCACTACTAAAATTGAAATTTGGGGCACTTCCATTAGATTTTTAAGGGTAAAAAACCATTGAATAGATATCATGACATCTCACCACATTATCCTCATTATTATATTTCCAACATTTCAAACGTTGACTCAATTGGAGCTATGGTGCAAAAGTTATGGCTCCTAGAAGTTCTATCATCAATTGGGATATAACCGTCACCTGAATTGTCACCTCAATTATTGCCTGGATTACTAGAGATGGTTCGAAAACATATAAGAAATAAAAACCATATGATAACCCTATCTAGGTCCTATGGTTTCTATATTCACAAAGTATATGCAAAGTAAAGTAAAATCTAACCTATTTTTTACTAAAGCTTGTGGCACAAAATGGGGGTAACAAACATGAAATAAACATGCATAGAATAATTATAATTAGGCTATATATATATATATATATATATCAACCTAATTCATGGAGAGATAAATACATTAAAAATCAATTACTTATACTACTTCTATCTACTAAAATAGAGTAAAGTTAGAGATACTTAGCTTGAAGTTGGAACTGTCGAGACTCAATCTCTCCCTTGGCTAAAGGTTCTTGGAAATAGGTTTTTGTGAATTTTTGAAGAAGCTATAGATGGAAAATGGACTATATCCAAGGACCTCATAATTAATCTCAAAATTTCATAATATAAAGTTCTTTTATCCAAGTGTAAACCCTAAGCAAATAGCTCCTCAAGTATAATGGTGGAAGAGCATATTATAAAGAAGTGAAAATGAATAATTAACTCTATCTCTCTCTAATAAATGGTGGAAATGGATGTGTATATATAGCTAAATCTAAACCTAAACTTTTTAAAAAAATTAGCCAACAGTGAACACAATTTGACCTTGTATTATTAATTAATAAAATTAATCTAGGTCCTATTATAAGTTAATCAAGGTTGACCTAGATCTGTAACATGCTAATATTAATTTGAATACAAGGTTGGCCCAATATGACATTATTTGATAAGTGTCAAAAAGGTTTCTTGGCATAGGTAGGGGCTAAATAAGATGGTGAATTACTTGGAGGAGTGTGTAAGGGAGGGATTAAATCTTACAGAAGTGTATAGGATATGGTTGTGTAGATTGCAAGTGGTAATATAAGGGACAACAATATTTGAAATCACCAATGGTCTACCCACCCCTTTCCTAGTGTACCATTTAAGGCATGTACTCAGAGAGGTTGAGATTTGATGGGTTCCTAAAATATGAAAAACATCAATAATTGATAAAGTTTGAAAATATTATGTGTATAAATATTCCCCACTTTAATATCATCATATGTCAGCTTCGATAAAAGAAAATAGCAACACATATTGATGAAATTAAATAAAGTACTATATTTTTTAGCATAAAATAATTAAAAGTAATGATTAAAAGGGAATTAACTAAAAATAAAAGTAATGTATTTATACCTTGACTTACCTTTATCTTTGGATGGTTGTCTATTGTGTTTGTAGTTTTAATCATGGAGGGTGTAGAGACTAATTTGGACAAACCCAAGGATACAAAATGAAAGAGAAAAAATAAACAAATGTAGAAAAGCTACGATAACTAAACTATGTAGACATGACTTACTTGGAGATTTGATAAGATGGGGTGATAAATACTAAGTTAGGACCAAATGATCAAGTCAAAAAATTTAGAATAAATCAAGTAACTAAAAATCCAAAGCTACTAAATGAATTAAAAACTCAAATAGGTAAACTGTAAGTAAGAAAGGTAATTAAAGCAAGTTAAACTAAGGGTACAAATAAAAATGGTAATCAAACATCAATGTGAAATCAATAACAATGCTTACTTAAAAAAATATGGGCAAGTAATGTTAAAACAACATTAATGAATGAGTAATAACAATACTTAATCATCAATGGAAAAAGTACATAAAAGGGAAAATAACATTGGTGGGTGAGGAGTAACAATCCAACCTCACTCAATAGTGGAAAAGTACATGAAAAATATAAATGGATGCAAGTATTTGAAAAAAATGAAGTACCAAAAATTTAGAAATAGATGCATTTGTCCAAAAAAAAAGAGTGATAATGAATTTTTTTCAAATAAAATGAAAGCAATTCTAGAAATGTAAAGTAATGATATAAAGAAGATAATCCATAGTCACTCAAGCATATTGTTTTTTGCTAGAGATAGCTAAAACCAAAACAAAGTAGTGCTAGCATGTTATAAGATGTGAAGAAGAGGGAATATAGAAGTGGGGAAATAGATTTAGAATCAAACTTGCCTATCAAGGGGGGAATGAAATGGGTAGTGGGAAAAATAAAGGAAAAAGCAAGGTAGATAAACTCTTTATTGAATTCAAGACACTTATATTAGGTTTGTCAAAACAATATGATTTTGACATTAGGGACTCTAAATAAATTCTCTTGACCACATAAATCTTGTGTCATCAAATGAAGTATGAATATAATCTCATGAATTTTATATGCATGAAAAATTAAAATGGACCCACCTTCCCATAATTTATTCCCCATTCCTTATGACCCATTACAAAGTCATCAGTCTACTGTGAAGATTGGGTACTTGTGTGAGAAAGTAGGTAACACTATGGATTTTTTTTTGAATTCTCCTATCCCAATCTATTGTTTTATTGCACCCCAATAGACTTTGGCTTTATCTTGAGGCTAACTATGGAGTTTGAATTTTAATTAGAGATAGGGAATGTGCTATGAATCACATATTTTGGTGTGATTTTGAATTTTGAATTTTTATGTTACCTTTTGATCATTGCCTTTTATTTTAAATTATGTGGATTTTAACTTTTTATGGATTTTTCTACTCCATATGGATTTAGAGAACCAAACATGGGTGTAAAAAATGACTATCATTTGAAAATTTTGGACTTGGTTTCTAAGAAAGATAACTTAAAGAGCATGGTGTCTAAGAGTCTTTTTTATTTATGTGAAATAAATGTGCTATCTTGACTTCAACCTAGTTTTATCCAAAGTGGAATGAAAGGATAATAAATCAAGGGGAGTGAACATTAAATAATTTGAATTACTTAAAATTGTAAAAAATGTGATAAAGGTGAAAGGGGATGTAATAATAGATAAGTATGATTCATTATTATAAGAATGTATGGAATTATATGGAAAAATTCTAACATAGTTTGTCATGCAAGCTTTATCTACAAAAGAAACAAAAATTAAAGCTAAGAATATGGGATCACAAATTTGGAACCATTTATTAAAATTCTAAAAAAGGAACACTTTATTGAGTAATGGTGTTTTAAAAATAATATGGTGATTTTATGAGGAGATCCTAGTCTTATCCATGATATTACACTATAATTCATAAAATAAAAACCCAAGTGGGTGAAAAAAGGGCAAAAATGGTATTCGTGAGGAGGGCTTGGTCCTATCCATGGTCTAACACTGCAACTCACAAAAGATAAACTCAAGAGGGCGAACAAATCATGTGAAAATAAAATCATAGAAATGGTATTTTTGTGGAGGGTCTAGTCCTATCCATGGTATTACACTGCAACTCAAAAAATAGAAACCCAAGAGGGTTTGAAAAGAATTAGAAAATAACAAAGTTGATATGTAAAATCAATATATGAAAGCGAAAGGAATTCAAGAAGAAAAATGGGTCCTATCTATGGTATTAAAATGCAACTCATGAGAAAAAGAAACCAAAGGACCAAGGGAAGGATCTAAGGTTTGTGTAAAAATAAACTACTGTAAATGGTGAGATTCATGAATAAATCTTGCAAAAAGTGTTAATAGGAGAGCATATAGAAAAATGATCAGAAGGGAAATATGTAAGAAAAATATTTCTTCACTAATTATGCATTAGTGTGCTCTTTGTAAACATGGACTTTATTAGTTTGGAGGTGATAGGGGCTATGACCAAGAATATATTTCACTAAATAAGGGCCTAACCATTTTTGGGCATGTTGATGTCAACATACTGCCATTTCTAAAAAATACGGGCTCTTATTTTTAATTAGAATCTTAATGATGAAAGCTTGATGTTCTACGCATTATTTATCATCCATGCTTGATGAAATTAGCCCATTTCTTCATGGATTTACTTTAAATTTGCATAATGTTTCTAAGAGTCAACTTTCATGTCTTAAGTTGTAGGTTTTATGGAACTCCATTCAATGGATTATGTTGGGATTCTCACATATCAGCTCTATTTAGGTTTTCACTGACCTTTGGTCTATAAAATATTGAAAATTGGATTCAAGTCTTGAAACCCTCTTTCAACAAACCCTAACTTAGACCTTTGATTCAAATTAAAATTTTGGCAGGAATCGATTTGGCAGGAATGTTTTGAATCAAATTGGGACTTAATCCTAATTTTCATGCCAAGGCTTGGTTGCATTTTTTAACATAACCAAACCTTAACCTAAAAAGCATGTTTGGTCCCATTTTATTTTCCCCTTTCCATTCTTTATGTTCTAGGATGGTCTAATGTTTATGTTTGCAAGGTCTTTTATCTTATCATGGTCCCCTTGGTCGTAAAATTAGCCTAAAGTCTTAACCCTAAGGCCCTATTCATATTTATCAATGCGAATGAGACCTTTGCCTTAATACTTTAGCCTAATTTTTTATATTTACCCATGTCTTAACTTAAGCACATCACTTCTTTATATATCTAATGACTCTCACCTCATCATGGAGGATGATCTGATGGAGCATAAGAAGCATGATAAAATTAAAGATTTAATCCATTGGACCAATCATGTGAGATCACCAAGATCATGATCTATGGTTCACACTTTAGCAAGATCAATAATCGAATGATGTGAGATCATCCTCAAGTTTAAATGGATACCCTTTTACTATACAACCTTAAGTCAATCAAATGTAAGTATCTAGATTGACATCAATGATCCATGGCTACTCATACATAAATGATCCAATGGAGAGAACATGGTACTAAAAATTCAAAAGCTTAGGGAACCCCATAGAGTCACCACGTGACACTCTTGCATTCAATTTTGATAACAAAGGAGCCCCATGAATCCAAACTTGAACTTAATCTAAGTTTTTATCCTAAGGTTTATTACATTTATTTATATGCAATAAACCTTAGGCTAATTTAGGTTATGACCTTAAAATTTGAACGGATCTATTTTATTATGCTCAAAAACTTAGGCTTTTATCTTAGTTTAATTTTTATGACATGATCCCTAAATAAATTGATCTCCTTTATATTACGAGAACCAATGGTGTGCATCTCCTTAGATCTTAATTGATGGATCTTGATTCATCACAAAAGATGATCCTACAAAGCATATTAAATCTAAGATATGTGGAACAAAGGGACATCATAAAATTAAAATTTATGTTCTCACAACCATCATTTGACACTACAAGGCCATCATTGACATCCATGAGGTCGTCAACTTTAAGCCCATCAAACCTAGTGATCCACTAACTTAAATTGGACAATCTTGTAACTGTAATTTGATGTCTTCAAAGCCATCATTGACATCCATGAGATCGTCAAATTTGAGCTAATAAATTATTTCTCTTAGATATATGGATATCCTTCAAAATGTTTCTAAAATCTTATGGCTACATTGTAAATCAATGGGCCCCTCAGAAGATGTTCAAACACTTAGGATCTTTGAACTTCAAATAATAAAATGAACTTGTGGCCTAAATATATGATGACATAGCCTTAATTTAAGTCTATTTCCAAAGGTTCCAACTACGTTTGTTTGAAATGCAATAAACCTTAGTCTATAGACTTATATTAGGGTCCATGTGACATAAAACTTAACTTAGAATATTTTTAACATAAGGTTTTATCATGTTTATTGATACAATAGAACCCTAAGTTAAAACCTAACATTTAGATCACTTATTATTTGGGCCCCTTTAGGTGTATTATCAGAACTTAGTATATATATTTTAGCCTAAAATATATGTTATTTTTATTAACACAACATAAACTTTAGCCTAAAATATCTGGCCTAGGTCCCTTTTATATAAATTCCATAAACTTAGGCATAACTATTTTATCCTAAAGTTTATCTCATGTTTACTAACATGAAATAAACCTTAGCCTAAAGTATTTAGCTTAAGTACCTTAGTATGTCTCAATGATAATAAAATTTATCACTCTTTTTTAGGATCAAAGAATCTCACTTCATCATGGGGATTGATCTAACGAAGCAAAAAGGTCTGATATATCTAAGGAATTTGATCCACCAGATCAATCATGTGTATATGTATAGATTGTGATCAATGGTATGTTCTTATTCATGAGAGGCAATTAGATGGATCATATCTATTGAAGACTATTCAACATTCTCCCAAGGGCCTAAAATATCAACACATGGAAAACATGTGTTTACTACACAAAATGCAGAGCCCAAAAGGCCCAAAAAGGTACCAAGTGGCACAACCACAGAGCTTGACATAAAGTAGTCAATGATTCTCAAGCCCCATGATCACAATCAATAGTACACATTGATCTATAAACAAGGATCCGATGGTGCAAAGGTAAGGTTGGATTTTTAAAAAATAATGACTAGTCACTTAAGACATTTATGAAAAATGCCACAAAGGTTGTCAAATGGATGCCACATGGGCACCACATAAGCACAAAATGACAAAATTAAATATTTATGTGCTCAAAAAGGTAAAGGTATAAAAACCTAGGTCCAAATCAAATCCAAGACATGAATGAGCCTAATTCCAAATTGTAATCATCATTAAAGCTTTAGAAAATCCCTAGCATCCATAAAAAACCTAATTCAAACTCATATTAGTCACATTCAAACCAAGAAGAGTTCAATTGAAATCTGAGTAAGAGTGAATTGACCCAAAGGCCACTTATAAATCATTGGTAAATAGTTACAGCTTCCACAATCATGGTAGCTCATAGATAGAAATAAGGAGATGAAACAAAGCTATACTTGACCTCAGACAATAGAGGAAAAATATTTAAGGACATGGACCTAGATACTAAATCTTTGAAAAATGGAAATAAGAACTAGTCGAAATGTTTTTGGACCATTGAGGATATGCAAGATCTTACAAGAGAAGAACAAAAGAATGAAATAATCCTAAGGAGATGAAATGACTTGATCACCATCCAGATGACTAGCCTCCATTATGATACCACAAAGCTTGAGGTATTACACTGCATTGATATCCTTGTGCCTTGTTTCATTGACTGTAAAATTGAGAAAGAATGGATAGTCCATGAGCATATGTTTAGGAAAATAGAATATATTTCCCCTCTTGCTTTCAAAAGTTACTATAAACTATTTAAACCCTAGATAGACCTGCCAACCATTAAAAAGTGAACTGGAAAGCATAATTTGAACATAATTCTTGCCCCATATCTACTTACTAGAACCCAACTAATCTAGGACCCCATAGGCAAACTCCCAATTATCTAATTCAAGGAGGGGATTAGGATAATTATAACCCTACTAAATAGGTTATGTAGAGCCCCATCCACCACACATATTGACAAAGTTTGAGTTTCCTATGTTTTACTTCATGGTTGATAAGGGACTCAATCCCCCATTGGGTGAGATGATGAATATTCATTTGAAGTCACAATTCACACCCATCAAGAAGAAAACAAGCAAACACTTTTACATGATGTATGATCTACTTGATGCCTTATTAGCCACCACCAAGATCAAAAACATTAATAACTAGTCACCTGATGAGAGACCCACTATCTCCCATCATTATTCCAAACTTCAAATATTCAAATAAAGATGCAACATGCAGTTCATCTATGATGTATTTATTCATCTCTAGTGGAATCCATCATAGGGATCCTCGTGGGTAGGGTTAGCCTCTTCATTAATAAATATATTGAGTTGATGGGGGATATCTAGTTCTACCCATATTTCATATTCTAAGGATTGAAGGGAATTTGACATAACCCTTCAGGTTACCCATCTATGCGCCTACCAAGCTTGAAAATTAGTAGAATTATGTTGCAAAACTGGGAACATGTGAATGTTATTTCCAAACACAGGGACTCATTCACCCTACATAAAGATGAATTGAGGCAATGGGACCCCAATGAGAGGGTCATCAAACATTTTAAGTCCAAGATAATAACCAAAGCCTATGAGCATAATCTTGGTGTTCATGACCCACTCTACATCAAGGCCTCTAGTTTCTTAAAGGTGTTATCTAGATTGAAGAGGCATAAAATTAAGTTGGAGCCTAGGTTGACTAGGGAAATTGACAAGCCATCGGGTGAGATATAGAAAATGGGGCCCTTGCAATAGCACTTATTTATTGGGCCATCCTTAAGGGACACTCTAGAAAATCCACAAGTTATAATGCAATAGTCTCAAGCATAAGTTACACAAGGAACTAATAAAGAGAACCCAGAAGAGAGACCTAAGGAAGGATCATCTTCAGCCCCACCTAAAAGACCAAAGTCTCCTATAGATTTCATAGGCATGGTTGCATTAGAACCTAATGAGATAATAGAAGACAAACTTAGAGTGATTGTTGAAGCATAAATATTATGAGAAGAAGAGAAAATTGAGGAGCTTCAGACCCAAGAAGAGGAAGTAGAATAAGATAGGCAAAAGGAAGTTGCTTTGGACCTAGTTCCAATAGCACCCCCACACCAAAAGAAAGTAGAATTGACATTAGTCCTAGTTGGGGAAAAGAATACCAAGTTGACCTTCACCCATCCCATCAGTGAGGTCAAATTGTTTAGTGATGAATACCCAATTCATGGGCCCATTATCCTTGAATGGTTCATTTATGGGAAAATGTAGAAAATTTCCACTATATCCCATTCTTTGGCCTTGACCCAAATAATTCACATTGATGTCCATGATGAAATCAAGATATGGATATTGGATTTGATGAAAGAGGAGGAAGAAATAAGAATAGTTTTCATAGTAGGATCAAGTGGTACATAAATGGAGACTCTTGAACCTCCTAAGATCACAAAGTCATAAACCCACATATAGTTCAATCAAGAAACAACGTGATTAGAAAGTGTCATCATTAAGAAGACCATGGATGAAGGTGAGGAATTCACCTTTAAAACAGTTGAACCTTTCGTTGGTTTAAATCCTATTATAGGTCAAGGGCCTGGTGAACATCTTATTTATGAGGAAGATATAGAAAGCTTAGTTGATGCTCATTCAGCTCAGATCAAGGTAGGTATCAGGGGCATGAAATAAAAAATACATAACATGGAGAATAATAAGGAGAACCTAGAGACACTAGATTTCTTATCAGTTCTTAAGGAAATAATAAAAATGTTTGAGGAATATTTAGTTGACATGTTTGACTCCTTGAAGTCAATGAAGCTAAGGCATTATATATTGACCTAATAAAGTGAAATAGTCAAAGGATTGGTGGCCTAATGGAAGGATGCAGAGGATAAAATAAGGGACCTTATTAATATACTAATTAAGGGTAGGATTCTTGGATTCAAAACCATTAGCATGGCCCACTTGAATGAATTATTAGGGATAGTTATTGATAAGAACAAAATTTTAAGTGTTTGGTCAAGGATCTTGGATAGAATTTCAAGGGATGATGAGGAGCTGATAGCTAGAATCAAACAAATCTTTGGTATCATGCTATCCAACCCTAAAAATTCTAATGCCCTAGGCATCATTAATGATAAATAATACAAGCACAAAGCTAATTTGGTGATGTATGAAGCGAGAAGCAAAATCTAATGCCAATCTAGAAGTGATAAAATTTGAATTATGGGCATGATCTTCACTACTAAGGAAAATATTGTAGAAGATAGAGACATCAAAGAGGCCATAAAAAGGAATGATAAGGGATTTAATGACTTGGATTATCAAGAGGATTTTTGTCTATTAAAAACAACTATTAATTTGGATCTTGTCAGTGAGCAACACCAAAGAATTGTGGTGATTCTCTAAGAGCAATAAGGGAGCCCTTCAACCCAAGGCCCACTAGTTAATTAATATTTCATTTTATATAAAACATTATAATATTTGAACATGGAATATTATTTTGTAAAGTCATATTATAGTTTGTTGGCATATTATCCTATAAATTAGTCCATTTTGGAAGGAGAAGTGTATTCTATAACTTTGAAGAAGGATAATTGTCCTTATCTTTGTACATGTGTAATCTTATGAATGACTAGTATACTACCTGAGTCTTCTATAAAAGGCAGTATTACCATTTTGTAAAGAGACGGTTTTGAGGTAAAATTTATACACTTTAAATAATTAATATAAGAAAATAATACTAAAAAGTTTGTCTAGATTTACTTGTATCAATTGTTACATGGTTTCTCTCTCAATTGAATGTGAATAGTTTTTATGAATTCTGAATGTGCATATTTGATACAAGGTTGCTAATTTATCCTAATGCTGGATTAGTTAAATGTTATTAAACTTTGTGTCATTTTATTTGATCTACAGTAGGATGTGTAACTACTATTTGAATGTAGTAGTAAACCCTTAAGGCAAAGTTAGTTCCTACTTATATTGTTCATGTTTTCCTCATATATTTGCCTAGTATATCATATGATTTAATATTTTGTTACTTTAATTATATATTAGTTAAATGTATGTTTAGTTAAAATTAAAACCTTTTCATGGTGTTTAAGGCAAAGACCAACAAACACATACTTTCTTTCTGCCCTACCCTTCCTTTTGCTCCTTTTTTAACTAAATCACTCTAGTTTAAACCTCATTGTAAATATTCACCTAAATTAGTCTTTAGTGTATAAATCTGATCATAATTCACTAATATCAGCATAGATACTTCAAATTTACAAATATTAAGGACCATGATGGCTCCCAACCACCAATCAATATAAGTTTGTGGAATAGTTTAATTTGCTCTGCCTCTGTTTCACCATAGGTAACTAGATTACCAAAACTTGCTACTCATGCTTTAAATTATCAAAATTATAAAATTATAAGTGTTATTTAAATACTAAGAGCACCTATGATACACTTAGAGGAATAAACATGATGATATCCACTAGCACTATAAGGAAGGCCTATGAATTTGTTGAATCTCTATTAATTTTGGTGTGTTTTGATCTAAGATTGGTGTTATCTTTGGACTTTTACATAGTTATTTGCTCAGAGGAATGAATATCACTAATATTTGTGGTATTTAACCCATATTTATATTTCATTTAGATAAATATCAAAGATATTTGAGGTTAGATGCTTAATTCTGGTGAAGATAGCTTAAGATCTAAGAATCTACAATATTTAAGGTTAGAATAGCTTATTTTGATCAAAAATTGGTATTATCTTTCATAGATCTAGGTTCATATGGGTTTGTAATTGTAAATTTTAACCATATTTATGTAATTGGACATATGTTTTAGTCAACTCAATTGAAATTTGATGCCCTTTGTGTTTTTCAAATACATCTTCCCAAAACTAGCTAAATATACAAATCTAAGTCTTGTTCTTTGTAAAGGTTAGTTTGACAAATCATATTTCAAATAGGGTCTAAAGTTATCAATATGAAACTACTAAGGATATGGACAAGATCACATTTAGAGACAAGAGAGCCTCTACTTGATTTGGAAATCCATAGGAGAGCTAGACAAGACAAAGGTAAACATAGGCATTCAAAGTCTTTACCAACTTTACCAGTCCAAGGTACTCCTGCATTTAGCCTTCATCAAGGTATGGCTTGGTTGGGAAGTTATATTATCAATGTAAAAGGTGAATCATGACCTCCATCACAATTTTGAAAAGTATTTGCTAGTTTTTAGTCCTAGTGGTATTGTAATAGCAAAAGAACATGTTAAATCAGTTAAGGATACATTAAGATTGTTAAATTTAATTCATGAGGATGAAGCATGTAAGTTGTCCCATTTTACATTTAAATATGCTACATGTGATTGGTTCTAAAACCTACTTAATGATTACATCACCACATGGGATGAGTTTAACAACATATTCATTGACAAATTTGGCAAAATAATCTGCCCCTATGTCTTGTATCAGCAATTTACCACCCTAAAAAGGGATGCCAATAAACCTTTAAAAGATTTCAATGATAGGTTTCAAAAGATGTATAATAGAATCATTGACCCTTATAAAACTAATCAAGCATTGGCTTTAGAAATCTACAAAGATTCTCTTGATTTTATGACTTCAGTATTGATCAAAAGAGTTATAGGTCTAATGAACACACTAGATTTAGCTTATGTTGAAGTTGTGATCATTAATGACCAAATGTAGCCTCAAAGTTAGATGGCATACTCTATTCCCAATGTCAACCCACACATGACTAATTTGAATGTATTTCCAAATAATAACTAGAATGTGCCTGTTATTAACTAGTTCCAAAATTTGATTCATTTGCCTCTTAGACATGCTACTCCTAATCAAAATTTAGGGTTCTTAAACCACCCTGCTAACAATGGATTTAATGCAAATGATCAAAGGACCTTAGTACCAGCCACTGGTGCCAATAGAAACTAGGTTCATAATTTATAAACCCCCAAAATTGATAATGATTCCATTCTAAAAAGGGTTCAAAAACTAAGCACTAACTTCCTTCAGCTACAAAAATAAGTTCGTAATACTAGGGAAAAATTTGGTAGGAACTTCTCTTTCCAAAGGTTTAATAGACCCAATAATACGTTTAATAATGATAGTTTTCACAATAATAAGAATAGTGAATCATATTCTAAAAATAATACAATGGATATTAATCTTATTGATATTGTTTTGCCTGATTATTGAAGAGTCCATTGTACTTCTAAGCATGGTGAGATTGATTACATTGAGTTTTGTAAAGATTTTAAATCATTTCAAGAAGAGTTGGACACTTTTGAGGTAGTGCCTAGAAAATATAATGGTGTAGGTACCTTAGGATCTAAGCCTATTGACTAGACCTTCATGGTGGAAAATTTTTATTTCCCCTTCCAAGAAGACAATGAACTTGATGATTTTTTTGAAGAATTCCATGCCTTCCAATAGTTCTTGAAGAAGACATACCCTGTAAGGAATAAAAAACAAAGGCAACCTTTGAATAATTATACTCTTCCAAACAACTTTGGCACTCCCCCAAATACCAATTTAGACAATAATCTAGAGCCTCTAAAGGGAAGTACTTCTAAGCCTAGTATTATTCTTCCAATTCTTTCAATATGACTAGTTATAACATTGTAGAGGGCATGAAGAAAATAAAATCTAATATTACCTTGCATGAATTGACATAAATTATAGAATAAAGAGATCTATTGGTATAATCCTTGTCCAAAAATCCTAGCAAGATGAACAAGACTGATAATGTTGATGTATGCATATACAAAGCTAAAATAGAGTCCCTACCCTTCTTACTTACAATTAAAATGTTTAGTAAAAAATTGCATAACTATTTGTTGGATTCTTGTGCCTCTACAAATATTATGCTTCCAGGTGTTTGTAAGTAATTTGGTTTGACCCCCATTAAGTTTGATAGGGTTGTCACCCAATTAGATAAGTCTAGGGTTAAAGTGATTGGAGAATTGTTAAATGTCCACATGCAATTGGGCTTCTCAATTTATTGATATCTAGGTAGTAGATATTACTGATGCATATGGACTTATTTTAAGTAGAGAATGGAAAAAGGATTTAAAATATTATATTTCCATAGACTGTTCACACTTATGGCTACCTTGGAAGGGATTTCCTAACCAAATGAGGGTTGAAAGGGAGCCAAGGATGAAACACATGATTATTGAGTATAATGTTGTCAATGAAAGGGTCAATATAATTGATTTTGATTTAGGTGTTTTCACCCTAGAAAATTTCAAGCTATGTGATCCTAAACCTTATAAGGTTATGCCTATGTTATAAAAGTTACATTTTAATGGGGGTAAGTGTAAAGCTGGATCTGGGGTATGCATTATTCTAACTGACTCTGTTGGTAAGAAATATCATGATTCTTATAGACTCTAGTTTCCTTGCACTAATAACCTTGCAGAATATGAGGCTCTCATCTGAAGTCTATGATTTTCCATTAAAAATAAGGTCAAGGAATTGCTAGTTTATAGTGATTTAGAACTAGTAGTAAATCAAGTAGCAAGTATTAGTGTGAAATATCATACCTCAAGAAGTACAAGTTTAGAGTCTAGGATCTGGTGGAATCTTTTAATGCCTTTAATGTTTTCTATATCCATATGGAAGAAAATAAAGCTAATAATGAGTTGGAATTTTCTATAGCTAATCTCATGCCTAACCAAGATTCATCAAACTTTAGTATTGAGATGATACCTTATCCTTATATCCCAAACAATGTGAACCATCTACAAGTATTTAGTGATGATCAATAGATCCTAAGTTTTATGACTAGTTTAGGATAATTTGAAGCTTAGATCATTGATGAGACTGATGAAAATGTGTTTAGAAAAGGCAAATTTGATGGAAAAATCATTAAGTTGAATGACAAAAAAATCCCCAGGGGGATGATTGCTTTGAAAAGGTTGTTTGATCACGACAAGATAGTTAAAGCTTCTAAGGTTCCTAAAGTAAGTGGAAAGGACTATGATGTAGTTGATCTTGGGCCTCAAGATCAACCCTATCTAGTCAACATTGGGAAATCCTACACTAATATTGAGAACAAGAAAGCAAAAGAGCTTCTAACAAAATATAAAGATGTCATAGCTTGTATTATGATGACTTAAATATCTTTGACCCAAGATTCATCACCTATACCATACCTCTCAATGAAAATTACAAACCCTTCAGACATAAACAAAGATCTGTGAACCTTATCTTGGAACCCATGATCTTCAAAGAAGTAAAGAGATTGCTAGATACTAGAATCATGTTTCAAATTAGGCACTCTACCTAGGTGGTCAATCTTGTACTAGTTAAAAATAAGAATGGTGAAATTAGACTTTGTATTGGATTTAAAAATATGAATAAAGCATCTAAAAAGGATAATTATCCTCTTCCCTCTCTTTACCATGTAATACAAATTGTCTTAGGTTCAGCCATGATGTCTTTTCTTGATGGTTTTTCAAGATACAACTAGGTTTTAGTAGACAAGGAAGACAAAATGAATACATCTTTCACAACTATGTGGGGCACCTTCACATACAAGAGAATGCTTTTTAGATTGATAAATTCAAGAGCCACTTTTCAAAGGGACATGGGCCATGCCTTCCAAGCCATGATTGGTAAGTGTATCATAATTTGCATGGATGATCTAACTATTTTCTCTAAGAATAGGGAAGACCATTTCATGCATCTATAGTAGGTATTTGAAAGGTGAAAAAGGTATGGGATCTCCCTTAACCCTAAGAAGAGCATTTTTTTGTTAGTAAAAGTAAACTATTGGGCCATGTCATCACTAATGATGGGATCTCTATATATCATGAAAGAATGGAACCCATATCCAAGACAAAGCATCCCAATATAAAAAAATAATTGTAATCATTTTTTGGTAAGATAAACTTTCTAAGAAAATTCATTTTTGGCTTTACAGAGATTGTCAAGCCACTAAATGATATGCTAAATAAGGATGCCAAAGTTGTATGGAATGAAAAGTCAAAGAAGGCCTTTGAAGAAATAAAAATTACAATCAACCAAGCTCCAATCTTAATAAGTCTTGAATTTTCAAAAAATATTTTTACCTCTACTCCTTTTCCTCTGATCACACTATTGTTTCAATCTTAAATTATAAAATAAAAGGATCTAGCCATCCAATTGATTTTATGAGAACTAATTTTTAAAATGTTGAATTAAATTATCCTTTGATTGATAAGAAATCCTTTGTATTAGTTAAAGTTGTCAAGAAATTAGGCACTACATTCTTAGGAACAAAGTACATGACATTCTACCAGATCCAACCACTATGCTAATGTTAATCCAATGTTAACTTGGAGAGGAAAGAGGTAAGTGGATGTTTGTCCTCCAAGAATATGACATAGAAATGGAAACTACAAAATTGGTAAGATGTCAAGATCTTATTCAAAAGATTATCAATATCAGCCCTAAGCTAAGTATTATGCAAATTGATTAGCAAAGCTTCATAGCTAGTGAATGGTATGACTTCATTGTTCACTTACTAATCAATGACACTTATCTTGTAGGGATAACTAGGGTGTAGAAGAGAGCTCTAAGGCTCAAATTAGCTCATTATCTCATCAAAAATGGAGTCCTATACCAAAATAACTTTACAAGTGTATACTTGAGATGTGTCTCCAAGGAAGAAGCTGTTGAGGTGATGAGCACTTTCCATGAGAAATTGGGAAGTGGTCATCCACTAGGAATAAAAATAGCCCAAAAAATCCTTAGGGATGGCTATTATTGGCCCACCATCTTCAAAGATGCTCATAAGTATGTAAGGGAGTGCCATTCATGTCAAAATTTTAACACTAAGGAGCCAAAGGTAGAAATACCTTTGCAACCAATCATAATTGACAAATTATTTACCCAGTGGAGACTGGACTTTGTAGGTGCAATCAACCCCAACTCATCATAAGTTCATAAGTATGTTTTGAAATTCACTAACTATTACACTAGGTGGATTGAATCAATAGCCACCAAGCAATGTAGAACAAAAGAAGTGATCAATTTTTTTGAAGAAAACATATGCACTAGATTTGGGACTCTAGTCTATTTGTTTTATGATAATGGGTCAGAATTCACATCTATAGAGATGATATAATGGGCATATGACAACAACATTATTCTTAATTTTTCATCTAACCATTATCCTCAAGGTAATGGAGTGTCTGAATTAATGAATAAGAACTTGATGAAATCCATTAAGAAGTATACTATAGACAAACCTAGAACATGGCATAAGCTTCTTAAGGATGCCCTTTGAGAAGATAGAAAAAGAGTCAATAAGACTCTTAAAGAATCTCCCTTCTTGATAGTATACAGTGAGAAACATATATTCCCCATCACACTCAAGTTACCAACCTACAAGTTTATGCAAGAGTATATGGTAGAAGATTAATAATTTACAAAATCAAGGCTATTGAACATTATCCAGATGGAAGATGCATGAGAAAAGGATTTTACTAAATTTAATAGAAACCAAACTATAGTGAAGAGGTGATTTGACAAGAGATCAATTACCAAGGTGTTCAGACAAGGAAACTTGGTTCTTCTTTGGGATAAAGCATTTGAGCCTAAGGGAAAACATGGCAAGTTCACACCTTTATGGATTATCCCCTATCATATTTTAGATACACTTGAAGATAACACCTTTAGACTCAAAGACCTATAAGGATCAGAGTTCACATTGCCCACCAATGGGAAGTACCTCAGGCATTATTTCTCTACCACTCCTCCTAGGGTCTTCATGGATTAAATCTATAAGATAATTATGTTAGCATAGGTAGGAGTTAGTTTCCTTAAGCTCTTTCTTCATGTACCTTGTTGGTACATAATTATGTATATATTTATTTGATTCCCTTTTTCTTCCTACTTTGCTAATTTTTGTTTAGTGTTTGTTTCTTTTTTCTATGATCCTTTCTTCTAATAAGTCCCTTTAGATAGCCCTTATCTCAAATTTCCTTAGTTTTCTTGAAACTCTAGAAGTTTAAAAATGTTGCTGTGAACCTCATACATATGTTGACCATAGATTTGAAATCGGAGCTTAATGTTGTGATTTGATTAAACTAGTAAGGACCCATGAATAGGTTAACCATCCCATGATGCCTTAAAATTTGTCTCAACCTAAACCTAGTTTTAAGAAGAATTACACATGTTGAAGGAAAGCTCAACCCATTAAGGTACAACCATTATTACACTTAACAAACATCCTTACCTAGGACAAAGGTTGTAACCATAGGTGATCATCTAAATATTAGACACTTGACCAAATCCTTAAACATGGCTAGCCTAGTTCTAAAACTTTTTTGAAAGCCTAAAGACCCAAAATATAAAGAAAAAAATAATAACTCATTACAAAATCAAAATCTTCAAAGCAAAGGTGATTCTAGAAATCTCCACTTGGGCTATTGATGCCTAGCTATAAATGGAGCAAGGTTATGAGTGGAGCTAAAGGAATCTCTATTAGGGATATAAATACATGGCTAGTAGTGGAGTAATGCCCAAGCCTCACATGAACAAGAATCATGGTTCTTAATGAATATCTAAAAAAATTCCAAGTCAATGTTAATGATTAAAGGTATGAAAACTAGAAATTGTCCCCTAAATCCTATAGCAAATAGTAAATGGAATCAAAGCACACACAAAACATGGCTTTGTCTTGATGTTTGATCCTAATTTTTCATGTGCAAGGTGTGTTTCAATAATTAATTGATCATGATAATGGCATTAGTCAATTAGGATGAATGACCTAGTTATTTATCTGAAATAGAGTCTCTGAGTTCTAACATATTTCTATGTTTCCCTCAGAAGCCACCATTTATTAAGGTCAACATACCCCATTTCTAGAAAATAGGGACCCTTGTGATTACTTAGAACGTTAATTCTAAAAGATTGATGTTTTACACATTATTTATAATCCACAGTTGATGAAATTAGCCCATTTATTCATGGCTTTGCTTTAACTTTTCCTAATGTTGATCACAGTCAAATTTCATGTCTTAAGTTGTAGGTTTCATGGAACTCCCTATAATGTATTATACTATAATTCTCATAGATAAACTCTATTCAAGATTTCACTAACCTTTGGTCTATAAAATCTTGTAGATTTGATTCAAGTTTTGAAACCCTCTTTCATCAAACCCTAACTTAGACCTTTGATTCCAATTCAAATTTTGGCTAGAATAGATTTGGTGGGAATGTTTTGAATTAAATTTAGACTTAAGCCTAATTTTCATGCCAAGGCTTGGTTTTATTTTTTAACACAACCAAACCTTAGGCTAAAAATCATGTTTGGTCCCCTTTTATTTTCCCATTTCCATTCCTTATGTTCTAGCATTGTCTAATGTTTATGTTTGTAAGGTATTTTATCTTAGCATGGTCCACTTGGTCATATAATTAGGCTAAAGTCTTAACCCTAAGGCCACATTCATATTTATAAATGTGAACAAGACCTTATCCTTAATAATTTAGCCTAAGTTTTTATATTTACCTGCATCCTAATTTAAACACATCACTTCTTTATAGATCTAATGACTCTCACTTCATGATAGAGGATGATCTGACATAGCATAGGAAGCTTGATGAACTTAAATCTTTGATCCATCAAACCAATCTTGTAAGATCACCAGGATCATGATCAATTATCCATGCTTTAGTAGGATCAATTATCAAATAATGTGAGATCATCCTTGATTTTAGATGGATCCCCTTTTACTATACAAGATTAAGTCAATCAGATGCAAGTATCTGGATCAAGATTAATAGTCCATGACTAATCACACAAAAATGATCCACTGAAGTGAATATGGTGCTGAAAAGTCAAAATCTCAAGGAACCCCATGAATTTTCCATGTGGCACTCCCACATTTGAGTTTGATAACAAAGGATCCCCATGCATCTAAATTTTGACTTAACCTAAGTTTTTATCCTAAGGTTCATTGCATTTATTTAAATGTAATAAACCTTAGGCTAAAACTTTAGGTTATGAACATAACATTTGAAGGAATCTATTTTATTATGCTCATAAACTTAGGCTTTTGTCTTAGTTTAATTTTTATGACACGGTCCCTAAATAACTTGATCTCCTTTGTATTACAAGAACTAATGGCATGCATCTCCTTGAATCTTTATCGATGGCTCTCATTTCATCATGAAAGATGATCCAATAGAGCATATTAAATCCATGATCAATGGACCAAAGGGACTTTATGAACTTAAAATTGTTGTTCTCATGACCATCATTTGACATCCATCATGCTGTCATTCACGTCTATGAGGCCGTCAACTTTAAGCCTACCAAACCTAGTGATTCACTAACTTAAATTTGACATTATCATGACCACCATTTGAAGTCTATAAGTCCATCATTGACATCTATGAGAACATAAAATTTAAGATAATTAATATTTTTTCTTAGACATAAGGATATCCTTTAAAATGTTGCTAAAAGGTTATAGTTTCATTGAAAATCAATAGGACCCCTTGGAAGATGTTCAAACACTTAGGATATTTAAACTTGAAATAATAAAATGAATTTGTGGCCTAAATATATGAATACATAACCTTAGTCTAAGTCTATTTCTTAAAGGTCAAACTTTGTTTGTTTTGAAATGCAATAAAACTTAGGCTAGAGATTTATATTAAAGTCCCTATGACATAAAACTTAGCTTAAAATGATTTTAACCTAAGGTTTTATCATGTTTATTGATACAATAGAACCTTAAGTTAAAACCTAACATTTGGACCACTTATTATTTGTACCCCTTTAGGTGTATTATAATAACTTAGTATAAATATTTTAGCCTAAAGTATATGTTGTGTTTATTAACTCAACATAAACTTTAGCCTAAAATATCTAGCCTAGGTCCATTATATATGCATTCCATAAACTTAGGCATAAATATTTTAGCCTAAAGTTTATCTCATGTTTATTAACATGAAATAAACTTTATCCTAAAGCATTTATCCTAAGTCCCTTAATATGTCTTGGTGTTAATTAAAGTTTTTTCCCTTTTATAGGATCAATGGTTGTCACTTCATCATGGGGATTGATCAAATGAAGTTAAAAGTCCTGATGTATCTAAGTTATTTGATCCATCAAATAAATAATATGTATCCATCCATATTATGATAAATGGTTCATTCTTTCTTGTGAGAGGCAATTAGGTGGAGTTCATCTATCGAATACTATTGAATGAGCCTCCAAGGGCTCATGAGATCAACACATGGAAAGGACAAGTTCATTATACATAATGTAGATCCCAGAAGGCTCATGAAGGTGACAAATAGAAAAACCATGGATCTTGACATAAATAAACCAATGATTCATGAGCCCTATGATCATGATCAATGGTCCACATTGATCTATAAATAAGGATTCGATGATGCGAAGGGAAGGTTGGATTTTTAAATATAATGGCTAGTCCCTTAAGGCATTTATGGAAAATGTTGTGATGGTTGTAAAATGGATACCACATGGGTACCACACAAGCATAAAATTAAAAAATTAAAGAATTTTTGTGCTCAAAAAGGCAAAGGTACAAAGGCTTGGGTCTTATTAAAATCTAAGACATGAATGAGCCTAAGTCCAAATTTCCATCACCATTAAATCTTCAAAAAAGCTTTAACTTTCATAAAATCCCTAATTTTAACATGGATTAGTCACATTCAAACCAAAAAGTGTTCAATTACAATTTGAGGAAGAATGAATTGGCCCAGAGGCCACTTGCAATTAATTGGTAAATAGTTACAACTTCCACAATCATGGTAGATTGTGGATAGTAACAAGGAGATTAAACAGAGCTATACTTGACCTCAGATAATGAGGGAGGAATTTTGAAGGACACAAACCTAGATAATACAACTTTGAATAATGGGAATAAGAATTGGTCTAAACTCTTTTGGACCATTAAGGAGATGCAAGCTCTTATAAGAGAAGAACAGAAGAATGCAACCATCCTGTAAAGATACAATAACATGGTTACTGTCTAGATGACTAGCCTCCATTATGTTGATAATAATCTTGAGGTATTACACTACATCAATGTCCTTTCCCCTCTTTTTATTGATTATAAAATTGACCAAGAATGGATAGTCCATGAACATACACTCAGGAAAATAACATACATTTCCCCTATTACTTTTGAAAGCTCCTATAAACTCTACAAATCCCAGATGGACCTTCAAACCATTAAAGAGTGGATTGGTGAGCATAATTTGAACATAATCCTTGCCCCATGGCTTCTCACTATAACCCAAGTAATCTAGGACCCCATAGGCAAAATCCTAATTGTCCAATTTAGGGAGGGGATTAGGATAATTATGACCCTACTAAATAGTTTATGCAGATCCCACTCCACCACACATATTACAAAAGTATAGGTGCCCTATATTTATTTCATGGTTGAGAAGGGAATCACTCCCCCATTGGGTGAGATGATCAATATCTGTTAGAAGTCAAAATTCATAGCCATCAAGAAGAAAATAAGCAAACACTTTTACATGATGTCCTATCTACTTGATGCCTTGTTAGCCACCACCAAGATCCCAAACATTAAGAATTGGTCCCCTGATGGGACCCCCACTATCTCCCATCATTATTCTAAACTTCACATATTAAAATATAAACACAACATGCATTTCTCTATGATTGTGTTTATCTATCTCTAGTAGAAGCCATCACAAGGATCCCCATGGGCAAGGTTAACCCCTTGATTAAAAAATATGTTGAGTTGATGGGGGATATCTAGTTCTACCTAGATTGTCTGATAATAAGGATTTAAGGGACTTTGACACATCCCTTCAGGTTACCCATCTATGTGCCTACCAAGTTAGCAGAACAATAAATTACATACCAACTTCTTCATGGTATAGCTAGATTCTAAAAGGAGAAAATAAAGGACCTCCTCCATCCATTTTCTTTAACAATCATCAAAACTTTGTTGTAAAACTAAGAACATGTGAATTTTATCGCTAGACACAAGACTAATTCACCCTACAAATTGATGAATTGATGTAATGGGGCCCTAATGAGAGGGTCACCAAACATTTGAAGTCTAAGACAATAACCAAAGCCTATGAGCATTAGCCTAGTGTTTATGACCCACTCTAAATCAAGGCCTCTAGTTTTCTAGAGGTATTATCTAGATTGAAGAGGCATAACATTAAGTTGGATCCCATGTTGGCTAGGGTAAAAGATAAGACACTAGGTGAGATATGGTATATGGGGCTCCTAAAATATGCCTTATTACTTGGGCCATCCTTAAGTCCCCCTTTAGAATAACCACAAGTTAGAATGCAATATCCTCAATCACAAGTTGTACAAGGAACTAGCAAAGAGAAACTAGAAGAGAGACCTAGGGAAAGACCATCTTCAACCCTACCTAAAAAACTAGAGTCTTCTATAAAGTTCCTAGACATGGTTGCATTGGAACCTAATGAGATAGTAGAAGATGAACTTAGAGTGCTTCCTAAAGCATATGGGTCAAAAAAATAAGAAGAGTAAACTGAGGAGCTTTTGTCCCAAGCAGAGGAAGAAAAGCAAGATAGGGGGAAGGAAGTTACATTGGACCTGATTCTAATAGCACCCCCATACAAAAGGAAAGTAGAATTGGCATTGGTCTCAATTTTGAAATAAAATCCTAAGTTGACCTTCACCCATCTCATGAGTGAGGTCAACTTGTTCAGTGATGAATACCCCATTCATGAGCCCATTATCCCTAAATGGTTTGTTTACAAAAAAAATGTAAAAGATTACCACTTTATTCCATTCTTGTGCCTTGACCCAAATAATTCATTTCCATTATGAAATCAAGCCATGGATATTAGCTTTGATGAAAGAGGAGGAAAAAAGAAGAATAGCTACCACAATAAGATCAAGTGGCACACAAATGGAGACTCTTGAGCCTCCTAAGATCACAAATTCATTTATGAATGTATAATTCAATCCAAAAAAAGTAAGATTGGAAAGCGTTACCACCAAGAAGACCATGGTTAGAGGTGAGGAATTCACCTTTCAAAGAGTTGAACCTTTTTTTGGTTGAACTCCCATTGGAGGTCAAGGGCCTAGTGAATATCCTATTCATGAGGAAGATATAAAAAGATTAGTTGATGATCATTTAGCTTAGATCAAGGTAGGTATCAGGGGCATGAAAAAAAAGAGACATAACTTGGAAAAGGAAAAGAAGAACCTCGAGACACTGGTTATCTTAATAGTCCGTGAGGAAATAATAAAGATGTTTGAGGCATCTTTGTTTGACATGTTTGACTCTTTAAAGTCAATAAAGTTGAGCCAGGATGCATTGACCTAGAAAAGTGAAATAGCCAAAGGATTGGTGACCTAGTGGTAGGCTATTGGGGACATTATTAATATACTAATAAGGGTAGGATTCTTGGATTCAAAATCATTAGCCTAGTCCACTTGAATGTAATATTAGTGATAGTTGTTGATAAGATCCAAAGATTAAGTGATTGGTCAAGGAGCTTGTATAGAATCCCAAGGGATGATGAGTAGCTAATACCCCGAATCAAATAACTCCTTGGCACCATGTTGACCAACCATAAAAATTCCAACACCCTAGGCATCATTAATGATGAATAATACAAGCACATATCCACTTTGGTGATGCAGTATGTGAGAAGCAAAATCCAAGTCTATTCTAGAAATGATAACAGTTGAATCATGGGCATGATCTTCACCATTAAGGAAAAGATTGTAGAAGTTAGAAGTATCAAAGAGGCCATGTTAAGCAATGATAGGGACTTCAATGACTTGGCTGACCAAGAGAATGTTGTCTATTAAAACCAGTTGCTGATTTGGAACTTGTCAATGAGTAACACCAAATAACTATGGAGATTCTCTAAGAGCAATGAGGGAGCCCTTCAACCTGAGGCCCACTAGTTAATTAATATTCCATTTTATATAAAGCATTATAATATTTGAATATGGAATATTATTTTATAAATGCATATGGTAGTTTGTTAGCATATTTGCCTATAGGTCAGTCCATTTTATAAGGAGAAGTGTATTCTATAAATTTGAAGAAGGATACTTATCCTTATCTTTGTACATGTGTAATCTTATGACTGATTGATATACTACCTAAGTCTTCTATAAAAGGTAGTATTAGCATTATTTAAAGAGAGAGTTTTGATCTAAAATCTATACACTTTGAGAAATTAATATAAGCAAGGACTACTGAAAAGTTTGTCTAGTTTTATTTGTGTCAATTGTTACATGGTTCTCTCTCAATTACTTGTTCTAAGTCTTGAATGTGAATGGTTTCTATGAATTATGAATGTGCATCTTTGATACAGGGTTGTTAATTTGTAATAATTCTAGATTAGTTTAATGTTCTTAAACTTTGATTCATTTTATTTTCTTTGCATGAGGATGTGCAAATGTTATTTGATTGGAGAAGTAAACCCTTTAGGCAAAGTTAGTTCGTACTTGTATTGTTCATGTTTTCCTTGGATATTTACTTGGTATATAGTGTGATTTGATATTTTGTTACTTTACATTATATATTGGTTAAATGCATGTTTAGTTAAAACTAAAACCTTTTCATGGTGTTTAAGGTAAAGATCAACAATCACATATTTTCTTTCTGCCCTACCCTTCCTTTTTCTCCTTTTTTGGTTAAATCACTCTAGTTTAAAACTCATTATAAATATTCACTTAGATTAGTATTTAATATAGAAATTTTATCATAATTCACTAAGATCATCATAGATACTTGTTGACACAAGAAATTGCACCCATTGGCAGGAAGTCAAACTCCTGCCTTCTCCTCACAACATGGAAACTCCCCCCTCACCTGTGGGACCAGCAAAGCTAGAGGGGAGAGTCTCTAGATAAGGGCTAGCTCCCTTTGATGCATCATGTTTGTTTCAGCAAGTGTTAACACATACATATGTATAGATATATAAAAAGGGGGGAAGGGAGAAAGATACAGGAAAACAAACTAATCTAAAGAGGTGATGCACCAAAATAAGTCGACCTTCCCACATCCACACTCAGGATCAAACAAAACCAACATACATACACTCAGACTTGGTAGAAAGACCAGGCTACAAGAAAATGACAGGGAAGTTCTTATGAAAACACAGGAATAAGGACTCACCAAGATGTTGTGAAATACATACTGTAAGTGACTTCCTCTATTCTATACTTCCAAATAGAGCTCTTCTCCTGTCAGCTGTAAAAAATGGTGCTTTGTAGATAACTGGTGTGTTGGTGTTAAACTTGTGAGAGAATCAAAAGATAATGACTAAACACAAATTAACACTCAGGTCATACATAGAATATCCATCCAAGAAGAGGTAAAAAATTGTGTTTATTGATTCAGGTGGAAAGTTTTGTCAGGGCTATGCCTTAGCAAAATGTGGAAGATCTCTTAAAAAATGACAAGTTCACAAATATATAGGAGAAGAAAGAAGGGAACTTGGTGATTCTTTAACCAGTTGGCCCATCTCATCCCCTCATTGGGAAGAGGAAAACAATATGGCTGATGTCATCTTTCTAGAAGAAGCTTGCTGGAACCATGTTGTATAATCATGGAATTAGACTTTGGCATTCGATCATTAATGTGAAACACATGCTGCACCCTCTTTTATACCAACAAATTGGGATTTGTCCCCCTTTAAAAGCATAGACCATGCCATTTGCATCTTTTAGTGATCAATTGCAACCACTATTTCACCTCCTGGAGTCACTTCTCAAATTGGCGCTTCCTCTTGCCACTTAGACTGACTGCCTATTCGTTCCATGCTTACCACTTTGTCCCTTTCTCTTTCTTGTCTCTTATGGCTCCTTAGGCCCTCAAGGGCAAATTCTCTAGTGGGTCACTGCATTTTAGGCCCTTTCCCATGGTTGGCACCCCTTCGCTTTGAAAGCAAATGGTTACACCACTTCACTAATTTTGACATTCACGTGGTCGTCATGCTTTAGAAACCAATGGATATTTCATCCTCTTAAATTTTATAGCTTCTCGAACATCACCACTTGAAAACCAATGGCTATTTGGCTCTATTCAACTTGACGTCCTCTAGGATGTCATTGGGTCCTTGCTAGACTTTTCAGGCATTTCTTTGCCTTGCTTTGTCTCTATCACCTTCCTAAAGGGAAGGGTCCCTTTGAATTTAGTTGAAAGTCCCCCGCAAGGGTATCTGCCCTTCAGGGTCCTTTGGCAGGTCCTCTATGCCTTAGAAAGTCTCCCGAGCTCCTGTAGACTATCCATTACTTTATATATTTCTATGGGCTTTTGTCTGCAGACATTTTCCTATGAACAAAAAGTCCATGGAAATTATGCCCGGGTCTGTGCTTTGTCTTTGCTTTGATCTGCACCCAAATTCCTTCGGACTTTTTGTCCAAAGGAACTCCTTCAGGTAAAAAGTTTGAAGGAATTTGGGACTTAATCAATTTGAACTTAAGCAAAATTTGAACTTACCCGGTCCTTCCTTTTGAAATGCCTACCCTCCGCTAGGGCACTTGAACTTGAAGACTTCCCCTTCGACCAAGGACATACCCTTGAACCAAGCCTGTTGAACCAAAAATGGTTCAACGGTTCAAGGGTTCAACCAAGTGCACTGATTTCTTGTTGAACCAAGCCTGATGACCTTATTCATTAAACTTTTCTACTTAAATGAACCATTGAATTGAACCATTAAACTGAACTAGTTGAACCAAAAATGGTTCAATGGTTCAACGCTTGTTAAAATCAAGATTTTGAACCAAGCGATGGATGAATCAAGTGGTTGAACCAAAGAGCAATGGTCTTAAAGATTAAGCTGAAGCTTGAACCATGGTTGAATGAAAATTGTGTTAAACTTATGCAATCTAAAGATGACTGACATTAAATAGTAGGGGAGGAAGGTGACCAAAATTTTGCCTGTGGGCAAATTTGGTCAATAGATCGGCGACTCATAGGGGAAACATGTCTGTTATGCTTAGAACCCAGTTTCCTTAAAAATCCATTAGGCATGGAGTTAGATGTAGCTTGAACAAAGTTAGCAACAACCCCAAAGATCTGAGAATCAAACATGAAGCCTTTATCGCACATGCAAAGGGAAACACACAAGGCTAAAAATGCTACTTGTGCAACTACACTTAGGGAAAGCAGGAAAAGAAACTAAAAACAAACTACTATATATAGCTAACTAGGAATATTTGCTTCCCTCCTAGATCAAAGGGAAAACTTCTAATGTCCCCTTCTTGGCAAGAAGACTTATGGTGCCAGGCAAGTAGCTGAATGAAAAAGAGAGCTGGGGACCTGCTCCTCTTACCTACCACCTGCATTTGCTGGTACCTGAGTGGAGATTCAAACATGCTCCCAATGTATACATACTCTATTTGTGCTTGGAAGCTTGCCTCTTATTGGTTCTTTAGGCTGGTGTATCCCATCAAGAAATCGATTGCTACCAACTCATCACCATAAGCCCCTTGATACGCACCCTTGATTGACTTGCTCTCTTCTGCCTTATGCTCAGTTTCATGGTATGACCATCTTATTTGATGACTTCAAAGGAGATATCTTTAGATTCACCAACCTCTTGAAGGGGTAAATCTAAAAAACTATATCCTCTTTACACGCTTGTTAGAACCCCAATGTTGCCTTCTCTGCCCTTATCCAGTTCATAGCCTCCTTAAAGAATAGTGCAGCCTGCCTCGATGACTTCAAACAAATAATTCAAATCATGAACAAGAGATTTTCCATGCTCTTCCATGTCAACTAAGGTGATCTCCTCCTCATTCGTACTCATGAAGTCTCCCTAGAGAACTATAGATTAGATCTTTTCCTCCTCACCCGCTTCTTGCAAAATAGGTTCCTCCTTGAGAAGGGGTGAAGTGGAAAAACCATGTGGAAGAGGAGGCAATCCTTGAGATAGAATCAAATGATTCTCCTCCTTCCATTTGGTTAGCACTTCATCAATATCAGGTGTGGCTTGATATTTCTCTTGGAAGTGTGTAGATGGGGTGTGTTCAGACATGGAATGTGATGTTGGGTCTAAACCATCCATCACACACTGGCTGAGGAATCTTTCTTTGGATTCCAACTCTGCAATTCTCTTGGATAGATTCTCTTAGAAGAGCCTTTCCTAAAAGTCATAATCATCATCAGGAGTAGGAACAGCCCCATCTTCTTCAAGGTTTTGAGCAAAACCTTTCCCTTCTTCCCTATACCATGATCCATCATTTCCCTCCAAGTCAGGAGCGTACCATCAAGGTGAAAGATCTCAAGATTGGAAGTTTCCCTTCTAGTTGAAGGGTGACTAGGAGGGCTACTTGAGGTGATTCTCTAAAAATTTTGAGTTTGATAGAAGTCATATGAAGGAACACAAGACCCATGATTCTGTGCAAAAGAATTATACATATAAAAGTAGATTTTTGATGGCACCAGGCCACTTAACCAGCAAATTCAACTCAGATTCACCATTGGTGTTGATGAAAAATCCTCCAAAGGCTAGTCGGTTGAAGAACACACCAAAAATTCTTCAACTCTTTGGACAAAACCTGTCTCAGTTGGTCCCACTAGGCATGCCAAAACTATTGACATAGGAAATTGCACCCAGTGGCAGGAAGTCAAACTCCTACCTTCTCCTCGCAACATGGAAACTCCCCTCTCACCTATGGGACTAGAAAAGCTAGAGGGGAGAGTCTCTAGATAAGGGCTAGCTCCCTTTGATGCATCGTGTTTATTCCAGCAAGTGTTAACACATACATATGTATAGATATATAAAAGGGGGGAAAGGAAGAAAGATACAGGAAAATAAACTACTCTAAACAGGTGATGCACCAAAATAAGTCGACCTTCCCACATCCACACTCAGGATCAAACAAAACCAACATACATACACTCAAACTTGGTAGAAAGACTAGGCTACAAGAAAATGACAGGGAAGTTCTTATGAAAACACAGGAACAAGGACTCACCAAGATGTTGTGAAATACATACTGTAAGTGACTTCCTCTGTTCTATACTTCCAAATAGAGCTCTTCTCCTGTCAGCTATAAAAAATGGTGCTTTGTAGATAACTGGTGTGTTGGTGTTAAAATTTTGAGAGAATCAAAAGATAATGACTGAACACAAATTAACACTCAGGTCATACACAAAATATCCATCCAAGAAGAGGTAAAAAATTGTGTTTATTGATTCAAGTTGAAAGTTTTACCAGGGCTATGCCTTAGCAAAATGTGGAAGATCTCTTAAAAAATGACAAGTTCACAAATATATAGGAGAAGAAAGGAGAAGGGAACTTGGTGCTTCTTTGACCAATTGCCCCATCACATCCCCTCATTGGGAAGAGGAAAACAATGTGGATGATGTCATCTTTCTAGAAGAAGCATGCTGGAACCATGTTGTATAATCATGGAATTAGACTTTGGCATTCAAGCATTAATGTGAAACATAGGCTACACCCTATTTTCTACCAATAGATTGGGATTTTTCCCCCTTTAAATGCATGGACCATGCTGTATGCATCTTTTAGTGATCAATTGCAACCATTATTTCACCTATTGGAGTCACTTCTCAAATTGGCCCTTCCTCTTGCCACTTGGATTGACTGCCTATTCATTCCATGCTTACCACTTTGTCCCTTTCTCTTTCTTGTCTCTTATGGCTCATTAGGCCCTCAGGGGTGAATTCTCTGGTGGGTCGCTACATTCTAGGCCCTTTTCCCATGGTTGGCACCCCTTCACTTTGACAACAAATGGCTTCTCCACTTCACTAATTTTGACATTCACATGGTCGTCATGCTTTGGAAACCAACAGATATTTCATCCTCTTAAATTTGATGGCTTCCCTAACATCACCACTTAAAAACCAATGGCTATCTAGCTCTATTAAACTTGACGTCCTTCAAGACATCATCGGGTCCTTGCTAGCCTTTTTAGGCATTTCCTTACCTTGCTTTGTCTCTATCACCTTCCCAAAGGCAAGGGTCCCTTTAAATTTGTCCAGAAGTCCCCCGCAAGGGCATCTACCCTTTGGGGTCCTTCGACAGGTCCTCTATGCCTTGGACGGTCTCTTGGGCTCCTTCAGACTGTCCATCACTTTATATATTTCTATGGCCTTTTGTTCACAGACATTATCCCATGGATTAAAAGTTCACAAAAATTCTACCTGGGTCTATGCTTTGTCTTTGCTTTGAGCTGTGCCCAAATTCCTTCAGACTTTTTATTTGAAGGAATTTTTTCGAGAAAAAAGTCTGAAGGAATTCGAGACTTAATCAATTTGAACTTAAGCAAATTTTAAACTTACCTGATCCTTCCTTTTGAAATGCCTACCCTCCGCTAGGGCACTTGAACTTGAAGACTACCCCTTTGGCCAAGGACATACCCTTAAACCAAGTCCTTTGAGCCAAAAATGGTTCAACGATTCAAGGGTTCAACCAAGCGTGCTGATTTCTTGTTGAACCAAGCCCGATGACATTCTTCATTAAATTTTTTTGTTGAATTGAACTGTTAAACTGAACCAGTTGAACCAAAAATGGTTCAATGGTTCAACGGTTCAATGTTTGTTAAAATCAAGATTTTGAACCAAGCGATGGATGAACCAAGTGGCTGAACCAAAGAGTGATGGTCTTGAATATTGAACTGAAGCTTGAACCATGGCTGAATGAAAACTGCTTTGAACTTATGTAATCTGAAGATGACTAGCATTAAATAGCAGGGGAGGAAGGTGACCAAAATTCTGTCTGCGGGCAAAATTGGTCAACAATACTTCAAATTTATAAATATCATGGACCTTAGTGGCTCCCAACCACCAATCAATATAATTTTTTGGAATAGTTTAATTTGCTCTACCTCTATTTCACCATAGGTAACTAGATTACTAAAACCTGCTATAATCTAATTTAAGGACTAGATCACCAACATTGAAAGTGAAAACTTTAACCTTTTTATTATTTTATTTGGCAATATGAGCCTTGTATTGGTGGTTATGTTCTAGAGTGGCTAGATGGTGTTCAATGACAATATTGAGAGTAGGAAGGTGAGATTCACGTAGTTCTTCATTGAGAATGATACCATGAAGATATATATATACATACATACATACATACATATATATATATATATATAAGGAGGGAAGGTCAACTTCTAATGGTAATACAAACTCAAAACTATATACTAGTGAGATAGGCCCAAAGTGCAGGATATAAATTAAGATGCCAATCCATGTGGGTTTCACAAATATTCTTTTGGATGATTTTATTGAGGATTTTATTAGTCGTATATATATATATATATATATATATATATATAGACACACACACACACACACACACACACACACACACACACACACACACACTAGTGAGATAGACCCAAAGTGCAGGATATAAATTAAGATGCCAATCCATGTGGGTTTCACAAATGGTCTTTTGGATGATTTTATTGAGGATTTTATTAGTCGTATATACACACACACACACATATATATATACATATATACATATATATATATACATACATACATACATATATATATGTATATACATACATACATACATATATATGTATATATGTATATATATATATATATACATATATATATATATGTATGTATATGTTTATATATATGTATGTATGTATATATATATATATATGTATGTATGTATATGTATATATATATATGTATGTATGTATATATATATATACATATATATATATATACACATATATATGTATGTATGTATATATATATATATATACATATATATATATATATATATGTATGTATGCATGTATATTTACATATATATATGTATATATATATATATATACATACATATATATATATACATACATATATATATACATACATATATATATATATATATATATATATATATATATATATATATATATATATATATATATATATATATAAGGAGGGAAGGTCAACTTCTAATGGTAATACAAACTCAAAACTATATACTAGTGAGATAGGCCCAAAGTGCAGGATATAAATTAAGATGCCAATCCATGTGGGTTTCACAAATGGTCTTTTGGATGATTTTATTGAGGATTTTATTAGTCACCTCAACTTTTCCATTGCATTGTGGATGATAAGGTGTGGATAATTTATGGGATATTTTAAATCTAGTACATAATTGCTTCACATCCTTATTCTTAAAATTACCACCATTATCAAAAATGATATTATAGGGAAATCCAAAATGACAAATGATTTGGTTGAGGATAAATTTATAAATTATGGTTCCCATGGTGTTGACACGAGGCATGGATTTTACCTATTTGGTAAAATATTCAGTAACCATGATGATAAAAACATGCCCATCTTGGGACAAGGTCATTTTTTGATGAGATCTAATCCCCACATTGTAAAAAGCTAAGGAGATTCCATAGTTTGGAGCTTAGATAATGGTGAGTAGACTAGATCTTCATGGAGTTAGTAAGGACTACACTTTTTATAAAAATTGATGGCATCATTTTCTAATGTAGGCCAAAAGCATCCCATACTTAACCATTTAGGTGTTGTAGCATGTCCACTACAGTGACAACCGTAAATGCCCCCAGTGTTTTTTCAAGGAGATTAATTCTTATTTCATTACACAATAGAGCAAGGTACCATCTGCATTATGATAATAAAGGGTATTATATCAAAATACATATTTAAAATCTTGTTTTCAAATTCCAGTCTTTTATGAGAATATGTATCTAGAGGTTAATTTGATGTTCAAGGAATAGGATAATGTTTTTATACCATGGGCTTTGTTGAATAGTGATAGCCTCAATATGATAGATAAGTTAATTTTGTGGTTGGATGGAAGATGGGGGACTTTCTTATTTGAATAAAAAAAATTGAATCACTAATTACATGATGTGGGTGAAATAAGGTTGCCAAAGAAGCAAGAGAGTTAGTGATATAGCTATGATATCTTAGAATAGGCTCAATGGTAAAAGAGGAAAACTCTTTGGTGAGGGTGGTATCCATTTAATGATAAGCTATAATATTTTCAATTTTGCATTGGTAGTCACCATTAACCTAGTAGCAGATAAGTTGGGAGTCACCCAAATCATGCAGATATAGAATATATAATTCAAGTGTCGCTTTCATGCCTAGGATTAATGCTTCATATTATGCCATATTATTAGTGACATCAAAGGTTAGCCAAAATTCAAAAGGGATTATTTTACCATGAGGATTAATTAGAATATAACCTGCCCTAGCTCTTTGGAGGCATTTGGTGCCATCAAAATGTAGGGTCTAGGTGTCTTCATGAAAATTGATGGTCATTTCAAGTATTTATTTGACAACTAATTTGTATTTTATAGTATCATAAATGTCATAGGTATTTTCTTAATTACTTGCCCCTAAATTAGTAGTGAAATTAAGGAAGTAATCTTTAAGAGAGATACATTGATGAACTTCCCTTTGACAGATTTTTGTTTTATGATGTGAAGGTCAAATTCATCAAGAGAACCATTTGCTTACCAATTATATCTCTAGGTAGAAATGCTTTAGATAAAAATTGATGAAATGGATTGGAATGAACAATGACATAGGTTATTTTGTAGATCATGTAGTGATGAAGCTTTTTATCTATGAAATAGATAGTGAGGCAATGATATTCTAATTTGGTATAATGTTTTCATAATTGATGAAGTCTTGACTAATATAGTAAATTCCATATTATCTTTCAATATCACCTTATTGGGCAAGAATTACCCCAATTGATATAGGAGTATAATAAGTGTATAAAATTAAGGGACATTCATTAGAAGGTAGATGAAGGGTAGTAAGATGGAGAAGTGATTCTTTAATGTTATCAAATGACTTATGATAAGGATTAGTCCATTCTAAATCATTAACTTTTTTAATAATGAAATTAATAGGTTATATGCGATAAGACATTTTAAGAATGAATCATCAAATTTCCCCAAGCTTGTCGAGGTAAATATTAATGTATGGAATGGTGTGAGGAATGGGAATACTAATGATAGCATTAATTTTAGTAGGATAGACATCAATACCATGAATAGAGACCAAAAAACCCTAGAATTTTAATAGATGTAATGCCAAAGACAAATTTTTAGGGGTTAAATCTAGTTTTTTACTTGATTAATCGATCAAAGATGATGGCTAGATTAGAGAGATGGGTTGTGTGACTTTTTTGTTGGAAATATTGTCATTAATTTCAAAGATATAACATTATTGGTGATAAAGGCCCCATAGCATTTAATGGTGTTTTTAATATTCATATCTTGGCTAATGTGTGTTAATATTTATTTAATATTAATGAATGTATTTTTGGTTGCATAAAAGTCAATGGAGGGCCCATGAAGAAGTCAAAGAGTCACGGGGTAAAGATAAAAGAGGAATGGGATGCATTTTCTCATGAAGAGTCATCTTGAGGAATTCTAAGAGTCACCATGTGAAGACAAAAGAGGGTATGGCACATTTTTTCATGAAGGGACACTTTGAGGAATAAGAAGAGTCATGAAGATAAAGACAAAAGAGGAAAGGATGCATTTGCTTATGAAGGGTCACCATATGACTTTTTAAATGAAAGGATATGAAAAGTCATACAAGTTTGGCATCATTTTCCATAAGAATTTAAGGGTCACAAAGGGTGAATGCCAAAGGTCATTTGGAAAGCTATAAATAAAGGCTCGAAAATCCATTTGTAATATGCAAGAGAGTGCATGGTCTTGTAATTATTTTATATAATAAAAGAGGAGAGAAAAGTAGGAGATATTGTAGATGTATATCATTTGCTGAGTAATCAACATTGAGAGATAGTTATGTTTTATACACATTAGGGGTTGGTGCTCACAAATATTTACAAGGGGTTGGTGCTTCTATGAGTTGGTACTCATAAATTGTTGTTGTGTTGGTGCTCAGCAAAGGGATTGGTGCCCTTGCAAGTTGGTGCTTGTGAACTTTGTAATTTTATTTAGTGCTCATTCATATACTTTAGATTTTTATCCATGGTTTTTCTCACTTTAGGTTTCCATGTAAAAATTTGGTCTCTCTCTCTCTCTCTCTCTCTCTCTCTCTCTCTCTCTCTCTCTCTCTCTCTCTCTCTCTCTCTCTCTCTCTCTCTCTCTCTCTCTCTCTCTCTCTCTCTCTCTCTCTCTCTCTCTCTCTCTCTCTCTCTCTCTCTCTCTCTCTCTCTCTCTCTCATGTGGTACATGTTATTGTTTCAATTTTATTTCATATCTTGAATGTGTGATTAAGTGGTTAAAGAAAATAAATCAGATTAAGTAAAAGATTTATAATATACTGATTCACCCCCCCCATCTCAGTATATTTTTTGCTTAACATTTTTGATTTGGCAATGAGATCATCCACATAGATTTCCACAATATTATGTATAATATCATGGAAAATCTAGGTCATAGCCTATTGATAGGTATATATATTATTTTCAAGGCTAAAAGGCATCTTAACATAGAAATAGGTGCCCCATTTTTTAGTGAATGTTTTATTGTGTTGGTCTTTGAGGACTATATGAATTTGAATGTAGCCTAAAAAACTATCCATAAGTGATAACATGTATCTAGCAATGGCATATATGATGGCATCTATTGAAGGTAATGGAAAATTGTCCTTGGGAAAATAGAGGTTGAGATTAGGAAATTTGATGCAAATGTGAATAACCATGGTGAATTTTTTTATGAATGGGAACATTATTTGAGACCCATTTAGAATAGTCCACTGATTTGATAAACATGGCATCTAATAGTTTGATAATTTATTTATGGAATAGGGTGGAAACTTCAATGGAAAATTTTTGTTGTTTTTTTATTGATTTTGGCATCTAGATATGTGATTATGTTATGCATGATGATACTAGGATCGATACTTCACATGTCCTCATATGACCAAGTAAAAGTCTCATGATATTTATCAAAAAATAGATTAAAGTTATCATGCTTAGTTGGCATGAGTTCTCTAGAAACTGTTATAGGTCAAGGGACATGAGGGTCTACCATATTCTATTCTCATGGTTTCTTCAATAAACATATCATTTCCATCTTGAAAATTATATGGCATATTGGGAAGATAAGAAATGTGATTGGTTTTAGGACCCAATGTTAGTAATGAAGTTATTAAAATGAGGAGCCTTTTTTTTTTAAATTCCCATATTTTTTATATTTCTAAGGAAGTTATGGCTTCATTTCTAGGTAACGTAGGTAAAGTTGCATTAATATTCCACATCTAATTCAAGATCAATGATTTTTTTGCCACAAAGATCATATTTAGAATGTATATGGCATACATCTATGGCCTTGACATCAAGGGTGACCTTGGGAGTAGGTGTAACTATGGAGGAAGGTTGATTGGATTCAATGGGATTGATAATAGTCATATCTTTAGAATCATTGGTAAAGAGAGGATTTGGAAGAGTGGATGGTGTGATAGGAGGTATAAAAGATTACGGAAGTTTTGAATTTGTGAGAGGTAAGATTTGTTTAATAACCTAAGGAGTATTGAGAAGTGGAAAATTAAATGGAGGTATATGACCTTCAAGTTCTAACTCAACATCCATGTAAATAGTATTAACATCTCAGTTAAAATCATGTATTTTAGCTAAGGTTTGTTGATAGTGTTGAACATCAAAGTTTTTTGATTGAGCTTGGGAAATAATGTAGTTATCATCATTGGTGGGAGAGACAATACATGTTTGTGTCTCTAAAGGAACATCAGAAAGGTATATGCCTAGATCGTTAAATTTATAAGGTGGCATTATTAAAGGGTCTTGAAATAACTTAGATATTCCATGATTATTACAATTCAAATCATCTTCTATATAAGATTTCTCATGTGCATTACATGGAGGAGTGAAATTAGTGCTCAACATCGATGAGAGGGATGATACAATAATGAGGTAATAAGGAAGGAGGAAGACACTTTAAAATGTAAGGAGGTAGCTTGGTAATATTACATGTGTTTTGCAAACCATTTGTCTCAGCAACATCAGAATCAAAATGAGTACCCTGTAAGTCTGGATTTATATTGATGAATTTAGGTAAAGGTACACTATTATTTTTTGGAATAGTTAGAATCTGATACCAAGACTTGGGGTTGGGAATATGAATAATTCATGGGTTAGGATTGGCCTTATGTTTATACCATTTTTTGTTATGAATTAAATTTATACATTGGATACCATAAGAGGCAATAACCCTCATGTGATGTGTCCCATGGGCATCCCAGAAGTATATCATAGGATAATGGTAAATCAAGAACCATAAGCTTAGTACGTATAGTTTTGGGGTACAATAGTAAGAGGGATCCAAATATAACCAAATGGATTTTGATTGGTTTTATCAATCCACAACATGTTAGATGAGTTTGCTTGAGATTATCTTTGTTATACCCCAAGTTTTTGAATTATCCAAAGAGATGTTACATTAATTCTCGACCCTTTATTTACTAATACTTTGCGAATGAGGGTGGTATTAATAATTATTTTAATAAATAGAGGTGGATCATTAGTGTGAAATAAAATTTCATCGCTGATCATGTCTTCTTCAAGGAACTCTATGGAATGTTTTGAATAAGAACAAATAATTTCAATGGTATGAACTTCTATTGGTGGAGGCTCATGAGAAGGTTGTTCCACTTCAAGGGAAGATAGTTCTTTAAGTTCTTGGATTTGTTACATTAGGAGTTTATTATGATAGGGAGAAGTGAAAACTAACTCCATGAGATGTATTTTTAAAGGCATAGAGTTAAGTTCTCTCTAAGGAATTCCAATGAGTTTTTATAAGAGGGAGAACTAACATGAGGTTTGGAATGTAAAGTGTTTTTAGTAGGAAGAGGGGTAGTTGGAGATTTGGATTGAGGAATTGGTTCCTCATTGGTTTTCAAAGATAGGTTAGTGGTATTGGTATCTTTGAAAAGTTAATCTTCTAGTGATGGGTTATTTGGTTTTGTGATGGTATTTTTATGGGTGGGTTTGCATTGATAATTGACCTTAGCTGCAATTCACGTATTGGGAATTGGTATAGTAGTATTAATCATAATTAATGTTAATCACACAAATATTCTTATTTGATTATTGAGTTTTGAATTTTAGATAAAAAAAATATTATTATTAAAGGAAGAATATTCAAAAGCTTGTTTCTTTTGAGAAGCATTAACATAATAATGATGATGGATTTTGAGCATGGCATCATGATTAAATGAATCTGCTAGCATAAAATAAATGGAAAATTTTGTAAGCCCATGAAATATTTTATGGGAATGACATATATTGACATGTAACCAACATTTTTTGTGTCAAAATATTAGGGGGATTATTAGGATATATGAATGGCTTAGAAGACATTAAAAGTTGTTTTCATTTATTAAATAGTTAGCAATGTATTCAAAGGTTGGGGATTTCCCATTTTGGCTACTCCTAGTTTTAGTTGGAAAGGATTGCTATTGATTTCATTGGTTTAATGTTGGAAGTATCCCTTGATTATTTTATTTTTAGGTTCAAATTATTTTGGTAGAAAGTCTTATTTCTTACCTTGATCGATAACATTGTTTAAAGTTTGGGGAGAGAAAGTTTGAACCTTGTATTGGAGGGAAGGTGTTAAGGTAGTGATGAAAAGTTCAAAAAAATTGTCATAAATAATATTGTGATCATCTTTATGAGAAAAATATTTCCATCATTTGATAAAATCATGAGCTCATTCAGTAGGGGATTGCTTAGCATTGATGAAGTGACTAAGATAATTTTTTAGGAAGATCATTATGTTGAAATTGATTAATAAGAGGATTGACTAAATCCTCAAATTTCCATATAGAATGTTGGGTAAGCTTTTTATACCATTATAATACATCACCTTTTAATGTTTTAAAAAAAAAAATTGGTAGTGATGGAAGGTATTAGTTTGGATCCACTCTTTATAAATATTACTAAATGCTTTGAAAAAAGATGTGGGGTCTTTAGTCCCATCATATTTAATAGTTGGAGATATATTCCAAATATCAATAGATATAATTAAGGGTATTAAAGGTTCATTTTAAATGTGTTGAAGCATATTTAATTGCATAATATGTTTGGTAATGAGATTTTATATGACATCTTTAAGAGCTGGAGGAATGAAATTTTGATTATTTTGGAAAAAAAGAATAGGAGGTTGATTATCCATGTTTATCAAATGATGTTTTATTTGTATCATTTAATAGGTGTTAGATGTTTTAATGATGGTTATTTATTTCATTATTTGTGTAATAATTTGAGTTTTATCAATTTATAGGTTGGTGTTGGGAGGAGGATTACCTGAATTGGCATTAGGGGAGGTTTAGTAGGTGGCAGATTACTAGGAGGTGAGTTGTTGGTGTTGAGAAGGTTTCTTATGGGGTTATTTGTTAGGATTGTGTAAAATTTACCCCATAGTATGGTAAGTTGCATGAAAGTGAGAATTATCTTGATAAGTATGGAATGGATCTAATCCACCAATATCATATGTTGGAGTGATTTGAACCATATTGTAATAAAAATATCAAGGATGAGAAAAGGTGCTCCAAGAGGGAAGATCCTCTTAGGTAGAAAAGGAGAAAGAAAATAACATCCCATATAGTGTCTAAATATATTTAGGTATTCCAAAAATATTATGATATGGAATTTCATGATGCTTGGAGGTAAAATATGAAATCAAGAAGCAAGGAGGAAAAACTAGGACACAATCAGCCAAACACAAAAAAGAATCAGCTAATAGGTACATAGTTGACGGGGTTGAAAAAGTCTATGGAAAATGTATATATAATAAGAGGCAAAAAACTTAGTCAAAATGGTCACCTATGTACTGTATATGGATCAATTGAATAGGCTAAAAAGATACATAGTCAAACAAGTCAACTATGTACTCCAAAGGGAGAAACTAAACAAGCTGAAAAGATACACAATCATATAAGGAAATTATGTATTGAAGGTAAGCAAGACTTATAGTCTATAATAGATTATTTCGATAGGGATAACTATGTTCTAAAAATAGGGAATTTTTTTCCAATATAAGAGCTAAAAAAATATAATGGAGCACACAAGTAATTAGATCAAGGTGTTTCATCTAACTATAGCACAAAACACAAACGTTGCACTAACATTAGCTAGTGCAAGGTTTTAAATACAAAATACAATGATCAAATATCAAGAAATAAAAATTGAATGTAAATATTAAGCTAATTGGTCATTCCTAAATGCCGTTAAGTTATAGTAAAATTTTAAATTAATGTGATAGAGAGTTGGCTGTAAGAAGGAACTAGAAAGCAATCTATGGATAGTTTTAAGAGGTTTAGGATAAAATGGATATGTATTAGTGATGGTAATACCTTTATATTGGGGCCTACCCCCTCATTTCACAATCCTAAAATGATAAGAGTGTTGGGTGATTTACGAATATATACCATCAACTACATGTTTATGCTTCCCCAAAAAACCAAATTAGTTCTTTGACTATGAAGAGTACTGAGTCAGTTCAAGTGACACTATATGCAAAAAATATATAACAAAGTCTATTTGTTCACTAATATTCTATGAAATCAAGATCTAGAAGAACACAATCAAACAAGTTGATTATGTCTTCTAAAGAGAAGACAGGCTATAAAACTATGTCGAGTTAGTCAACCTAGTTTGTTGTAGGGTTGTAGTTTTATAGATTAAAAACTATGAAAAAACAATACTGTAGATGAAAAATAGAAATTATAGATAAGTTAAGAATGAACGTTGGTAATTTCAAATATGTTTAGTTTGAAAATTTTATATTGTGTTGCTCAAGTGTTGATTTTAAGATTTTGCAAACACAGTCAATTGGGTCGATGAAGTTTACAAAACCTGTGTGTTAAAAAATAATCTATAAATAGAGTTGACTAGCTTGACTATGATTTCAAACTTGTATGATAAAAAGGATAACTATGAATAGATTTTACTGGATCAACATTTTAAAAAAAAATTGTAACCGAAGAAGAAGACTATGTCGAGCTAATTGATCCAGACACTTATATTTAGAGAAGACCTACATAGATAAAATAGAGTCAATTTAGAGTGATTGTGTGTTAAACCTACAAAAATAATTTAAATTGTATTAACAAGTTTGATACAATACTTTATAAATAAAAATATATAATATGATAATGAAATGAATGCATGAAATAAAACTTAGAAGGGTTAGATTCACATCGTGTTCACCAAAATGTATATAAGGAAAATACAGGTCACCTAAAAATCAATCCTAGCTTGGAAAAGATAAATCATACTTGTGGACCATCATGACCAAGATGAATCCACTAGAATTAATTAAGGGGTCTCTTACCATAATAATTGCACTAAATAGGGTTCCAAATCCTCTAGTCAAGAAATACCATGTAATAACCCTAACTAGGCCCTATGGTTTTTATATTCATAAAGTAAATGCAAATTAAAGTAAAAGCTAACCTTATTCTCACTAAATTTTGTGGCACAAAATGGGGGTAATAAACATGAAACTAAACGTGCACAGAATAATTGTAATTAAGATATGTATAGATACAACCCTAATACATGGAGAGAGAAAAATATTTATAAGCCATTACTTATGCTACTTCTATCTATTAAAATAGGGAAGTAAAGTTAGATATAATTACCTTCAAGATGAACCCATCGAGACTCAATCTCTCACTTGGACAAAGGTGTTTCTCAAGAGGTTATGTATTGTTAAAGAATTTAAAGATGGACAATGGACTATAGCCAAGGACCTCCTAATGAATCTCAAGATTTCACAAGACAGAGTTCCTCTCTTCAAGTGTAAACCCTAAGAAAATAATTCCTCATGTAGAATGATGGAAGATCAGATTGTAAAGAAGTGAAAATGAATAATTAACTTTGTATCCCTCTAAGAAATGGTAGAAATGGATGTGTATATATAGTTGAATCTAACCCTAAAAATTTCCAAAATTTTAGTTGGCATTATCAGCCTAATTTGAAGATGTATTGTTAATTGATAAAATTAAGTTAGCTCTAGTCTAAGTTAGCTGATTTTAACCCAAACCCATAATGTGTTAATATTAATTTGAGTACAGGGATGACCCAGGCCAAGATTGTTTAATAAATGTCAAAATGGGTTTTTGGATGAGGTAGGGGTTGAATAAGGTAGTGAATTGCTTGGAGGAATGTGTAAGGGAGGTTTTAAATCTCAGGGAAATATATAGGAGATGGTAATATAGATTTTAAGTGCTGGTATAAGGGACAATAATATTTTTAAGCACCACCAATGGTCTGCCCAACCCTTTTTCAATGCAGCCTTTAAGGCATGCACTCAGAGAGATTAAGAATCAATGGGTTCTTACAAGAGAGAAAACATTAATAATTGATAAATTTTGAAAATATTATGTGTATACACATCTCTTCACACTATTGGATAATGTTATCTTCAGATCTGGATAAGGTATCTTATTTCCATATGGGTGGAAGATGGGGGTGTTAATTTCAAATAATAATTTCATTAGTCAATTAGGATGGTAAGGAGAAGTTCTCATAAGTTATAAGAAATTAATTTGGGATGTATGATGGTAAAGTTCCATTATAATATCCCATTCATGATATCCCATGAGAGGATTATTGGATAAAGGTGCATAGTGTTGTAAAAAAAATATTAAATGGGGGTTGGATGTGTAGTGAAACTTATGTTGATAAGGTATTTTTGGTTTAGGTTGGTTTAAGTTAGGTTGATTGATCTTAGGTGATGTGGTTGTTTGTTGAAGTATTTTTTGTGGTTGAGTAGAAGAAATAATGTTTGATGTTTGAGGGATGTTTACTTGAGGTATGGAAGTCAAGGAAAGAGTAGAAGTTATATTAATTATATGAGAGTTATGGTAAATTTATGTTGTTGGAGGTGATGTTTGTATGTTTTTTGGTTCCACATGCCTCAAATATGATATGGGATGGGGAAGTGTCTTGAATAATACAAACCATTGAATAGGTGTGATTGTGAGTGTATACACATAATAGTTTCACAATTTTATCATATATTGATGATTTATATCTTGTAAGAACCCATCGAGTCTCAACCTCTCTAAGTGTACACCCTAAGGGGTGCACCAGGAAAGGGGTGGGTAGACCATTGGTGCCCTAAAATATTTTTTCCCCTTATATCCACTTATTTCCAATCCAACAAACTCCTAAAAACATTACCCTAAGCTATTACTCATATTTTTGCACACTCCTCTAGTCTTTTACTATCTTCTATACCTCTTTTCCCAACCTAAAACCCCTTTTAAAAATTTATAGTACTAAGTTTACTGGGTTGACCTTGTACTCTTATTGTTGAAAATCATTTAGGATCCAGGTCAACTTTTAGTCGACCTAACCCATGACCTAGTGAGTTTTTTCTAGTAATGATAGTAGGTCGATTACATCAACCCTGTCAACCAAAACTTTTGGAAAGGCTTAGGGTTAAATTTTCATGGATAATATATACATATATATATATATATATATATATATATATATATATATATATATATATATATATATCTGTGTGTGTGTGTGTGTATATGTGTGTGTATACATATATATATATATATATATATAATATAATTTCACCATTATTAGAGAGACACCAATAATTATTATTCATTTATGCTTCTTTACAATTTGTTCTTCCACCATTCTACTTGAGGAGTCTTAGCTTAGGTTTTCTACTTGGATAATATAGTATTATGGAGAAGTCTTGGATGATTTGGACTTTCTTAGTGATCCTTACAAACCACAAAAACCTCTTGAGGATCCTCTTTAGCCAAGGGAGAGATTGATTCTTGATGGATTCATCTTTCATGTAAGTATCTCTAACTTTTCTCCTGTCTTTAGTAGATAGAAGTAGCATAAGTATTGGCTTTTGAATAATATTACTCTTCTTCTCCATGCATTAGGGTCTTACCTATACATAATTTAATAAGGATTATATTATGCATGTTTAATTATGTTTGTTTACTAACTCCCATATTGTGCCACAAGCTTTGGTGAGTATTAAATTAGACTTATTTGCTTTCCTTGTTATTAGTATAGTGAATATGAAAACATATGATTTAATTAGCGTCATTGCATGGTTTTGCTTGACTAAAGGCGTTGTAATCCTCCCTAGTGATATTATTGTGATAAGATATCCCCTAATCAGATCTAGAAAATCCACATTTTGGTCATGTTCCCAATCATCTAATGTATCCCCAATCAGAACTGTAAGTAGGATCTATCTTATTCAAGCTAGGATTGATTGTATATATGATGCATTTTTAATATTATACATTTTGGTTAACCTGACATGAAATTTAACCCTTGCAGTTTTTCTTTCACATTTTTCATTTTTCTATCATTTTATTTATTATTTTTTCTATATTACAATACTAGGTCAATAGGGCTAGTATAGTTTCTAACTTTTGTGCATAGGTTTAACACAAAGTCACATAAAAAATGACTATATTATTTCTATGCATGTCTTCATCAAATACAGGTTACTAGGTCAAATGGATCAAGATAGTACTCTTATTCACTTCCAAAAAACACACCAGGTTAACCAAGCTAACATAGTACTCTTATTCACTCCTAGAAAACATACTAGGTTGACCAAGTCAGTACATCATTCTAGATAGCTTTCAAAAAACATACTAGGTTAATCAAGCTAGTATAATCATCGTAACAAGCTTTAATAAATAGTGAATTGTAGAACTAGGTTAACCCAATTGACATAGTTGGTAGAATTTACAAGAAATATTCAATGCACTTTAATAGAAAAATTACATTCCTCAGCATCTTCCAACCCACCAAGGTTCCTCTCTCCTCTCTCTCTCTCTCTCTCTCTCTCTCCCTCTCTCTCTCTCTCTCTCTCTCTCTCTCTCTCCTCTCTCCTCCTCTCTCTCTCTCTCTCTCTCTCCTCTCTCTCTCCTCATCTCTTCTCTCTCTCTCTCTCTCTCATTTCATTTCTTTCTTACAATTTTGTGTTGCATAATTTATAGTCTTTAAAATTGTCATCATACATCAAACTAGGTCGACCTGATCGACCTAGTTCTATATTTTGTCTTCCATTTAAAATATTAGGTTGACCCAATCGACATAGTTATTAAAGACCCTTGCTTCTATAGTATAGTAGTGATGAATATCAAATCTATTTTGTGATGTTTGCATATAGTGTCCCCTAGACTAAACTTTGTACTATGTTTCAAATGGGGAATCAATAACTATATGGTAATAATTACTTCACACTTTCACTTTGAGTTATTTGTATGCTTAGAATAGATCACATAGTCTAATTAGGTGGGTTTTCAATATACCATTTAATTTTACTATTTTTATCTTTCTTATACACACTAATAAATCACATAATTTCAAAACACATTTAAACATTTATCTTCCCAAGGTTCTACCTACTTGGATTTCATCACCAAGGGGAAATCTGACTTGATTTTTTGGCCAATTATAAACATGTGGTTAATGATATATATTTGTAAAGCACCTAACACCCTTATCATTGTAGGATTGTGAAAGTGAGGGGGTGGGCCCTAATACCAAGCTAATACCATTGCCAACATAGATCCCTTTCATCCTAAACATCCTAATTCCATCCATTAGATTGCTTTCTAGTTTCCTATTTTCAGCCAACTTCCCTATCACACTTAAAATGACACTTTATAATCTAACAACATTTAGGATGACCACTCAGTTAGTATTTACTTTTTAGTTGATTATTTTTTTTACTCATTATATGTTTGTATTTCAAAAACTTGCATTAGCCAATGTTGGTACAAGATTTTGTGTTGTGTGCCTCAATTGGATCATTCTCATTATCCAATTGATTGTGTGTTTACATGTATTTCTTGATTTCAAAGTATATTGTAAAATATTTTCCTATTTTCAATAAACTATAATTTTGATTGACACAGTCTCTTATAGACTATTTTTCCTTCCTATAGTACTAATTCATCTAAATTGACTCTATATCTATTTTAATAATCATATTACAATACTATGTCAACCTAATCAACTCTGTACTCATATCAGACTCTATTTTTCCTAATTTGTAGTACTAGGTACACCCAATCGACTATGTACTCTTACTACCTATCCTGTCTATTTGATTCAATTCTCTATTTCTCCTTCCTTAGCATTCTATTCATTTTTTTTCAAATCATCATGAAGTCCCCTATCAAAATATTTTTGGACAACTTGAATCCATTTATATACTATATGGGATGTTCATTTATCCATCTCTTTTCTTCTTAAGAGAACCATCACTCTTGGAGCACCTCTTCCCCTCCTTTATTTATGGCTTGTAACATGGTGTAAATCACACCTCAAGATCAAGTAGGTGGATCTGATCCTTTTTACACCTATCAAGACAATTATCATCTTCAAAATCTTTAACATAATGTGGGAGAAATTCACACAATTTTATCCAATAATCCCATGCATAACCCATCTTCCAATAACCCTCCACCTAATACCAATTCAGGGAATTCTCTTACAAATACCAACCCACCAATTAATATGACTCAACTTCTTGCACAAGTCATACAACAATTCAACACAGTGCAAATTTATAACACCTTAAAAATTATGTAACTAAAACATCATTTGATCAATATGGCTAATCAACCTCCAGCTATCAATCCTCAATCTAACCCAAATTTTATTTAGCTACCTCTTAGATGTGTCTTAGGAAACATTATTCCTCAACCTATCATGAACAAAAAAATGATTCAAAATATCCAAAATGAGCCTTTAACCCCTTTCGTTATGTCCATTGATATTGGTAATATATCTCCAACTATCAAGTATGATGGGAATAAAGACCCTACATCTTTTCTCAAATCATTTAGCAATGTTTACAAAGAGTGGATCCAAACAAATACTTTCACCATAGCTAAACTTATAGTTGAAACCTTTATTGCCAATGTATTATAATGGTACAACCTATTGTCCCTCGAAAATGTCACTCATTTTTGGAACAACATATGAGCTATTTTTGGGCCTATAGGGCCAAAATTATCTCTTCCCTTCTCAAAAATTATTTAGGGCTTTCAAAATTCTTCATTATTTAAGGCTTTTTCAGCTAAGGGACCATGCAGATACATTCCTATGAACTCGGTAGAAAAGAAGTGCCAAGCAACTAGTGCCGTCCCCGCAAACATCAAATTCAATTGACCTAAAAGTTTCTCTCAACGTGGGTGGATGCTACCAAGTGTCACCTACCAAGACACATTATGACTTATTTCTAAAAATCCTCGAAAGTTGCCTCGGGTCCACGAAAAAGTGGTGGATGCTGCCATGTGTCCTTGATGAATCTCATTGAAGCTGCCACATGTCAATGCATGTGGTTCCTTCCTTCCATTTCACTACATTGAGTAAAGACTATGTAGGGCCCCAGGTGAATGAATAAATTGAAGCAAAAGCTACCAAATGTCTGCATCCATGTGACTATTAAAAGTATGTGGACTACACCACGTGTCCCATTATGACTCAACAAAATGTGACAAGTGTCGGCATTAGTTTCTCAAGGTTTCTTACAAGTTGTAAGGCTTCTTTCAATAAAGCTTCTCTCAAAGTTATGTGGAGGGTGACAAGTGGCAACCATAGAAGGCTTCACTATGTTTCTATAAGAGAAACAGACCGTGCCACGTGCCCTTGGCAAAGATTGGTGGAGGCTGACAAGTGTCATCGTCCATGAGAGCCCAGCTGAGCCCCAAAAATTTCTATGGTGTTGTGAAATATTGAGAGTGAAAAGTTCCAAGTGTAAATGGTAGAAGGTTTCACTATGATGTAGTGGAATATGCCATGTGTATCTGGTTAAAAGTGGCAGAAGGTGCCACATGTCAAAAATGGGGCACACTCAAATGTAGAGGCACGCAGAACCAAGGAAAGATTTCCTTTAGATAATTTGTCCAAAGGAATTTCTTCAAACATTTTGTTTAAAGTAAATAAAAGGATGAAAAACCACTAAAGAATCAAAGCCTGAAGGCCACCTAAAGGATCTCGAAGGGTGGGTACCCTTGTAGGGGGACACTCGACACACATATAATGAACCTTTTTCAAGACCTCAAATGGCATGTTCCCTTTAGAAAAGGTTTAAGCATCAAAGCGTAGTAGAAGATACCAAGTGTCATTTACTGAGACATAATTTCAAATGAAGTTTCAATGCATGAAATTCACCACGTGTCTCATCCCAGTGCAACAAAAGCTGCCACGTGTTTACATTCATGCCTCCAGACTCTAACAAGTTTCAAAGTTTATTCCAATAAGATTATTTCAAAGCTATAGATGCTACCATGTGTCCTCACCCATGTCATAGCAGAATGACAGGCCTACTGATGTCAAATTTAGAGTGACTAGTTAGCTGCTAACCTTTAATAGAGGAAAGACCCACGAATGCCAAATTGGCTGCAATTAAGTGTCTATTGATTTTTATAGACTTAAAAGGTGAACCTGAATGCATTCAAAAATCCTAAGGCCAAGGCCAAGAGAAGGAAGAGACAAAGAGGGAAACTCAATAGGATTTATTTCTAGTAGGTGAAATAGTTTGCTAGGTAGATATTTAAGGCCTACAAACATTGAAAGCACTGTCTGTTTGTCCCCTTTGAGATAAAGGTAGAATAGATAGTTATGTGGCTAATCAAGTGATGGAATGAGTGATTCAGGCTAAGGAGTGGACAAAGGAGATGAATCAACATGCCATAGTTAAGGTAGCTACCCTGCTCTAGCATGGCCCTTCCTGACAAAATCAAAAATTCATCCAAGGAATTAATGCATTACATGGGTCACTCCATGGGACAACGTGCCAAGCCTTTCTTTGCCTCTATATATTGTAATTTCCCATTTCATGTAAAAGAGATCTTCCCCTTACTATAAGTGAAACTCTACCCAAATTGAAAGGCATTATTGAGACTTTGATTTTAGATTGTTGTTCATATTTCTTTGATTGAATGAGAAAGCAAGTTACTTGCAGACTTTGTGCTGTTATAGCTTGTGCTACTTTAGGGAATTTTTCTTATGTCTGTTTCCTAGAAGCATTCTTATTTATTTGATTTAACAAGTAGAATTATTGAAAGTAATAAGGAAGGTGTCATGAAGCCAACTAATTTCATACTTTGTGCTAGCATAGTTGTCTTCAATGTGTGTTTTTCTTTTCTATTTCTATGTAAAAGACCTTGGGATGACTTTGTGCCCTCACTATCTTTCATATCTCCCTCTAGTGTAGTCAAGGTGGAGACTTTGAGCTACATCTTAGATTTTTGGTTGTTCTGTAACTGGTTATCAATCACTTGTTACCAAAAAGAGTCTTGTTGTTTGCAAGAACAAACACTTCTAAAATAAGAGAGTGCCTTCTATCACTTCACCAAGACTTCTACCATCCAAGAAGGGATCTGGCTCTTGGCTAAATGTTACTTCTAAAAAAAGAGAGATGGATAGCTTATCCCACCCCTGTGTCTTACTTTTTGCTTATATATATAGTATAAAGCCTTCACATATTTAATAGGGAACCTCCCCTTGATGAGAGGATATATTTTTCCCCTTTGGATGTGGTAAACCTGCAACATTGGATGACCAATCTTCCTATGCTATGGTGATAGGAACTATTTTGCTCACTAGTTAGTTGGTCGACAAAATATTCACCCAACACAACCAACTTCCCCAACACTCCATTTGGGAACTTTAAGATTTATTAAATCCTTGAGTCAAAGAGTTTCAACATAATGATCTTCTCAAAAATTACCTTTGTCATTTCATCAATGTTAAGAAATCTCCCACCGAACTAGCTCATGATTTTTTTAAATAATGGAAATATTTGGCCCATAAAGTTGACCATATCATGATTGATCTAGTTTGTTTAAATTATTTATAACTAATTTAACTCCTTATCTTTAATATAAGGTTTAGACTTTTTCTTCCCAAACACTTAATGACGCTCTTGAACAAGCTAAACATCAAGACTTTCTCATGAAGTAATTTAAACCTAATCCTAAATTCCTTAAAGGATATTTTCAAACCTATACTAATACTATCATTGTAAATACTCCTCAAACAAAAAAAGGAGTTTCTAAAGTTGGCATTCCCTCATCTTCTCACATACCGCTCATAGTGTAGCAAATGAAATAATTCTTACCACCTTCTAAACCTTTTACCTATCCTAATAATACTCCTAAGTGGTATGGCCCTAATAAATTCTATTGGTTTCATGGTGACATTTTTCATTCATATGAATATTGTAGAGGGATTACTAATTTTTTTGTCTCATACATGATCGGTGATTATTTTAATCATGAAGCCATGATCAACCTTCATCATCAAGAGTACAAAATTGCTTCTCAAAAATGATAGGTTTTTAAATCTTCTTCTTCCAATAACCAAAAATATTTTTCCATATCTCATAATCAAAAAAATAGCAAGGATGATTGTGCTATTGATGCCAACTATGACCAATATTACAATAATTATCAATATGTGAACACCACTAAGGTCAATTATCATTATAAACCAACTCACAAAGATCCTATCACAAAACCTAAGAAACCATATTTAAAAGAACAAATTTTCAAAGATATTAAAACCACTAATCTCACTTTGGAATCCCATTAGGAACCACTTCCTCCTCATAAACCCCCAATAACTTTCATTCCTTCAAAATCTACCTTCCCTTCTAAAACTTGCACCAGTTCTTCTTCTAAATCTCATTGGAACTTTCTTGATGAAATTAACTCCATGCCTTGTAATATTACACTTATGGATTTATTTTTTACTTATCCTTATCATTGGAAGTTCCTTATGCATTAATTATAAGAAATTGAAGATCCATCTCCTATATATGAAGATATACCTTCTATCGAATCTCAACCTACCAATGTGCATACCATTAAAATAGTGCATCCTTCTTGCAAACCATCTATTTAAGTTATTAAAGAGGACATGATTAATTATGAAATCATTTTTCATTTCGATGATCTACCACTATTCATTAAAATAATTATTAATACTACCCTTACTCATAAATTTCTAGTTGACAAAAGCTCTACTATTAATGTGACAACTTTATGGCTCATCTAACAACTTGGATAGAATAAGGATCATCTCAAAAAAACCCACCTTACCTATTTTAGATTTGATAAAACCAATCAAAATCTACTTGGTTGTATTTGGCTTTCCCTAACCATAAAACCTAAGACTGTTTGAATAAAATTTATTATAAACACCATAAATCTACACATAATGGCTTTGAATGTTGTAATTCCACTAGACCACCTTAGGACCCTCTTGGGCCCAACCATTAGCCCTTATACTAATAATTATGCCTAATTATAGTCAATTTTACTACCTACATAACCCAACCTTAACCTTTCTACCTTGGCCCTATCGACCATCAAGGGTCACCCTGACCGTCGAGGGTTACCATGACCATCAAGGGTCATTCTAACCATTGACGGTTAGGTCTCACTACCTAAACACTTAACTCAAGTCAAATCCACCTTGCCTTCTTATCCTTAACCATTCACATTATTATGTATGTTGAATCTAAATTTAGAGCTATCTATTAACCTATTAGTTGGACCTATTGATTGATCTCTCCCTCTCTTCTATATAAAGAGAGGAAGAGGAGGTAAATAGATCATGAGAACTAGAAGGAAAGAGATCAGGTAATCAGATCATTATGAGGTAATATTAAGAGAGATAATAAATATCAAGATCAATCATCAACTTCTTATGTATCTCTTCATCAATGATCATCTTCAACAAGATCTAGAACTTATCTAAGCCATCAACTACCAATTTTCAAACCATGAGCTAAGTATATTGTTCTTTGTTTAAAGTTTTAATTATTTAGTTTATAAATTACACCCATCCACCCATAACTTATTTTCAATCATCTAAATAAATAACCCTTAAACTAACCACCTATGAACCTTAACCTCTATCTCTCAACCAATATCTAACCTAAACCCACCTTCCAAAACCATTATGAAACATCAACCAAGTAACCTTTTTGATCTGAACCAAAACTGATAGTAATTGTCGATAGTCATCCTAACCATCAATGGTCACCCTAATCATTGAGGGTCATCCTGACCACTGATGGTCACCCTAATTGTTGAAGGTCATCCTAACTATCAATGGTCACCCTAACCATTGAGGGTCACCCTGACTATCGACAGTCACTGTGTAAAACCAAACACCCAAATTAAAAAAATAAAAACCACTTCTCAACCTCAACCAAAACCCTATTTTCTTGACTTTTGTCACAATATAGACCAAAAATAACAACCTGACCATACCTAAACCATATTTTGATAGTTTGGTATTCACCTTAATGTTATCTTATTAATCTAATCATTTCTTTTGAATAGTATTTATTTCACCTAAATTAATCACTTTCATTTATGTTATGCAACCTTATTTTATCAACAACATTAACGTATTCTTAAAGGGTTGATTGACAACCTCCAAGGAAGTTGTGTACTTCTTAGATCTAGCTAGCACTAAGCAATCCACCCAAATATATATATAACTAACCATTTGCTTTAGTTTTGTTTTATTTTTAGGTCATCCTTCCAAGACAAAGAGGATCTCTTCATAATATTTTGATCAATGTGCACACAACCAAACAAGTTTCTCAACCATATCCATATCTAGTTTATTCTTCTTCCTTTTTTGAGATATAAGCTAAAATTCACTGAAACATTCTGGCATGCCCAGTGGGACCCTTGAATATTTACTTGATTTATATTTTGTTTGCATCTATATGATCTTCTCCCTATTTTGTGCTCATAAACAAATTTAAAATTTCTTTTGGGTTTAAAATTAACTGCATTCATTGGTTTCTTGAAAGTTCAGCTCACAGTTAAATTAAAGCAAAGAAATTCAATCGTATCATTACTTGAATCACACACACAAACCAAACCAACTACATCAATCAAACATCATAATAACTTGACATAAGGCCCAAATGGGATTTCATTACTTAGCGGTCACCTTACCCTCCTCAACAATCCTATTTGGAGGTCATTACCAAGGGGAGAACCAAATCAGCTCTCTAGTTGAGTATAAACTATGGAAATTATTGTATACTAGCTAGGCACCTGACACCCTTATCATTATGGTGTGTGAAGTAAGGGGGTAGGCCCCAATAACAAGCCACATATTAACTTCCAATATAAATCCCTTTGAGAGCCTAAACTACCTAAAACTAACCATAGACTTATTTTTTAGTACCTAGTCTATAAACCAAGTTAAGTCACATAATTTCTTAAAAGCTTAAGGCATAAGCCATAAGAGATACTAAAATAACCTTAGGATTTAATTTGATTTAGTGTATGTTTTATCTTCTTTGACTTTTTCTTGTCTTCTCTTTGTTTGAGTTATGAGGAACCTAACTTCCATTGGAAACATGCTACCATTTTGCCTTCATCTACCTCATCTCCACTACCTTGTTCAATGGAGATCCCTCTTATATTTTCTCTAGGAGATACTAACTTTTTTAGACTCATAGAAGACAACCCTCTTGCTTTAAAACATTACCTTGCGTCAAGAGCCACTTATACCCCCAACCTTACCTACAACCAACCCATCCTTACCTATATCCAACCTAACCTTACCTAAAATCAACCTAACCATGCTTATAACCAACACAACCTCACCTAAAATCAACTTAAACTCACCTATAACCAAACTAACCTCACTTACAACCAACCCAACCTTGCCTAAAATCAATTTAACCTCAACTACAACCAATTGACAACCTTTTAACAACCACTTGATCATCACCTCAACCAACCAGTAACCTTTCAAACCTTATTATACCCTTTTCATAACCCATCTCAACTATCTCAACCTCACCAATCTTTGGGTAACCTATCCCAACCATCATATCAATTACCTCAACCATATCAAATTTTTGATTACCTACCTCAACAATCATATCAATCACCTATACCCTCTTTATGGCAAAACTCTTTTTCTCAAAACCAAGCTTGATCTATCCCCTAGTCATACCACCAACAACTATCAACCCAATCACTATCAACATACTTTATCAACCTCATCAAATCAAACTATCAAACAAAATTTTATAACCAATCAATTTTATCACCCTTACTAATGTTATTAAACCTATCAATATAACATACCTTACCCACCTACTCAACCTTATCAACCCCATCAAATCCAACCAATAACTATCAACCTACCTTATTGAACCAACCAAATTTTTAAAGCCTTCCAACCATATGAAACCTACCCACCATATCAACCATGACAAATCTAACAAATACTCAACCTTACCCAACCTATCAAACATACCTACCTTATCTACATTATCAAACCAACTAAACTTTTCAAACCCACCAATCTTATTAAATAAACTAACCTCACCAAATTAAACCAATAACTACCAACCAAATTTTTCTAACCCACAAACCTTATCAATCATACCCAATCAATCAAATCATTCAAACTTATCAAGTCAAACTAGCTTATTTTACCAACCAACTTTACTAAACTAACCAATTATCTCTCAACCTCAAGATCCATTGGTGCACCCTCTTCCTAGGTAGTATACACTATTGGGGGAATCATATGCCTCAATCCTTGACAAAATTTTAAGGGATTCTATCATTAGACTCCTTCAAATCAAACCCCTCAATTATTTTCTTCCAAAACCCATTTGATTTATAAAGAATGAGTTTTTACATATCATCACATAAATGGACATGTGGTAGACAGATGTGGGTCTTTTAAGGTGATCATCTAAAACCTTATCAATCAAAAAGAGGTTCCAAAGGATATTCTTTGTGTTCTCCCCAACCTAGCCTTAAATTTTTTTAATAAATCAATCATTGAACCTCTTTCTATACCCATTATTGTGTAATCCCATAATCAAGGCCCTCAACACAATGAGGTCCCTTCATTAGATTTGGTCCTTAGTGCATCTATAACTAGGGGAAACATAATCAAAACCCCAATGAATCAACTTGTTAACCAAGTGCACTATTTTCAACTTCCTTTTCAAATCATCACTAAGGAAGAATCAACCTTAAACCAACCACTTTTTGACCAAAAATAGCCTGTTCAACTTTCCTTTAAAACCATCATTAAGGAAACTGACCCACCTCTTCCACTTCCCCTTTTAATGGAGCCAACCCAAACTCAAAACACCTCACCTATAACTAAATCTAACCCAACCTCAACTAAATTAAACCCATTCAATTCCTTTATACTCTAGTATATTTCATCTACCAAATGACATTGTTTTTTGCTTGATTCCCTTTTGAATAGGGTCAAATTTTTATCACATTACCTTACCAAACAAACTAAACAAATAGGCAAATTCAACCAACAAGCTAAATCAACCACCCATCCTACCTCCCCCAACCAATCAAATCAAACTCTAAACTAAATCAATCAACCACCATCAACCCAACTTTTAATCCAACCATAAGCAACTTATCTATCAACACAAACCAACATCAACCCTTCAATCAAGATTTCTTGAATATTGGTTACCCTTTTATCCAATCTATCCACACCTTACCTAAGCTCCCTCATTGGGACAATCTAACACTCTTGTCTAACCCACCTTTATTTCAATATGATGTTCCTAGCACCATTATAGACCCTAACCCTACCCAAATTTGACCCAATAATGTTTCCCTCATCATAGCCACCATAACAAAGATCCTACCTGAACCACCACCTAAAACTAAAAACTAATAACTAACAAACCTTGGATGGAAATTAAGTCATATTCATCCTTCATAAACCCTCTTTACTAGCCCAAATCTTTACCTAGGAATATTTTTTGACCTCAACATTCATGGAAAAAGCATATGGGGGAATTCTTCCTCCAAAATCTTGGACCAAGAAATAACCCTGACATTAACCAATGACCAAACCAACCCTTAGAACCTACCATCAATGCAACATTTCCTATAACCAAACCATCCTCACCTATAAGCAATAAAATATTAACTACCACCAAACTAACCTTAAACTTAAACAAACCTTGACCTTGACCAACCTTTTATCAATAACCCAAACCAACACCTAAATCTACCTAACCAAACCAAAAACCAACCAACATTACTGCTATCCAAAGTTTATCCACCATCACCAAACCAACTTTGCCTCTTGTACTCTATCCAACCTAGAGTCTTTTCCACATCTAATCAAGTGTTTAAAAGTAATTGGGGGACCTATTCTCTCTTGATTGGCTCAAACCATTTATATGTAAGTGTGGATCTGGGGCATATCAGAACCTAAATCCCTAAATTATTTGCATTTGTATCTCATTATTTTTTAAACCAAGTTTTTTGTCATCTTGTGTCTTACTTAAGCTCATTCCTTTTTTTGTCCACCTTCATTTCCTTATTTTAAGGATAACTAATTAAAATAGGATCATGTGATTATTCATCACAACCTTAACCTAATCCTAAGCATGGGTACATGGTTCTACCTATGGCATCATTATCATGGATAATTTTCACCCCTTATAGGATAAATCCCCATGGTAATTATCACTTAAAACTCGTTCACCCATCATTCACCTTCTTGTGCTATGGTTTTGCCTCTATAAAGGAAAGCCTTTCAACCTATATAGACTATTCCATGTTTAAACTAGCATAGCATTCAATTTGGGATACCAAATATCACTTGAGTTAAGATTATATAACATTTTAGACTACTCCCTTGAAGGATATCTACCCAAAACTACCAAAAATTACTTAAAATGGTAGACTGCTCCCTTAAAATAAATCTAAAGCTTAGACTATTCCCTTAAAGGATGGCTAAACCAAACATTTGTCAATCAAGCAATCACTTGGAAGCTTTCTACATCAATCATCTTCCTAAAACCATCAACTTAAATCAATAAAATTACCTCAAGTCAAAAGTCAAAAACAAAGCAATCCCAAAGAAAACTTTTATTAGCTTTCACACAACCTTAGTAGACTTCCTACATCGATCAATCCATACCTAGCATATGGGCATGGACATATCTATCATGGTTCTTAATCCACCTATATAATGGGAAATCCATCCCCATAAGAAGGTTACACTACTTTTTATCCACCTACCATTCATCTCCACCTTTCATCTTCTACTAAATCAAGGTATTTTGAGCTTATGTGTGTCTTACATGATCAATCCACTTATTTTAACTGATGAAATAACACTAATGTAACACATGAAAGGGGATTATGTTATTAATCCTACCCATCTTTCCATTATGGTCTAATCCAATCAAATCATTTTATCCTCCTACATTCATAACCACTTATGAAGGTGTATGGCTTCCCCTCTTAGAGTCATTAAAACCAAACTAAACCTTTTCAAATAAACAACATTACCTATCTATCACAAAACCTATTAGAGAGAAACTTATTCTCCACAACCCAACCAAACTAATCAACCTCAACTTGGTCATCTTGACCCACCTTTTGCACTTTTGGTGACCTAACCTACCTTGGCTAGTTTGATCCATGCGCACCAAATTTTAGCTCTAAGTAAATATTACCAAATATAGAAATATAAAAATAAAACTTGATAGTACCAATAGGAATGGATATGAGTAAATCAACATAAATGGAACATTATTACCATCTCTTTTTACCTTTTCATGCCTCCATTCTAGGATTTGTGATTGCACTTTAAACTCAGATTTGACACTGTGATACTTGATGTTGGATTTTGGATTATTTATTCAAGGACTCATTTGACATGGTTTCCCTAAAAGCTTTCTAGTTTGATTTGAAATGGATTTGATATGATAATGCTAGATGGTTTGAGGGTGGAGGGAGAGTTTGGTTTTATAGGCAAGGAGGGAGGGATCAATGATCCAAATTCTAATTTGGGCCATTGATATCAAGGGTTAGAAAATTTCCATGGAATTTTTAATTCCATGGAAATCTCAAGAATTAGAAAATTATAGAGAAGGGGGATAGATTGGGGATGATTTATAGAATCCTCCAATTCTATAAATCTCCCCATATGGTTTAGGGCTTTAGGAGAGGCTAGTATAGGGTGGTGGGTGGGTAGGAAGATAATTTTTGAATTTTAAATTGGCTAGTGGATTTAGGGGGTAGGTTAGTAGGTAATGGAGTTTATTATGGGTTTAATGAGGTAATTAATTGATTTTAAGATAGGGTAAAGGTTATGTGGGATATAGGAATGGGATATGGGTATTAGGTTAATAGTTAATATAGCTAAGAAATTTTGGAATCAAGATAAATTAGCAAGAATTGGAATAATTAATGGATATGGGTATTAGGCTAATAGTTAATATAGATATAAAATATGGGAATCAATCTAAATTAGTGGGAATTGGAATAATTAGCAAGGTGAGCATAAATTAGTACATACATTTTGTCCCTTTTTGAAAGGGCATTGTGAATGGAGTGAAGTGGAAGGATTAATGGTCTTTCAAAGAAAAACCACGTCATAGATGAATGTTAGTTGATTATGATAGGGGATATGATGCCCCATCAAGGGCACATGCAGGGAAGAATGAACCAAATTAATACAGGTAATAATTTAAGGTGACCATTTGGTGATAGTAATTCCTCAAATTTTGTATTATTTTCATTTTGTATTGTCGGTGACAATTTTTTTCCTCAAGCCGTTATATCCTCGAGTATGTCCTCAAGCAATTATGTCCTTGAGCATTGTATTGTTTTAATGTTGGGACGTATGTCCTCAAGCGTTGTATTATTCTAATGAGAGCATTGTATGGTTTTAATGCTAGGATGTTAAATCATCACCCATTAATTCCTCGAGCCACGTAATCTCCCAAGGTTGTTTTCAAAAATATGTATAAATGCATTTTAACCCGAAAGGGGAAGGCAGGCATCTCTTCTCAGAGATAGGCGTATGTTTTGTATCTATAAATTTTTGATTCAACAAAACATCTCTTTTTAGAGATAAGCCTATATTTATATTTTGGTTTTTAATTAATATGATGTCTCTTCTTAGAGAATCCATTGTTATTGTGTTATTTCTATGCTATTGAAATATTCGTCAACCAAAACTTTTGAGTTTTGGATCAGTGGTATCAGAGCGGTTTGTCTTGAGAGTGTATGTTCCTGAGGATGAGGTTAGGATACAGGAAACTTAGGTGGGAAGTGATAGAGCTTCCAAACACTCCACTTGTGCACCCCCAATGACCTCAAATGGTGGATGACACTGAGACATCCGATCCTTTCAAGGAAATGGTGAATGAAGCCCTCCAGTAGCAACAAGCGTAGATGTTCCAACAATTTGCTCAAATTCTTTAAACACTTCCAATGGGAAATTCTAGCTCTGTCACTACACATCTGGGCTCCTGATCAAGGGAGCTTCCTTTCAGTGCCCTAACACCCTTCAAGGTTTAGGTAAATTTTGATATTTCCACATTTGAAGGCAAAATCAATGCTGATGCAGTGGAAAACTGGTTGGATTAACTATTGTCCTTCTTCTCTATAAATAAGTTCACCGATGGAGAAAAGATCACTTTTGCTCTTTTTAAATCATCATTGCCCATGAAAAACTAGTGGGAAGTGTATAAAAAGAGGTTCAGTATGGATATCATTAGCCTTGGGGTGGAACCCACCTGGGATGATTTTACAGAAGTAGTAAAAGAATAATATTATCTCGTCGATGGGTATGATGATCTGTACATACAGTGGCAACAACTTCTCCAAGGCAAGGACCAATCTATGCAAGATTACATAGACACTTTTCATTCTTTGTCTGCAAGACTGGGCATTCAAGAAACTGAGAAACATAAAACTCTCAAATATCATGGTGGACTACAATGGTACATTTGGGGGGAAATGGATCTCTTTAATTTGGAAACCATTAGTGAGGCATACAAGTTCATAGTAAAGATTGAGCAGAAGCATGGAAGAATGGATATAAAGAATCAATCTTCAAAATGGAAAAGTGATAAAAAAAGGTCAAACACAAGGCCAAAATTGGAAGCAAAAAGAAGGAAAGATTGGGAAGTGGTGTGGTTATCACAAACCTGGAACTCACTCCAAAAAAGAATGTCGAGCTATCAAATCACTACTTTTTGAGTCACCATCCACAACATCTACTGCTCTACCTCATATAGACCATACAGTTGAAGAGGTTGAAGAATAAATTATAGATGTTGATCTTGAAGCCATTGTAGCTTCATCACAAACACATGATGAGATGCTAGATGACAAGGAAAGGTTGTTTCACTCTAAGTTATGGGTGAAAGGTAAGCCTCTGCATTTCATTCTTGATAGCAGAAGTCAAAAGAATTTAATCTCTACTAATGAAGTGAAAAGCCTAAATTTGTCCATGAAGCCTCACCCAAAACCATACAGTATTAGATGGTTGAGCCCAGGGAGAGACCTCCATGTCACCCACCAATGTCTTCTCTCATATGCAATACAACCTTTCCAAGATGAGGTCTTATGTGATATGGTCAATCTAGATGTTTGTGATGTACTCTTTAGTCAGCCATTCATGTATGATCGACATGGTATATACGAATCAAGAACTAGATGGATCACTCTCACTCTTGGAACATGATGCTACAGGGTACCAGAAGTACCACCTTCCACATTTGTCTCTCTGCTTAGCACCAAGAAATTTGTTTTCATGGTGGTCAAGTCAAAGGAATCTAAAAGGGTTGATGTTACAACCCTAACAACACAACAACAAAAGCAAATATATACCACACTAAAGAAGTTCACAGCCTTCCATTCAGAGACTTATGGTCAGATAGAAATGGTGAACAATCAGGCCCCACATAGTTCCATAAACCATAGTCCCTTCCAAGTGTGCATCAAGAATCAAATCAAGACACAAATACCACACCTGATGGGGAATAGTGATGCAATGGGGACCATTGCTTTTCAAGGAGGGAGGACCATTCAGTGATAGTAATTCCTCAAATTTTGTATTATTTTCATTTTATATTTTCAATGACAGTTTTGTTCCTTGAGTTGTTATATCCTTGAGTGATTATGTCCTTGAGCATTGTATTGTTTTAATGTTTGGATGTATGTCCTCTAGTGTTGTATTATTTTAAAGTGAGCGTTGTATGGTTTTAATGCTAGTACGTTTAATCGTCACCCATTAATTCCTCGAGCCATGCAATCTCCTGAGGTTGTTTTCAAAAAGATGTATAAATGCATTGTAACTCAAAAGGGGAAGATAGACATCTCTTCTCAGAGATAAGCGTATGTTTCGTATCTAAATTTTTTTGATTTAACAAAACATCTCTTTTAAGAGATAAGCTTATATTTTTATTGCAGTTTTAAAGTAATATGACGTCTCTTCTCAGAGAATCCATTATTATTGTGATATTTCTATGCTATTGAAATATTCATCAACCAAAACTTTTGATTTTTGGATCACAGATGGCCACTCAAAATAAGAAATTATGGGTGGAATGAGATGGATAGATGAGGGGATGAGATGCTAGATATGGGATAAAAGATGAAGAAAATGAGTTTGACATTGAGTAATGAGTTATAATTTGATAACTATGCCCTTAGAAAGGACACATGCACAAGGAATAGAGATGATGGGTGTCATAGTTGTAGACACATCCTGAGGAGGAATCAATTATAATAATATGATGATAAGATTAAAGGGCCAAAAACTTTAGACATATTCCAAGCAAGGATACATGTAAGGGCGAGCTATAGGCTAGGATAATATGATGATTTGATTAGATTAAGGATGGGCATAGATCAAAGTTAAATTGATTAATATGATGTTGATAATGATAGATAAGAATCGATATGATTGAGTGACCAAAGGATTAGAGGATGAGGATAGATGATAGAGATAGTGGCTGGTCTATCCCTGGGCATGAAAACATGGCCAATTGATGCCTACATAGTCTAAAATGACCTTAGGCTGATGTACTTATAACAAGGGGAGAGAGGAAAATGATGATGATGATGATGATGATGATGATGATGATGATGATGATGATGATGATGATGATGATGATGATGATGATGATGATGATTAAGTATTAAAGTTTGATATTAGTGAAAATAAGATATGACTTAGATGATGGGATGAGGATAAAATATTGGATGTTAGTTAGATGGGTTATGATGGGGAGAAAGATGATGAGATATGATAAGAGTGTAGGTAATAAATCCATCATGAATTTAATAATATTCATCATAGTCTAAGAAATCTAATAAATATAGAACTTGACAATATGCCCCATGATAAAAGGATGAACAAGAGGAGATTGTGCCAAATTGTGTGGGCAAGTAGCAAACTCTACATCCTTGAAGGCACTTTTGGTGTCTTAATAAAATCCTTTCTCATTACCCAAAAAGACATAATGCAAAAAAAACATTAAAAAAAAGATATATATAGAATCAAAACCAATAATAGACAAAACAACAGACAAACAATAGACACTAGTAGAATTTGGCAAATAAATGACTACATGACTAAAAAATTTAGTCACAACAACTAAAAATGTCCAAATTCTACTAATTTTTTATAAATCAGCTATAAATTATAAAATAAATGACTAATTTGGTCATCAACTAAAAAATTATTTGGTCATACAAATAAAAATGACTAAATAGTTACTCATGCAAATACAAATTAGACAATTTTTATAAAAAAAATTCTAGCAGGAATGTATTGCACATGATTCATTATTCATTAAATATTTCCTCATTTTGGTAGTTGGTAATTATCCTAGCACTAAGGTGCTTTGGGTTATAACATCTACTTGCATGGGTGATAAATCTTATTTAGAGAGGACCTAAAGACTTCTAAAAAGGCAGGCAAGGAATTCAAAATTTGGTGCAAATAATCTCAACTCAGTGAAGCCCTCTAAAGTGAAGTCAGATTTGGGGATACCCTCTTTAGTTAATTTAGAGGTAATTCAAAACCATCATTACATTAAACATAAAATCTATAACTTTATGATTGGCAACTTACATTAGTTACATAGGCAATTGAGTACTAGATTCATACAGGCAGTTTAATATTTAGGAGACTATTTTTTCATTAGTTTCCTCTATGCATTTTGGAGAAAATGGAAATTAAACTTGTAATTCAAGTGAAACACCACCTTCTTCTAGTCATTAGAATAATTCCATATCCTTAAAGTGCATATAAAAAACTATATAATTGACACTAGGGCTTTTATTTATGAATTTAACCTAAATTCCATTTCCTAATGCCTCAATAAAAGTTTATTGAACCAACTCTAGTTCATTACGCTCAACATGAAGAACCCCAATGTTGTTTAAAAATTCAATGGGTAATTCTTATTTTCTCTTCTTCAAAAGAGACTTTGTTATTTTAAGAGAATCTAAGGTTGTAGTAGGCTCTGATGATATTAATAACTCACCCATCTTGATAAATACATGGGCATCACATTGATCTATGTGAGTTGCCTTTCTTAAAATTTCCAAAGTCTTCTCTATCTACCCTTGCTAAGCATATATATGTCCTAAAAATTTTAAGCTCTCACAGTTCTCAAGGTGGACCTCCATAACCTTTTCAAAATTTTAGAGAGAACTCTTAAGATCTCCCAGCTTCAATTGAACCTGTCCATAAAATCTTGTGGCCTCTAGCTTTCTTTTAATGATTCCATGTAGTAGCTACTAGTGGTGTCATAATTACCTTTACTATGATAATATCATGAAAGATTATAATATGAATGAGATTTCATAAGAGGGTGGTCAGTTGAAACAAGAGATATCTCAATCAACTATTCCATAAGAAAATGCTACCTTGTGAAGAAAAAATGGTTTGCTAAAAGATTCAATGAAATTACATAGTACAGGTATAATTCAAAGGATCTATGCATATTTTCCATTCCTTCATGAACATTACCTTTTTCACTAACTGTGAGAATCCTAAAAGTAAAAAATGCACAAAACTGACCATAGAGATTTATGTAGAGGCAAAACATCTTTTCTTAATGCCTCCATTAAAGTTTTTTGAGCCAAATCTAGTTCATCAAGCTCAAAATGAAGAACCCCAATGTTGTTTAAAAATTCAATGGGTACTTCTTCTCTACTCTTCTTTAGAATAGACTTTGGAGTCTTAAGAGAATCTAAGGCTGCACTAGGGTCTGAGATATTAATAACTCACCCATCTTGATAAATTCATGGGAATTATGTGGATCTATATGAGTTCCTTTCTTAAAATTTCCAAAGCCTTCTATTGGTTCTCAAATTTGTAGTATGCAAAACCTTAAAAGGATGTCAATATTATGAATAGGTTATGCAACTAATTTGGCCAACTAACAGAATCAACATAAGTGGTTAGGATTATCTACACTTTAGGCTCTACTTTGCCTAGGTGAATGTTACCTTATATTCACCAATGATTAATTAATCCTCAAATTTTTTGGTGACTTCAGAGTAGATTAAGGGATTTATGTAATTTTGTCGATTGAATCATCCAATTCACCCTAATCCAAACTGGCATATGATTTGAATTAGAATTTTTTTAATTTTCTATTCTACTATTATTCCTACTCCTATACAATAAAAAATTAAAATTGTAATTTTTGAATATGATACAAGGAAATGATTCTAGAAAAGAATTGATCAGTTCCTTTCTCAATAATTGGGTAATAGAGTTTGTTCACAAAAAGATTTATGCTTTCTATCTACCCATAACTTGAATTACTTGGCATGGGATTGTTCATGACTGGCATAAACATGCAAGATTATTACTACCTGGCTCTTCTTAATTATCCAAATTTAATCCTCCAAGTTACAGTGATCTATTCAATGAAATTTAATCCCTACTTGAGGAAACCTAATTAGATAAACCACCCAAAAACAACAAATGTGTTTTGAAGAACTAAACATATACTCGATATATTAATTCAAATAACAAGGAGAAACAAAAGTGAAGACAACCAGATAAAGTATAACATGAATATTCAACAAGCAATTGAGAACTAGATATATGGCACTAGAGAAATGTGGTTTTCTTTTATTGATATATCTTTGAAGAGTACGCCTTACAATGTATTTTTCTAAAATTAAATTCATATAGAGCTTTCCCAAGGTCTTGGTTTCATTCTTATAGTGGTGAAGGAAGCTACAATATTTAAACCTTTCACATTCCAAAAAGTGACTTTTCATATACCCACCCCTTAATATGACCTATTACAGCATATTATTTTTGACAATTCTTAAAAAGACCACCAAATATATTTTGAATACATATTGGAAAGCATAACAATAAGAAAAAAATAAAATAGGAGGATGTCCAAGATTTTTTGGTGCCATGTTGAAGCTAGTTTGATGCTCATTGCTCCTCTATATACTTGGCCTATTTATTATTTATTTATCAAATACTTATTCTCCCATTGGTACACTATGAAATCATTAGGCCACTTATTTTATTGGATTTGGAGTAGGTTGGCCTAGTGATCTTTCCATCTTTTATCCAACAACACTTTGACATCAATGATGAACTTTGTATGTCTAGCATCCAGAGCAATTACTCTATCCCAAATGACATTGAAACTGAGAATATTAATGTTTTGTACTTTTTACAAGAAATCAACAACTTGAGAAAATGTTTGACCATATTAAATTTTCCATGGATCAAAACCTTTGATCTTTTTATCATATGTCAAAATATAAGGAATAAATTGGTGTTTGAAGGTAGCAAAAGAATCAATCTTTTCCTACATTTTCTAGCTCACACCATTCACATACTGAAATTCATCCAAGATCATTTTCACTATCTTCTCTATTAGCTTTATTAAGGTTAGAGCACTTGGATATCTTTGTATAACTTTGCACAAGGTTAGCAATGTATGGTGTGCAGTTTGCCATTTCTTGTATATTAGAACCAAAATAGAAATATTGACCTTCAACTGATCAATGACCTGAGACAAGGAAGAATAACATTCATGCATATTTCCCAACTTTTCAATAACCAATTTTACTCTATATTCCAAAATCTTCTAGAACACCTCAAGGATTTTCAATTTGGCCTCATCCTTTGTCTTCTCATTTTTCTTTTTCAAATCTTCAATTTCTTTCTCCAACTTCAACTTCAATGCATTCAACTAATCAACTGGGGTTGTATTATCACTAGTTAATGGAATTAGGGCTTGGTATGGCACAATTTATTGTCTTTGAGAATCAACACCCTTAAAATACTACTTTAGTTTAACATTTTTTAAATATAACCTATTCACTTCAGCTTTCATCTCAATATGATTTTTTTCATAGTCGAGCAATCTTTGTTCCATTTTATTGATAATAGCTTGTGTGAACATTACAAAGTGCACAATAAGGGTGGTAGCTTGAAGCACTGATGTATCCTAAAATATTTTCACCATAGCTATTCCCCTCAACTCTTAGACTACATCAAGAAATCTTGGCTTGTTGGTGTTCTTCTATGTGGCCCACATTGCTAGAGTATCTATCTTTGGGTTAAACCCACAACCACGGACACCATCCTCATAATCAAACTCAAAAATCATCATGGGGTCATCTTGATTTCTCACTTAGTCCAAAAAAAAACATTTTTTTCAATTCAAGGCTAGGGATGATCAGCATATTACTCTTCAAAACCATTTGCCTAGCCTCATCAAGGCTGACATTTATTTCATCAATTTACAAATCTTTGAAATTTTGTGTCATAATTTGATCATTCTATGATTCATCAGTACCCATTTTATTTATTTACACATTTTCTTCAAATTATTTCATCTTCATTTTGAGCCAAAAATATTTGAATTTTGGGGTATTTATGAAATCATCATCCTCGATGAACCTCATATAAGCCACAACCCTTTCATCTTATAGTTTAGGGTCAGCTTGTGCCTATTCATCTATTCTTTCTTCTAGTTTGTGTGCTTCTATTTCTTGACCAATAAGGGGTTGATCAACTTCCTCTTCCTCTCCCATATGCTTCAAAATATGGGCCACCTCCTTAGGGTCACCAACTCCTTTAGTCATTTCATATGGAACTAATGGAGAAACATCATCAAAATTTTGCCTTTTGGTAGGTGGTGAATTAGGAATAGTTGGATCTTGCACTGACATTGCATCTGGACTAGGTTCTAAAATTACAAATCCTATTAGATTTTTTAAAGGTAGGTTGGTAGCCTTTCTAGGCTACTTCTCATATTTACCATATATTTTTTCAAAATTATCAATTATCAAATCTATTATTTTCAAAGGGTCCTCTTCAACAAAAAATCCTAAAAAGTTAGGGTTTTGTTTTCTTTTGTCATCCTTAATATTCTTCAAAATTTCCCATTTTATTTTCCTATTATATACCTCTTCAAAAGTGGCACAATTTTTAATCACATACTCATCAAAATTGATTTGATGGGATATCCTCATCCTGATAAGGATGACTTGTCTAACAAAGTTCATGTGACCCTCTAAATCATTAACCCTTTTTGTCCCTAATTTCAAAGAATATTTAGCCTTTAAATAGGCTTGCAAGTCCTTCAAGTTATCTACACCAATGTACCATTCACCAAACATAGTGTAATTTGGAATAAATGTGCCCTTATTTTGTTTTTTCATCACATCTTTCTCCATCCAGAGCATCTGCCACATGAATTCAAGAAAAGCAATTTTGTTTGGCAAAAATTTTGGCAATATATGGGGTGGCTGAGTACACCCATATACTTTGATTATAGTATGGTCAGGAAATAAATACCAATCAAAAAAGTTATGTTTTTGAACCTATTTTGGCCTATGAACAAGAGGCCTCAACATTTCTCTAACCTCTTTAGTCAATATAGGAAAAAGGCTACCAATGTAATTCATTATTATGATTGAGAAATCATCATGGAACACAACATAGTTATAGTTTTGATAATGAATGTCCCATTTGTAATGCCAACACTATGTAGGAAATCTTTATCTCTTTTGATCAATCATTCTCAAGTCCATCCTACTGGACTAATTCCTTATGTTCTAATACAAAATTAAATGACACAATAAAGAATAATATTTGAATTACATAGGTGTCTTGTTCTCCCTTATTTTCAAAAGTCTATCATGTAATTTCTTCTCAATAAATGATGCAAAATCATACTCAACATTAACCTCTAGGTTATATATTCTCATGGCCATCATCATCATCCAACTAGAATTCTATCTTGGGCATCAATTCCTATCACTTGACACAAAGAAAAATACGTCCTTTTGAAATACATAGCAAAGTCATCAAATGGAAAAGGCTCAATTGCAGTAATTGGCATTGAAATCATTCTATTATTGGCCCCTTTCCTCATGTACATGGGCAAATCATCACTCCTATGTGTATTTATCAAACTGGTATATTCTTGTTTACTCTTCTTCAAATCAAATTTTGTGAGGGCTTGTTTTTTGAGCATGAAGCAATCAATGATTGAATTTTTATCCATATCCACTAATGGTGACCCATTTGACAACTTGATAGTTTTAGTGATTGAATGATAGTGTTGTTTCAATATCTTAATTAAATACACATCAATGAATACATTTGGCACCATAAGCTTAGCCATATTCAAATTCCATGGGTTTGCAACTAGTCCCTATCCATCTTGTTTTTCAAAAAAATACCAAAAACAATTCATCCTAAGATAGGGACTCTAGCATCCTGACACCCCTTTGCTACATCCTTGAATAGTTTTTTATACCCTTTATTAATTAAATTTGGAAAAATATCCAATAGTGACTATTAAAGGGACCACTTCTTGGGAATAGGGGGTTCAGTGCTCTTACTTAAAAACTTAGATTTCTTAGGTACCATAGTTTGATGATATTATGAACTAAGGTTTTTATAGTCACTTGTTATACCAAACCAATTAAAAATAAAGCATAAACTAAATAACATATTTTATGAAGAGAGTGATGAGGTAGACTTACCTGATTGGAAGATGGCCAACGTGTGCACACAGAGCTTGAATTCACTATCTATAATCACCACTAAATTTTCTTGAATGATAAAATACAAAGAAATTCCAAATTTTATTCTAATACAAAGCTAGTCATTTCACCATTACTCTAGTTTATGTCATAAATTTGAAAAATCTTAGCATTAAAGTCTTTTAAACACAAACCATTTATTTGGTCCAATCTAATGGCTAGGTGGGAAATTTAATCATATGAATCAATGATAACCACTATGGGGTAGTGATATAATCATTTCAACATTTAATACTTTATTGCATCATCGTAAGACCTATTTAGATCTATCATAGGATTTCAGGAGCTTCTGGATGGTTATACCACATGTGTCACAGCTTACCACTACCTCGTAAGCCTTGATACACATCATCACAAGATGACAAGATACATCTTACCCCTTATACCTCATATCATCTTACCACCAACCTTTGATCTGACCATCACAGGACCATGAGATCCTTTGGCATCCCTTCACTATTTACCATGTAACCATAAGCATTAGATTTGACATGTTGAAAAATAAGGAAATACTACTAAATAGGCTAATGAGTTGGTTTCATAACAACCATTTAATTGTTGTGATCAATCAGATTATAGGTGGATTATCTAAAAAAATACACAACAAAATATTGTTTGTAGACACAAAGAAACCAATCCAATGATTATTAAAAAACACTCTAAATCAAACTTAACTCTATGAATGAATTTGCATGCTCACTCTAACATTTAGTTAGATTAAACTAATGTGGTAAAGCTACTTCTTTACCTTTAACATCTTTCTTGTCTACTTGATAGACAATTTTTGATATTGGTTTGTTTTTCTTTGAGTGCCTTATACTTCAACACTTTCTATGTTTGGGTTTTTTGAATGGTTATATCCATGTATTTCATCTCTATGGTATAAATTTAGATGCATCGGATATTATCCAATTTCTTATTTTTAAATATGAAATTATGATTTTTTCCTAAGGAAAAAAAGATCATGTATCAACTAAAAAATCTAAAAAATAAAATTGTATCAAATAAGGTAATCTAATAATAGTAGGTGGGGGAGGAATCTTGAGGGACCACCAAGGTCAACCTTGTCTTGTATGCTCATTGGATATTGGGAATGATGAAAATAATTGGGTGGACATAACATGGCTCTCCTAAAAGGGTTGTATTTAATAGTGTTGAAGGGATGGAAATGGTAATAATAGAAGGTGATATAAAACTATTAATCAATTCAATATCAAGTGGATCGAGAAGTGCATGGATAATAGATGAGATTGTATAATAGATTAAATGTATTTATAAAATATTAAAATAATCAAGACTCTCTCTAAACTATCACAAGGTTGTAGTATGTGTTATCTATCAGCTTACCCCTTACTACCATTTATCTTCTTGTCTACCATGGGGCTATGGTGAACCTTTATTGTTTGCTCTTACTACATCATTGTAGGTTAACATTTTGTTGGTTGAGGGGTCATGGTGAAATATTATATGTTACTTAAACTCTTGCCACCATCCCACCAATTACTTTTGAGACCTCTTCAAGGCCATGATAACCAATTTCTATATACCATAACATCACCAGTGAAGTTCTTGCATGCCACAGGGAAGTGGTAAATATCTTTTCACTTCCTTTGGTTCCTTCACACCTACCAAAGCTATTTGAATGTACTACAAGGCTGAGATAAGAGAAAAAAAACATGCTAATGATAAAAATACAAATGTCTTTCACATGAACATGATATGGGATGCTTATGAATGAACCCTAGAATAATTATAAAAGGAATATGGACTCCTAAGATGAATTTTATGAATTTTAGAAACAATGCCTCAAAGAAATGTGGTCTCATGGTGATGGAATGCCATGATGAATTCCATGACAAGTGAATTGTTATGGATTATCATGGCATTCCATCACCATGATACCACATTTATTTGAGGCATTTATATTATATGTTACTCAAACTCTTATCTCTAGCCCACCAATTAGTTTTGAGACCTTCACGAGGCTATGGTAACCAATATGTATACTGCAACATCATAAGTGAAGTTCTTGCATGCTATGGGGAAGTGGTAACTATCTTTTCACTTCTTTTCATTTCCACACACTCACCAAAGTTGTTTGAATGTACTATGGGGCTGAGGTAAGAGACAAAAAACACATCAATGAGCAAAATACAAATTTCTTTCACATGGACATGATATGGGATAATTATGCATGACTCTTAAAATAATTTTAAAAGGAATATAGACTCGTAGGATGAATTTTATGAATTTTTGAAAAAATGCCTCAAAGAAATGTAGTCTTATGGTGATGGAATGCCATGATGAATACCATAACAATTGAATTGTTATAGATTTTTATGGCATTCCATCACTATGAGACCACATTTCTTTGAGGCATTTATATTATATGCTACTCAAACTCTTGCCGCCAGCCTACCAATTACTTTTGAGACCTCCATGGGGGCTATGGTAACTAGTCTTTGTATACCACAACACCACAAGTGAAGTTCTTACATGTTATGAGGAAGTGGTAACCATCTTTACACTTCCTTTGGTTCCTGCACAGCCACCAAAGCTATTTGAATGTATTATAGGGATGTGGTAAGAGATAAAAAAACACATCAATGATCAAAATACAAATGTCTTTCACATGGACATGATATGGGATATGCATGAATGACTCTTAGAATAATTATAAAAGGAATATAGACCTAGGATGAATTTTATGAATTTTGGAAAAATGCCTCAAAGAAGTGTGGTCTCATGGTGATTGAATGACATGATGAATGCCATGATAAATTAATTTTTATGGATTTTCATGGCATTCCATCACCATGAGACCACATTTATTTAAGGCATTTTTTCAACTAGTTCACTATGTTGTCTATGTTATTGCTTACTATTATACTTTGATAGATTTTTTCCAAGCATATATAACTTATTTGAAAGCACTTGTTTTAGGATTTTAGCCATAGAAACAAGGTAGTTAACTATTTGATAAAATGCTTTGGTAGACATGTATGAAAAATGCGATGGCATAGACAAGGTAGTGAACTATTTAAAAAAATGCCTCATATAAATGTGGTCTCATGGAATGCCATGACAAGTAAATGCAATTGGCAACTGTTCCTAGTTATTATTTATGTAATGTGAATTAACTATATAAATGCTTAGGTTGACTTTGTAAAAACTATATTGTAATTGAAATTTTATCATCTTTCAACATCTAGTTATTATTTATGCAATGTGAAGTAATCCTTTGAGTTTGAAAGATGTGCGTAATCAAAAATTTCAAATATAAACTACAAAAAATTATTTTTTATAATTCATTAGCTAAACTCTTTATTTTATTTTCTCTCTATAACTATATTGCTATGGAAATGCCTTTTAATTAAAAAATAATTTTTGTCTCTTGGTTTACAATTTTTTACATTTTTTTAAAAATCTTTTTTTTTCCTAATATTTTAAAAAAATCTTAAACTTTTAGTTTTCCAAATTTTTCCCAAAAATATTTTTGTTGCTATGTGTAGAACATTATAGATGGATCAACATCAAAGGTTGATTACAGATCAATACCATGCATTTGATGAGAGAGTAGTCGATGAGAGGGACATGGACAAATATCCATGTCCATTTAATGACTATCTTAGTGGAAAGGTGAGAAAAAGAAATCTGATTTATTGACATATGATAAGATATGGGCATAGTGGTATAAGCCCTTGGGATTACAATTATATGAAGATATGATATAATTGTAGAGTGTGAGAGATGAAGAGGCAACAAACATAGATGAAGTGGTACCAAACATAGATAAAGAGTTATTAATGTTAGATGAAGGGTTTGAAGTTGATAGAATATTGAATGAGGGTCTAAACAATGATTGGGCCAAGTTGGTGTAGGATGCTTTAAATATTGTGTATGATACTTGCAAGTTAGGTCATTTGACAACAATTCTTAAAATTCTTAACTTTCAAGTGGTGTTTGGTTGGACAAATGAGAGTGTAGATCAGTTATTATCATTATTAAGTTCATTGTTACCACCTAATTCCACATTTACAACAAAACAAAGTCAATGTAAAAATTAAATCACTAATCTAGGCTTAGGGTATGAAAACTTCCACACATGTGTGAATGGTTGTGTATGATTTCACAATAATCTTGAAAGTGAGAGTGAATGTTCAAAATGTCATAAAGTGAGGTATAGACAAGGGTCAAAATTAGTTGTGGTTCCTAGAAAGGTTCTTTGCCACTTTTCAATAATCCCATGATTACTTTGAATGTATAGGTGTAGAGACATTGTTGAACTTATGCAATGGTATTGCCAAAAAAAGAAAAATGATGGAAAATAATGACATGTGCTTGATTCTAAGACATGAATGGAATTTGATAATAGGTGGCCTAATTTTTCTCAATATCCTCATAATATAAGGTTGGGTTTGGCTCTAGATGGGGTAAACCCATTCTTAGATCAAAGTAATAAATGGTCAACTTATCTAGTGTTTTTAATAAATTATAACTTGCCTCCATGGTTAGTAACTAAACCATTTTTATTAATGTTATCATTGATTATACCAAGAAATAAAAGTGTGACTTTAGATACAATCGAGGCTTATCTAGAGCCATTATATAATGAGCTAATGGAATTATGGAAAGGAATTGAAGTAATTCAATCTTTAAGGGATGGTCATTCAATCAAATTCACTTTAAGATCTTCCTTATTATTTATGATTCATGATCTTCCTACATATGGCACATTGTCTAGTCTCAGTGTTCATGGCTACCATGAATGTCCTACATGAAACTTTAAGGATTTTGTGAGGCACTCAATAATTTTGCATAAGTGTATTTATTGTAGACATTGTGATTACCTTAAAATGTATCATCCATATTATCAACAAAACCCATGTTTTAATGGTCAAGAAGAGAATCGTGAAGCACCATTGCTAATAACAAGTGATTACATTATTGAGAATAGACAAAAAAGAATGTCATTTATTGAAAATTATGGGATTACTAGTAGTAGAGATGATCCATGTAATGAAAGCTATTTAAAATAGCTATGCATATTCTATAAGTTGCCATACTTTAAGGATATAGCCATTAAGCATACTATTTACTTTATGCATACTGAGAAAATATAGCCTATGCTATTATAAAAACTCTTTTTGGTGTTTTTGATACTATTTAATCACATGAAGACTTTCAACAACTAAAGACTCATCGAAATCTTTGGGTTGAAAAATGTGATGATGAAAAATATATAAAACATAGTGTTCCTTATATCTAGAAAAAGGAACAATATGCATTATTATTATAGTTGATTTCTCAGACTCACTTTCCCACTAGTTATGTAAGTAGTAGTCTTAGAGGCCAAGCTGACATTAATGGCTTAAGAGGCCTTAAGACCCATGACTATCATGTCATAATCAAGAATATTATACCTATTGTGGTAAATATATTAAGTTTGGAAAAGGGGCCAAGATTGGTAATTATAATGTTGGGCCTAATATTAGAGAGAATGACTTTACATGTATTAGATCCTTCAAACTTTGATTATTTGAGGGAGGAGGTTGTTGAAGTCCTTTGTCTATTGGAATGGGAATTTACACCAACAGTCTTTAACATTTCTATGTATCTTTTGATACATCTAGAATATGAACTAGAGCATTATGTCCTAGTAAGAATGAGATGGATTTATCTTATAGAATGATATATGTAGGTTTTGAAAAAAAAATGTTTGTACTAGGGCAAAACCAAAAGGCAGCATGTTTGAGGGATATTCAATGCAAGAGGCCATAAGATTTTGTATAGAATCTATGAAGGATTTTTAAAATGTCAATCAACATTTATGGGATGATGATGAAGATGAGAGCATTGTAGGTGAATTATTAGAAAGTAATGGATGTCACTTCAAGCTATCACATCAACAAAGAAGTGTGATACATGCCTATATTCTTCAAAACACATGTTCATTTGATAAGTGCCATAGGTAAAAACAAATTTCACAATAATTTATTTATTCAATTGCATTTACGCATTTATATTATTAATATTACTATTTATATGTTAATATTTTATGTATAAAATATTAAGAAGAGAATCAAGCTTGGATGCAACATCGACCTCAAAAGCATAGACATCATGATTTAATTGGAGGTGATTCTTTTCTAAAATCTAAAGAATGGATTGCTAATGCATTCAGTGATGTAAAAGAATAAGGTCAAGATATAACAATGGAGGAAAGTGTGCTTTCACAATTTCCACATTTTTGGGTTATGCATTTTAGTGAAATGTGGGCCTATCGTAGTCATTTAAGAGTGGAAGAAAAAGACAAAGGAAAGACAAATTGTGATTATGCTGATAGTGCTGAATTTCTTCATGAAAGTGAGAAGAAATTTTATGTTGGATTCGTCCAAGAAACTATTCAAGTGTTTTGGTGAGAATAGTCCCATATTATTAAAATGTAAGTGGATCTGACCATCTACAATATAATTTGATGAGTATGGATTTGTACACACAAATCTAGGATAATTTTTATCTGAGACAAATGAGTCATAGGTTTCCCTCTTCAAATGAACCAATCATTTCTAACTGATGATGTAATAAGCCCAGGATGGTCGTATGTCATTCAAATGGAGTCTCATTCTAAACAAAAATTCATGCAAGTTGTCGATATAATACCTGATGGGCAATATGTTAATTTACAAGAAACATTTGAAGAAGTGGATGAAGAGAATGATGGAGTGTTTGAAGAAGAGATTGGGAGAGAGAATGTAATTCATGTCATAGATGAGGATGAAGAAGAAAATCAAGTAGATACAGATAGGAGTGATCAAGTTTCATAAGTGTCAATATCTAGTTGAAACAAGGGATAGTCATATTGATAGTTCGATACCTATAATCGTAAACATCTTGGTTTTTAACTACAATTTCTTTTTAATTTATAAATTGAACTATATTTTAAGTTTTCATTTGTAGTTATTAGTGGATTACAAATTCAATAGTTATCAACTTATGAACTCAATAAAGTTTTACTAATTTAAGTTGTTGATTTATACATTATTGTTTATTTAGACTTCAAGAAATGAGGAAAAGGACTGTAACGCACAAATTAATTGATGATAGTGATCATAATGCTGAAATTTCATTAATAGATTATGAGTGATTTTATAGAGAAAAGGTGGCCAAGAATAATGAATATTTATCGTGTCTTGGTTCGACAAACAAGTAAGTTTTAAATCCACTAAGTAGTATATTATTTGTTTAATAGTGTTTAATGAAATTTTATAGGAAAGAGCTTTATGTATATAAGATATAATATGGTATTTTTTTGTTTTATAGGAAATAAAAAGAGTGCAAATAAAATGTAAAGAAAAATCAAAAGGAAATAAAAGATATAGTGCTTCCATCTTGTAGAATCCAACACATTTATGATTCAACAAATGTAATTGGTTAAAACAATAATTGTGATGATGTGCAGACTGATATAGCATATGGTGATGTGTAGATTGATGTAACACATGGTGATGTGTAACCTATTATAGCACATGGTGATGTGTAGCTTGATATAGCACATAGTGATGTGCAACATCGTGATGATCTCTCAGCACAGAGTCTAAGAGAGATTATTAAAAAACATCAAAGCAAAGAAATAATAGGTTTTTAGATGATTTATTCAACATTAAAGGATGTGTTTAAAGTAAAATATGTGAAGACTGAAACTAACCTACCTACTCATGCCATACCTAATGTGGCTAAGGATCATAAATTTTTAGTTAATGAAAGTCATGAAGAGAGACTGTTTGCATCTTCTATGCCTTAGAGTGCACCTATTGCATCTAAAACTTTTGATGGAACTAGTGGATTAGCAAGAAATATTGGTAGTGGTTTAATAAAATATGTCTATTTTTGTCAAAAGATAAATATTGAGTCAAGATTTTTATAGATCTACAAAGAGGGATTTAAAATAAATAAAATTGGAAGGTGAGAAGCCATTCTAGGTTGAGGTATCAAGAGATGGTTAGCCCATTTAGGCCAAATGTTGCAAAGTGGGCCTCTGAGTTGGGTGTAAGATGTAGGGCCCATTTGGATATTTGCAAATCAAGTTTGTTAGATCAAGATCCATGAATTGTGGAAAATTTTATACAAAAAAAGGAAAATGATTTTGAAACTACCAGTGGACAAATCTCTAGAAAATATTACAATCAAAATATGAGAATTTTGATGAACAATTTTAGATACAATTGTAGAAAAACAATCATGGAGGGAAAAGAGAGGTTAGAATCCACTCTATCTCCCAAATAGTGGTAGGTATTAAAAGAAAGTATGCATTTCAAATAATATTTTGTAAATATTAATAGAGGAAAGAGAGCAAGAGATAATATGATGGCTAGATATACATTTGGCCAAGGCAAGTTGCAAGCCAAAATGGATAAATTTGCAGTAAGTGTATGGATTTTTGGTTCAATTTACATTGTGTTATTTATTTTGATTTTATATTGAACTGACTATATGTTGAAATTGAAATTATATTTTAGGTGGAAAATAGTAATACAGAAGCATGTGCAGAAGATATTATCAATTATATGGTAGCAATAGATTGGCCTAGTAAATCTAGTTTATCAACAAAGATTTCATAGCCATATGTTAAATTCCTAGTAGGATCCTCTCTAGATTATGTCAATTCAACTGAAGGGCACCAATAGGCAATGAGTTTCATATTCAGTCTCACTCAACAGTTTTCATAGTTGGTTGCCTCCATTAACCCTATAATTTCTACATTGAATAAGCATGAATCCATGGATTCAGATGAGGTAAGAGGCTCTATTGATATCATTTATTCTTGTTTGTCAATTTTGTATATAAATGACTCTTAATATGTAGATTATTGAAATCTAAGTGTAGGATAATCTAACCTACTTTATTTATTATTGGAGTGATCCAGAAAATGTTCTTTTTAACAAATTTATAGCTTGAATTCTTTACTTGACTATTGAATGCTTTGTATATTTTTTTGCATGATGGTTAAACCAAATGTAGAATTTTTTTATAAAAGTAGAAAAAAAACAAAAATTCCTTCATGATGTCAACATAGCTACTGATATTGATAGTGATCATGATGAACTAGACAAGAATGTGCAACACAATCATCATAGTTATGCTAAATTAGTTGAGGTAATAAAATAGTTGATAGTTATCTATCCCAATGTTTTATCTTTATTCATGCTTAAAATGTTATTTTGGACAAAAAATTTTAGATTTTGAATTCTTTAAGTTGTAAGTTAATCTATCCCATGTTTTGTCATTCTTCTTTTGGACAAAAATTTATAGCTTTTGCATTCTTTAAGTTGTAAGTTAATCTGTCCCAATGTTTTGTCATTCTTCATGCTTAAAATGCTATTTTGGACAAAAATTTATATCTTTGGCATTCTTTAGTTGACCTATATTAATTTTTTCATGATTATTAGACCACATTCAGAGCAATTATATGAAATTAGAATGAAAAGAAAAAGGCCATGTTAATAGAGCTCTCTGCAAAACTATACAACTTCATGTTAATGTTGATAGTGATAATTATGATGATAAACTCGATGAGCATGCACATGATATTCATAGTATAAGTAGTCATGATAAACTCAAGGTGAGTGATATGAAACCACATGTAAGTAAGTACTATTCAAATTTTGGGCTTTTTCTAAAAGAACATTTTGCTTGCAATTTGGAGTCTTCCCTATTCTTATAGCATTTATGATAATAGCTGAGTTTCCTTCAATTTCCACTTTCTTAGCTCTAATAATTTTACATATAAACAACCCATGCAATAATACCTTAAACTTGGCTTCATTATTAATGCCTTCCAAAAGTGGTTTAGTAAAAGTGATTAGAGTTCTTACTTGCCAATCCCTAATTATGCATCATATCCCTGAAGCCCCCAAATTGACTCTAACTGATCCATCAAAATTTAACTTTACCCATCCTACTAGTGGCTCTCTCCAAACTACTTGTTGACATTATTATTTTCTATTCTGACCCTTTGAACTAGAATAAGGGGTAACTCTCAAACCACCCCATTGGAGCCTCATACTAGCATCCTAGTCTGAAAAAGTGCCTCATTTAACCTAATAGAGTTTAATTTGTTGTTAACTATTTCCATAATACTTGATTCAATATTTTTGTGGAGGGAATTGAGACTCATTTCCTTGTCTTGGAATAATCATCTATTTCATTCCTTCTAGAGTTCCCAGATTAGAATTTTGGGACTTATCAACCATAAATAATGATAAGTAGAATGTCTTTTGATATTGGGCCAATATTGAAACAAAGTTATTATATCATTTGGAAGGGCACTCTTCCATCCTAGATTCACACATAACCACCTCTAGCATTCAAAAGAGAATTAATAGATAAAAATAATGTGATCCACTATCTCTTCTTGGGATCTACATAAAGGAAATTGAGAAGGACCATGAAAACCCATTTTCCTAAATCTTTCAACAGTTAGAATATTTTTCTTTAGAGCTACCCAAGTGAATAATTATACTTTAGGAATTCCAAACTTATTCCAATAATATTGAAGAGGGATGATACTCCTCATACCTCCTTGTGTCTTTACTATACTTACATATCCTACCTTAACTAAATAAATCCCAATATTTGAACCACACCAAACAATGGAGTCCTCTCCTTGTCTAGAAACTAATGTTCTTTTCTTTAGTTCCTAATTGAGACTATCCACCTCCTGGGGGTTAAAATTGAATATTGAAAAATCCAATTATTTCTAGCCTACACTTCCTTCTACTAGATCTAGAATTATGTAATCTTTAACCTTGGTCCCCCAAACCCTGGAGAGGGTATCCTTGATATGTGGAATGTCTAGAATGTCATCAATTTTTGGATATCCTACCCAAGAATAAGACCAAAATTTATCTTTGTTACCATCATGAACATCCTATGATATTAAATCCATGATGACTAATTTGTAATTATTCATGAAGCTCATTATCCTTGATCCTTTTGGGGTGTTCGTGACTATCAAAATCTATTCAGAAGAGACATTGCCCAAATATTTCCCATTCAAAATATGGGCCCATTTATTGTGGGTTCCTTATGCATCCTCAAAATTAGTTTAGCTCCTAATACTTTATTTTGAATTGCCTAATTTATCAATCCAACCCCACCTTCTTGTTTGGATCTACAAATCTTGTCCCAATACACAAGAGTTATCTTGTCTTTCTCCTCTGTGCCTTGCCATAAACTTTTTTGCATGAGTTGATCAAGTTTGTTCTCTACCCTCTTTGGAAGCACCAAAAAAGACATTATGTAGATTGGCATGGCTAAGATAACCACTTTGATCATTTTTAGTCTCCTATACCATGAGAGACATTTTCCTTTCTAGGAAGTAATTTTATCCCACATATTTTGGATCAAACTATCCCAAAAGTTTGAGGATCTCAAGCCTTTGGTTAGGGGTTCTACTCACAGGGAACCCTCCTTGTTATTAGGATCCATCTTATACTTAGGCCCTATTTCTTGTGGCCAAGTTTAATCACATTTTCTCCTATTAAAATCTTCTCCCTTTGAACCACTTCAACTTTTCCATATCCTAAATTTCTGTCAACACCTTGTGAATCCCCTTTCCTTAGGTCTCTATTTTCTTTTCTAATAACCTAGAATCAGTTTGAATTTCCTCTATAACTCTGTACGTGACCATTACCCTGCTCCATTTTTTATAATATAATGTGTGTTTTATATCTCAATATAATGTGTATTTTTTTGGGTTTTGTAGACATTTATTGATAAAATCCAAGAAGGGGATAAAGTCTAGGTGTTAGATCCATTTGATGGTGTTGTTGTGGGCATTGGGAAAATTCACTCACTATCTATTATATATGGATTCAAATTGAAAGGAACAAGAGTTTCAAATGTAAATATTTTAAAGGTCATAAATAACATATCCCTTGCTTATGATGACAAAATAGATGGAGTTATCCATCTGAAAGAGAAATAAGGGACCTTCACATGATGGCCACTAAAATATTTGAAAAAAATGACATAGTTGATGTTTACCATGTACTAGTTGTTAGATAGCTTGGCCCACTACTTTATGCAATAGTTTGAATATATTATTCAAGGATATTCTTAATGCTTTCTATGTATTTTGGAGCTATATAAGAAAAAAAAGGCATTGTAACTTAGTTTTCTTAGTCACAACATTGAGAAACACACTTTGTATTAACACATTTTTTAAAGCAAAAACACATATTTTTGTCTTGTATCTATTGTAAGAACACCTTTTCTCAATAAAATTTCAATTTTTTGCCTTCTTCATAATTGTTTCATTATGTGAAAATGAATGCTTGATTATTTTTTTTGTGTTTTGTGTCATATGTTTTGAAGTCTCATCATTATCTCATATGTTTGGTGGCACCTGTATCTAATACCCAAACATTTATTAATTCATATTGAGTTTTAAATTAGAGTAATATATATTCCCTAATGTTTTCAATGTTGATTCATGATAAATATTCATGGATTCATCATATTCATAATCTACATATTGAGCAGAATAATATTTATGCATTTTATGTGGTTTATGAATAAAATTAAGGATCATTGTCATACATGGGCCATTTAAAATTCTCATGGCCACATGAATCCAAGACTATTGTTAGTGTTATAATTGGATGTGACATAATTAGTTTCCAACATAATTGGAGATACTTTTATTGTTCCTAATATTAAGGTACTCTTATTACTTAATTGGAGGTGACTTAAGCAATCTATAGCATAATTGGAATTACCTTTATTGTACTTAATATTATGACTTTATTTTTTTCATACTCTTATCAACTATAAATTAATGAAGAAGTTAATGGAGTCTTAATCAACATGGTATGTGACAAATATAAAATAGGAGTCTAAAATTTGACATCTCTCCATATTTTTTAGATAGATATATTTAAAATATTTATACTACTATTACTTATGCATCTAATGGAAGCTGAAAAGATACCCCTGACTATAGAATGTAACAACTAAAATAGTGTAATGGGTGTTTGTAATCATCATTTATAATCCATATTAAAGGTTTTATAAATTCTTATTTCAAGAAGTGAGCATTTATAATTACATGATTATATGTTAGTGTATCTAAGTTTTCCCAAAAATGCAACAAATGTGATCAAGACATAATGATGACTAGTGAATAAAAATGATGATTAAAATTAATGACTAAATGTGCTACTAATGGATAGAAATTAGTGAATAAAAATGACCAAATAAGTGACCAATTAATAACAATCAATGACTAAATATACTAGTGAATAAAAAATAACTAAATAAGCAACCAAATTACAATAATCAATGACTAAATATATTACTAAATCAATCAATCCAAAAAACCAATAAATGACTAAAAATGGTTTAGTCATCAATTTAATCACGTTATAAATGATTGGTAATAAACTATTAATGGTCACATGATCATGTTTGGTCATTTATATGTAGTTTTTAGTAGTTTTTTGAATCATATATTATTATTTCTATACTGGTGAGATAAGTGTCACAATGTCTTATCTAAGGATGGGATGAGTGATTAGACTAAGTTGGTTATGATTGATGATTGGGGACTTAGATTTGGATAGGATGATTAAGATGAGTTGTTAACCGTAGTTTATGATAGAAGGCTGGATGATGTAGTAGGGTCTTTGAATACTAATTTGGTCTCAAAATTGAATCAAAAATTGGTCAAGGAAAGGGATGGAACAAAGTGATGACCAAGGATTACCAACAAAGAAGGCCCCATAAGAATCCAATCTAGCAAGGAAACTAAGAGATGATGGGATCAAATACCTTTCACACTAGTAAGGAAGTGATTTGATGGGTGATAGAATGAATAGGCATTGATGAAGATAGTGATGGGATAAAGTACCTTCCATACTGGAAAAGGGTAATTAGATGGGTGCCAAGTATGAAAAAACCCTGATAAGAAGTGATGGGTATAAGATTAAATTCTTAACAAATTAATGTGCGCTAATAATACCTAGGCCAAGAAGATGATTAAGATATGGAGAGATGGGTGACCACTTAGGATTGGATTCCAAGATGGAATGTGGTATCCAAAGATGGGAAAATAGGATCTAGATGGAGATGAATACAACTAGGGGATTAGGCATAAGATATTCATGATTGATTATTTTGGCTTTTTTTCAAATTTTATGATTTTTAGGTTTTTTTGGAATATTTAAATTTTTTGGTATTTTTGGGATATGTATATACACTTTACAAATGGGGTTACTAGAAAAGGGAATACCAAGCCTAGAAACTAGGAGAAGAATGAAGGGATGGTGGATGGGGTGACAAAGGATGATGATGATGATGGGGACCAAGAATGAATGGAATAGGGATAGTTAATGACCACATCATGAAAGAACTAGATGGCTATGTTGCTCAAGTTTTCATTAGAGGATATGCCAAGATGATTTTGGGATAGTTATCAAGACACCTTCCATTTACTTACAAAGGTCAATATGGGAAGGAAGAAGAGATAAGATGCATGATATGATGGTCGATGATGAATAGGAATAATAGATCAAGGGATAAGCTAATGGGTGATATAGACAAGGTAGAAAAGGGATGTGACAAGTGGAATGGATGAATGAAGATATTAAATGGATGGATTCTCCCTCAAGTGTTGAGGAATAATATGGACTATGGATTATTCTACCATGATGTCAAAAACCAATTTTCATCATCGTACTTGGTTAAGGTACTAAAAGACTAGTTTTCACCATTAGATGGATCTTTTATTAACTTTTGACTTTCAATTTTATTAGGCATCTTGAATTATTGGTGTTGAGTGAGATGCATGATACTGATACTAGATAGATACATTAGCTGACACCTATTCTAGAAAAAGGTGATGCTAGGACCATGTGATGGTGACCTTTATTAACTCTTGATTTAACATCCTCTAAAAATTTTAACCAGGTGTCATCATGACCTTTACGAGGGACAATGCTACTTAGGTATTTGAGATGTATTATGGATGGAAGGATCTCATGATTGTGGTGATGGGATATAAAATGGAAAGGAGGGATGTGATTGTGAATGATATGATAGGATGGAGAGCAAAAATGGGGTTCAAAAGTTGCATACACCATTGGATATGGTGGAAGGGATTTTTTAGATTGGTGCTATGAGACTATGGGATCCAAGACCTTTTGATTTTCTATTTCTTTGACCCAAGCATTAAGAGTATGATCGACTATATGAATATTTACTAATTGAATTTGATTTTGATTGGCCCCTAGTGCCAATTTTTGGTCTTCACTAGAGGAGATTGATTTTTGACTTTATATATGATTATTTTAACATTGATATGTCCCTAGTGCCTGATATTATCCTTCACTAGGGGGAGATATTTTTTGATTAGGCTGATGATTTGATTTTTCTTGATTATGATTTATGGGATCAAAGATAATTTGATTATGATTTATGAATTTAGGAATATGGTTAGAGACTATTGTATTTGTGGCACATAATTTTTAATGTAGAGGGAAATCTAATGATGCATGATCTTATTCATCCCCTGGATGGAGTGGGATATATATATATTATGGGTGAGGGGTGGATGATTATGGTGTTATGGATTAAGGGGATAATTAGAAACATAGTCCTCATAAAGGTCACTAGGATCCCTAGCCTCAATGTTGGAGAAAGTGTCCTCAAGAATATATAAAGGATCACTAATACATACCTCTGAGGTAGGATTAGATCCACTCTAAAAATTAGATAAAGTATTTAAGAACTCAGTTATGACATCATGATCCTGAGTGGGATATTCAAAAGAGTAGGTGTTGTCACCATCTATTATAATATAGATAAGGGATGATGTTTTTGATGAGGAATTTGATTTGGATCTTAGCATTAAGCATGATCCTATTAAAGATAAGACTTCTAATGTTGACCTTGATGTAGGCTCTGATGTACAAATTATAATTTTGCTAATAGGATATTCATTATCCACATTAACCTCTCAATATGGGGTGTTTGATGTGATGGGTGAGAGGGTTCATGAGAGATGAGAAGACTAGGATCATGTAGAATAATCTTGGTAATGATGGAGGATTTGTTGAGGGTGGGGGGATCATGTAGGATAGGTGTTATGTCTTGACCTTGGCTTGGTATGGAAAGGGCTTGATCGTGATTGGAAATAGAATCTTAGACTTCCTCTTCTTGTGCACCCAAGGATAAAGACTCATCTAGTTCATCCTCAATTATTATATCACCATCATTGATGAGGTCTTGGACATAATCTTGGAAAGGTCAACATTGATTAATGGCATGCCCCTAAGTTTGATGATATGCATAATATTGGTTATATTTATACCAAGAGGGATTTGGCTTAGTGGGATCAAGATGTCAGATAGAAGGATAGACCATCATGTTAGCAATGACAAGTTGTTTGAAAAGGGCTTCCAATGATATGGGAAGGGGATTATAAGGACCCACCTCATTTTTTTACTTAGACATGGAAGCATTGGACTTATGATCAAATGGTTGTGGATATGACTAGGTTGATGGATTTGATGTGGCCATGATTGGATTCCCTTTGCTAGTATGGGAATGGGTAGATGATGGTTTATGGCTAGTGGATGGAAGATTGGTATGGGATTCACATGACTTATCTTGGATGGGAGGTGTAATGATTTGATTGGGATCATCACCTTTAAGAAGTGGTACACCCATCATAATGAGTCACAAAAGGATCTCATCCTTTTTGGCATGTATGTATTGGTCAATGAAAGTAGGGTATAGCTCCATGGAAATGGTTGATAAGTGTGATAGATGATGATTAGTTGACTATGGATGTGTATGAATTGGGGCCAAGGGGTTTTAAATAGAGTTAATGGATCATGGAGGGGGATGAGATAAGGATTGATGTTGGACTTGTTTTGGAAGTGATTTAAGGCTCATGGGGTCAAAATTATCAAGAAAAAAAGCACCCATATTCCATAGCCACAAAATAAATTCATCTATATCTTCTCTAATATATTGATTAATGAGGGTGACCACATCAAGGAAGGCTGAGACTAATTTTTTGGTGCTAATGGATGGTGATTTGGGTAAAATAGGATCAAGGTTTGATGGTAGGTGAGTACCTAACTTTAGTGCCCATAAAAGGACTTCATATTTATTGGCAAAGATGTATTGGTCTATGAGGATTGGGTCCAAATCCATGGGGAAAGATGGATGATAATGCGAAGGTAGACTAAAGATTATTTAAACAAAGTAAGGCTAAAGGATTGAGCTATCATGATGGATAATGATGAGTATGGGATAGACTAATGGATTAGAGACTATGATCAAATTTTATAATGATAGTGTAATAGGTGTGAACAACCTATCAACAATGTCTAGTGGTCAAGATAATAAAAATATTGGGGGCATGATAGGTGCCTAGATTTAAAACTAGCAAGAGCATGATATGATGGGTGCTAGTAATGAATAAGGTAATATGATTGGATTAGATTAGACTAATTGGTTTTATAGATTGAGACTAAAAAGGTGACAAGATGTTAACAAGATATTGACTAGGTATGAGATTTTACCAAGTGGATTAGGATGATAGAATGGTATGGATGGGTAATAGGAGTAGCTCAAACCTTGGACTAATTTGCTTAATATAAGATGGTAGGTTAATATGTGATGAAGGTGATTAGGATAAGATAATGATGATGGGTGATGATAAGGGATAATAAAAATGAGATGGGGATGGTTTAGACCTATATGTGACCAAAAATCCAACTAGGATAAGATAAGGTGATGACTAAATGAGTGATGAAGGTAAGGTCAAGATAAGTGATCAGGTATGGATTTAAGATAAGAGGTGGATGATGTGAGATTAGAATGTGGTAGGGGTAATGATGAATGATATGTGGGACTAGGATAAGATGTGATTAAATGATGTAAAAGAGAGAAAATTATGTACTAGAAGATAAAACAAGGATTTACAAGGTGATAGGATAATGAGACAAGATGGTATGGGGATGATTAGGACTATAGATGAGGTGGACCTAGAATAGAATGTGGATGATGAGATAAGATGGGAGATGGGAATTAGACAATAGATATAAAGGGGATGATGATAAGGATTATAATAATTAGGATAGGTAGGTGGAGGGAGGACATTATTAATGATGGGTGATATGGTAGACTAAGAGGGGATTAAGGCTATACAAAAGGATAATATGTACAATGGGATTATGATAAGTATGCTTAGGGATATACAAGACAAGATGGATAATGGGATGATGACTAAGATGGAAAAGATAAGATGTAGGCAAGGATATACAATACAAGATATACAATGGGATGATGACTAGGATAGACAAGATGTAATTAGGATTGGGTGGATATGGCTAAATTAGAATGTGATATGAGGGATGGGATAAGGATATAAGATGAAAAGGGTGTTCAAGACAAGTTGTGGGTGATGGAAATGTGGTTAATGATTGGCCTATGATGGGAGGAAGGAAATATGAGGGATGAGATAGGATAAATATAATATGTACAATTATAGGATGACAAGGATGATGACTAGGATATATACAAAGGATGATGGGATAAGATGATGTGGTAAGGATAAAGGACTTAGATAGGTATGGATAGGTAAAATTCTGACTTGACTCTCAAATAATATAGGTTTAGCACAACACACACCCAAGCAAGCAAGCCACAACCTATGATTAGTAAACTCAAGGGTGTGTAACCCGATGTTCACATCATCTAATAGCTTCATAAGTGAGGCTATAGGAAAATGACCCATTATTGTATCAACTAAACCCTCTCGCACATGATGGATACTTATAAGTTGATGTTAACTCCTACAATGGTACACTTTTTATGACCAAAAGGTCTTATACTAGGTTGAATGGGCTCTCTAAGGGCATCCTCGATATATATGAAGGTACAGTGGGGCATAAGTTCATATAGGTTGTTATCTAATGCTTGTTTTAGAGAGTTAACTCTTTCCATTCACAAATGACCTATATGGGGTCAACCACTTAGCCTAACGATAATTGTCCCTGATTATTATACTCCATCAGAAGATAGAATTTGGTTAGAGCATTGTGGTGAAATCCATGACACTAACCCCTATATACTAAGTCTCATGTCTAGTGATGAAATCCACATCACATTTTATCCTAGAGGGGGGCTTAACAAACAAATAGAACATGATATGATTAATTAACCAACTAATTACCTACATGTGAGGGGCATGATATAATGATTATTTATAAGTTAACACCTATACACATGCAAGAAATTATATACAAGGAATGATTGTTTTACAATAAGATGATATATATAAGATGAAATAGATAATAAATATTTGATTTTTTTAAATGCTAAATGGATTCTTTGATAGGTGACCTACAAACACAGTATTTTTTCAAAATGGCAAGGAGAGACAACCTGCAAGATAAGACATTTAGTAGTTTCGATAATTTGCCTTTGGCAATCGTATTATCTGCAAGTATATGTTAATTCAGTGCATAAACAAGATTAGACAGATGATTAATATTTTATTTGATACCTATCAACCTGTAAAACCAATTATTAGTAATTTTCATCTTGGACGCTCATGTATATCTATAGGTTTAAAAAAAATTGCCCTTATTTAATTGAAATCTATAAAATATTTAAAACAAACTATGAACTAATATTGCCCATCAAAATTTTTATTTTACTCTTTTAACAAAAGGCTATTAAAAAGGGTATATATACATTTATTATTATTTAATTATTTATTTCCTTTATTATTTTATTTTATTTTATTTATTTATTATATTGTCTTATTTTATTTTATTTTATTTTTATTTTTTAAGTCTATAGATTTCTAGACTATCTAACATGAACATGTACTTTTACCTATAAGACTAGAATATAACTTAAAATTATAAAATGAGATTAAACTAATAATCTCAAGATGTTTTGACAAAATAGGTTACATTGTCTTATGTAAGAATATTTTAGAAGAGTAAAGTGGTGAATGCAGCTGGTGAATGCAGGTAGTGTCTAGCAGAACCAAGGCAATTTATGGCTTAGATGGCACTCTTTCATGGCATTGACATGTCATTAAATCAAAATAGTTGGCATTTATTTATATTGTTAAGCCCTACAATATAGCACTGATGACTTGCATAACTAGATTAGCTATACAAAAATGAAATCATCCTATATTAATGAAATCTAGAAATGAGTGTTGTCAAAAGGTCAATTTGGTTTGCTCCAACTTCTACATTTTCCGTAAATGCTATTATCATCCATCCACCTGTATCTAGGTGTAATGCATATTGAAGGTGTGATCTCCTTTCGGTTTTAAGTAATAAATTTCCTATGAATTTATAGATTTAAACTATCTATTTTTATAGAAGCTTAATTTTGGTAAAATTATTAATAAACATTATTTCAAAGCATAATAGAATAGCTTGAAAGTAGCCACTAGATACCAGGTATGTGAATCTCTAGAAAACAAAATGTTGTCTTACAGGTTATTATGATAGGAATGTTGGGATAATCCAAAATGTTGATAGGAGGGTGCCAATGATTTTTGCAGTATGCAGGTCAGCATTCTATATATATATATATATATATATATATATATATATATATATATATATATATATATATATATATTGTTGAATATATCAAGTCTCACAAATATATACAAATAAGAAATGTGTATTTTTTTTAAATATCCTAAAATTTTGTGAATACCACACACTTGCAATTCACTGATATAAATTGAGAGACATATAACTATAAAATACGGAAGAAAAACATGATTTTGAACAAACTAGGTCCAACCCCATCAATTTTTTATTTTATATTCATTTTTTTTACTTTGACCTATAAAAAAAAGATAGAAAGTAAATAAAATAATGATATTAAATTTAAGATAACTTTCTCAAAACTAAACTAAAGAGAAAACCATAAAATGTTCTAGAAAGGTGGGAGTGGGACTCTCATAACCCATAAACTATTTTATGAAATTCTTTGTAAGTAAATAGTTGTTTATTAACACATTTTTCATAAATTTGTCAAAAATTGGAAAAAAAAAGACTCATATCTTATCCAATAAGACCTGCAATTTGCCAAAAACACTTATAACAAGCAAAATTATTAAATTGGGATTAAGCCCCATCCCATCGTGGTTGCAAGAATGTGCACCAAATTTTAGCTCTAAGCAAATATTACCAAATTTAGCAATATAAACCTAAAACTTGATAGCACCAATAGGAATAGATAGGAGTAAATCAACATAAATGGAACATTCTTACCATCTCTGTTTACCTCTTCATGCCTCCATTCTAGGATTTGTGATTGTACTTTAGACTTAGATTTGACACTCTGATGCTTGATGTTGGATTTTGGATGATGGATTGGATGATTAATTCAAGGACTCATTTTGACATGGTTTTCCTACAAGATTTTTAGTTTGATTTTGACATGGATTTGATATGAGAATTCTAGATGGTTTGAGGGTAGAGGGAGAGTTTGGTTTTATAAACAAGGAGGGAAAGATCAATGGTCCAAATTCAAATTTGGGCCATTAACATCAAGGGTTAGGAAATTTTCATGGAATTTTGAATTCCATGGAAATCTCTAGAATTAGAAAATTCTAGAGAAGGGGGCTAGATTGGAGAAGATTTCTAGAATCTTCCAATTCTATATATATTCCCATATGGTTTAGGGCTTTAAGAGAGGCTAGTATAGGGTAGTGGGTGGGTAGGTAGATTATTTTTGAATTTTAAATTGGCTAGTGGATTTAGGGGGTAGGTTAGTAGGTAATGGAGTCTATTATGGGTTTAATGAGGTAATTAATTAATTTTAAGATAGGGTAAAGGTTATGTGGGATATAGGAAAGGGATATGGGTATTAGTATAATAGTTAATATAGCTAGGAAATATGGGAATCAAGCTAAATTAGTGGGAATTGGAATAATTAGTAGATGTGGGTATTAGGCCAATAGTTAACATAGCTGGAAAATATGAGAATCAATCTAAATTAGTAGGAATTAGAATAATTAGTGGGGTGAGCATAAATTAGTGCATAGAATCCCATCATTTATCTTACCATTTTTGATAAACTTGTGATACTTATGCACAACAACCATTTAGGTGATTTAGAGCATGGCCATTTATAGTCCCAAAACCTATAACCATTTTTGTCTTCTCAAGATCACATCCTACCTTGGGTACCTACAAATACATTGACCTTACCTAAGAGACTTGATTTTATAGGAGTAACTCATATCAACTATGCCTAACACTATGGCTTGGTCACCCTATCACTTTTCCTTCTAATACCAACCTTATTTTACTACCTTACCCAAACCCCCAACCATTGGAGATTACTCTTTTCCATCAACAACCATAACCAACCACATTACCTCATCATGGGTCCTTCTAGCCTGACTATTGCAAACTTTTTGATGACCTTGCTTTGGTCTTTTTGACTAAACTGACAATAATTTCCATATTAGACTTTTTTTTGAACATGTACTACCTTTTGCACACCTAACCAACTCATGTCTTATCAGGAGCACATCCTAACTTAGATACCCATGACTATACCTAACCAATTTGTGTTTTCCCCATGAGCACTTCCTACCTTGGATACCCACAAAAACATTAACCTTTCCTAGAAGACTTGTATTTATGAGTCTAACTAGATACCACACCTAATTATAGTCATGTGATCCACTTGTCACTTGTCCTTCTAGCACTGATTTTTATTTTTACCAATTATGGCAACCTAGTCAATGCACAATCTTAGCTATCATACTTTTGTCACGCTTTGTACACATGTTTGCACTTGAATTCTCAACCTACCTTACCCACCTTTATGACATCCACATTTGACACCAATTTCACCACTCATCAAACCTACACTTGATTATTTTTTACCTCATCCACTCTTGATTTGAGGGGGAACCCATCTTCCCATGCTCGGGGAAACCAAAATTACAACCAACAATCCATTTTTGTTTATTATCTTATTGATACAAAATACATAATGAAAAGGAGGAAAATGTAGACACAAAAAATACACATATAATGGTTCTAATGGTCATAATTTCCCTAGACCTAGGACCCCCTTAGGCCCAACCATTGGCCTTACAAATGATAAATAAGCTTAACGCTAGTCAATTTCACCACTTAGATAAGCCAACCTTAACCTTTTTACCTTAGTCATATCAACTTTCAAGGCTCACCCTAATTGTTGAGGGTCACCATGACCATTGAGGGTTACCCTAATTGTCGATGGTCATGTTTCACCACTTGAACACTTAACTCAAGTCAACTCCACCTTGCCTTGTTATATCATTAGGAAGTAAGAGAAGGTAAATATATCATTAGGAGGTAAGAGTAGGAGAGAGAATAGAGATCAATATCAATCATCAACTTCTTGTATGGGTATCTCTTCATTAGTGTTCATCTTTATCAAGCTCCAAAACTTCTCCAAGCCATCAATTGTTAACTATCAAACCATGATCTAATTATATTGTTTTTTGTTTCAAGTTTTAATTATTTAGTTTATAAATTACACCCATCCACCCATAACCTCTTTTTAGTCATTTGAATAACTAACCCTTCAACCATCCACCTCTAAACATTACCCTCTATCTCACAACCAATATCTGACCCAAATGCATCTTCCAAAACCATTCTACAACCTCAACCAAGCAACCTTCTTGACCTGAACTAAAACTGACAGTAACCATTGATGATCATCCTAACCATCGATGGTCACCCTAACCATTAAGGGTCATCTTAACCACTAACAATCAACCTGATTGTCAAGGGTTACCCTAACCACTAATGGTCATTGTGTAAAATTAGACACCAAAAATTAGCAAGTAGAAACCACTTCTTAACCTCAACCAAAACACTATTTTCTTCATTTCTATCATAATATAGACCAAAAATAACAACTTGACCATACCTAAACCATATTTTGATAGTTTGGAATTCAAATTAATGTTATATTGTTAATATTTTTTTAAAATAAAATAGGGGTAAAAACTTTATTCAATCCCAAAAAAGTTTGGTACAAAGAAAATACCAATCAAACCAGCAATCACACAAAAACCTGAGATCGAGCCCACATTACTCACTCTTACCTTTCCTATATTTTGACAAGATTCTCTCTAAATTATGTCTAATATCTAACAACAACTGTGCCTCCTTGACCACATGCCTCCCAACCATCCCTTTCGAAGCCCATCTAGCCAAAACATCCGTTGCCCTGTTCCATTCTCTCGGGACATGAGCAAAAATCACAAAATCCATAAGTTGACTAATCTATAAAATCTACTAAACAACCAAGGATAACTACCAATTCACATCATTAATTTTCCATTCCTAGATCAAGTTGATCAAAATTAGCGAATCAGCTTCACATATCACTTTATGCCAGCCAATTTCGTAAGTTCTTCTCAAAGCGTGCAAAATGGCAAGTCCCTCCATCCTATTGACCATCTGTTCTCCCCTATGCTCTAAGAAAATGAAGATAACAGCACTCAAAGCATCTCTAGCCAGCCCTCCTATACCAGCCAGACCCAAATTTCCTCTGGAGGAGCCATCCATGTTAATCTTCAAAAAATTAGTCGGAGGAGGCATCCACTTCCCACTTCTCTAAACTTTCTACTTCACTCCCCTGCCCCTCCTAATGCATGCCAAACTTGGAGAAAGCCTACTTATCCCCAATCTTTCCACCACCTTAGCATCACTCCTAGTCATGGGCAAAGTGACCTCACACTTGGCCTCCATCGATTCCTGAATCATCCTACTGATTCTACTCCAGACCTGCGAAGCTTCTAGCCTAACATCATTGAAAATTCTCTTATTACACTCCAACCAGACCTAACACATCAAGAAGATGGGGCTTGCATACCATACCTCTTGAAAGAAATGCATAGCAAGGATCAGGCAGTTCAAATGCTGCCAAAAATTGACCAAAGAAAAAGCGCAGACTCCCCTGCATCGCCATGCCTCCCACCAGGCATTCCAAAGTCACCCAGTGAACTGACAAATGAAGAAAATATGAGATGAACTCTCCTCCTCCTTGCCACACAAAATGCATCAGGATGGTCTAATAAATCCTCTTTTGTGCAAGTTTTCCCACGTCAGACAGCGGTTCCATGCCAGTGTCCAAGCAAAGCAATTGCACTTCAGCCATGAGAACTTGCTCTAGGTCCACTTGCACCAGGTAACCTCCCTTCCTTCTCTAAATTTTTGTTCCACCAGCTCTTGGTACCCCATAGAGACCAAGTATTTCCCTTTGGGGTGTGGAAACTAGGCAAGCTAGTCAACCCCTCTGAGGGCACAGCAATTGTACCCAGCCAAAATCCCCTTCAGCTCCTCACACTCCACCTCCATATCCCTGATAGGCCAAACCTCTAGAATCTTCCTTCCAGCTTTCGTAAGCTGATCTTGATGAGATAAAATTTTGAAATCACTCACCTTATACCAGCCAGCCTCACAAAATCTCTGAGAGAGAGCCTGAAGATGAGGGTACTACAGCATGATGGGGGGAAAACCATCCCACAAATCATGCCAAAACTGCACTTCCATCCTACTTTTACAAATCTAGAACAACCCTCTTTTTATCAAAGTAGCCCCTTTCTTAAGCGTGTCCCATATCACCGAACCACTCCCCATCAAAAAATATCAAGGTATGTCCTTTTGGGAGTTCCTCAAAAAGTATTTGTGCGCCAAAACCTTGGCCCATACCCGGTCTTGCTTAGTACACCATCTCTAATATAGCTTGGCTACCAGGGTCATACCATCCATCAAGGATTGTCTAAGATCCAGGCTACCCAATCTCTTCGGGATACAAACAACTTCCCATCAGACTAGACTCCATTTTGTCAAGGACAAGTTCCCCACCCACAAAAATTGTCTAGCCAAAGAGTCCAGATCCTTCACAAAGCTAACTAGCGCCACCTGAAGCATGCACCTATATAGGGGGAGAGCCTAAACCACTGATTGAATCAATTATACTCAACCTGCAAAAGATAACCATCTGTGTGTCTAGTGATTCACCTTGGCTCTAAATTTATTCAGGATAACCTGTCAAGGCTCCTTGGACTGTCTCCTCGTGGTGACAGGGATACCAAGATACATAACCAGAAGATTGCCAATTTGAAACTGGAGAACATTGGCCACTCTCCTTTGAATAGCCAAAGGCATATTGAAGAAGAATATGGATGATTTCTCCTCATTAATGACCTACCTTGAGGCCACGAGATAAGCGTCTAGGCATCTTTAGATACTATTCACCTCTCTAATGGTTGCCACTCCCATCATGGCCACATCATCCACAAAATGGAGGTGAGAAAGAATAGGTAGTCTGCCTCCCCATCTCCATCCAAGAATCTCCCCCTCCCCCATGTATTCTTTGATTCGATGGCCTAATCCCTCAGCCAAGAGAAGAAACAAATATGGGGATAATAGATCCCCCTACCACAAGCCCCTGGTAGCCCCAAACAAATTCATGTGTTCTCCCTTCACCAAGACAGAGAATGAGGTCGAGGTTACATAGCTCATGACCCACTCAATCCACTCCCTCTCAAAGCCAAAAGCCTACAAAATTTTTTGAAGAAAGGACCACCGCACCCTATCATATGCCTTAGACATGTCCAATTTAATGAACATTGCCTTCTCCCTAGACTTGGACATCAAATGAATAGCCTCCGTAGCCAAGACAATACCATCTAAAATCTGCCTGCCCTCCATAAAGCTGCTCTACTCCTCTGCAACCAGCTCCTTCAAGCACTTCTTTAATCTTTCAGCAATCTACTTTGAAAGAATTTTTTAAATAACATTACAGAGGGAGATGGGCCAAAATTGGCTGAGGTGGTCCACTCCCTCCCCCTTCGAAATGAGGGCCAAGAAAGTAGAATTCAAAGCCCACAAGATCTGCTTATTGGCCTACAACTCTTAAACCACCACTAATAAGTCATCCCTTATAATCTCCCAAAATTTTTGATCAAACTCAATCAAAAACCCATCCGATGTAGGAGCCTTACCTTTCTTCATCAAGAAGACGATCTTCTTCAGTTCCTCCATCAAAATTGGGTGCCTCAAATTTTCCTTCATCTCTTGAGAAACAATAGACAGAATACAAGAGAGTATCAAGTCCTCAGTGGCCTCATCCCTCTGCCCTTCTTCCCAAAAGAGGGAACTAAAATACTATTTAGCCTCATTACAGATATCTCTAGTCGAAGAGACTATCTCACCTTTATCAGTGACAAGAGAAGTAAGCACATTATTGTGATGCTTGGCTTTGACCAAATTGAAGAAGAAGGCAGTATTTATATCCCCTTCTTACAACCAATCAATCCTAGCCTTCTGTTTCCAAAAAAATTCCTCTCTCAGCTCCCACTCCTCCAGGGTCTTGACTGCCTTCCCTTCTTCCTTCAACAAAGCCTCAATCAAGCCCTCTTCTCTGATTAGTCTAGTAATAAAATTGAACTCCTCCTGTTCCCTCTTTCTTTCCTAGAAGATATTCCCAAAGCTCTGCCTATTCCATCTCTGAAGTTGGTACTTAATGAATTGGAAAAGCTTTGTGAAGACATACATCGCAGTTCTAGCTACTGGCTGACCAGCTCTCCACCACTCAGAAATATGGCCGTACAAATCCTTGTCCCACAACCACATAATCTAAAATTTGAAGGGCAGCTTCTGATGCTAGATAGTAGAAGATATGCTCAACCTGATTGGCCAATGGTCTAAACCCTGCCAATCTAGAATCTCAAAGCTAAGCGTCCACCTACCCCCCACCCAAAAATAGGATGCCAGAAACCTATCAATCCACTCCGCTATAAAAGTATCATCAAGCCTTCTATTGTTCCATGTGAAGCAGCCATTGTTTGGTTTAATGTCTACCAAATTAAGTTTCACAATCTTTTTATTGAGAAGAGAAGAAGGCAGTTCTAATCTGATATTACCACCCCTCTTTTCCAAAAGATCCATGATTGCATTAAAATCTCCAGCTAAAATCCATGACAAGAAAGGAAACTCCTTGCAAACCAACTTAATGCTATTCCAAACATAGATCTTACCTTGCAAATTAGTGGGGGCGTAGACATTTGACAAAAGCACATACTCCCCTGAATCCATGCATAAGGCCACCATAGATAATAGTGATCTAAAAGCCATCCAGACCACCGGTGTAACCTTCCTTGGATTCCAAAAACATGCCAATCCACCTACTGCCCCATTAGCCCCAATGCACTGGCATGACCCCTAACCCCATATCCTTGGGGCAATACCCATCATATACTCCACTAACACTTTGGTCTCCTATAAAAAGAGAATGTCTGGATGTTGAATTCTGATTAACTCCCGAATAGCCTTTTGTCTAGGGCTGCTATTCAGGCCCCTCACATTACATGATACCATAATCATTTTGAGGGAGGCAAGAAGTGAGCATCCAAGGTCTTAACCGACCCTGATTCAACCAAGTTCTCCCCAATCATCTTAATTCATTCCATATCCTTCTTTTTACCCGCCTTCCCACTTTTTTCTAAGGTTCCCTTCTTGCTGTCTTTTTGAAGAATTCCCAGGCTGGGAGGAGCCTTCCCTCGCTTTTCCTCTTCCTCCACCCCTGGTTGTGACTCCTCTCTGGCTGAGACAACTTGATACCTCTCTTCTATTAAATCTACCAAACTCTACACTCTCCCCTGACCCTCCATATTCATTGGTAAGGGCACTTCAGCTGCTTCCTCTGGAGGAAGAGAGGCATTTTTAACCTCGTGTTCTTCCTCCTCCATTAACTCCTCCCCTTCAACAAAACCTGGATTAATCTCCTGCTGTCCCAAATCTTCCAAAATCACAAATCTATTAAAGGAATCCTCCTCCTACCTTTCCAAAAAGGTTCTCTTATATCCCCTATTTCTACTCTTGGACTTAACCTACATGAACCCATCTGGGTCCTTCCCCCTCCCCCCTCCAGATTCTTTTCTTTTCTCCTCAGCTGCTGTCTTATTTGTGGAAGGCAAGGGAGATGGCTACTGCCCCTTAATCTTACTTTTCAGGCATCTTCTAACCAAATGTCCATATTCGTGGCATAGGTGGCATTTGAAGGGCAAGGTCTCATAGTCTAATTGTTGTACCCATGAGTACACACCTGCACACATTTCCACCGCATCTGGTAAAGGCCTGCTTAAGTCAATCTCTACACATATTTGTGCATATGTCATGATCTTGCTTCTAAGAGTTTGTGAAGAGGATCCCACAGGTTTTCTTATTATCAAAGCTATCATTAGCAAAACATCCTCCCTATAGCATTCAATCAGCATTCGTGGGAGGCAAACCCACACTAGGACCCTATTCAGGAGCTCCTCTATAGGGTTAAAACCAACATGCCATGACTTCAAGAAAAGACCAACCTAGTTATAAAATTATGGGCCTCCTTCAAACACCCAGTTTCTATCCTCCAGACAATTGAAAGTGACCATAAAGAAGCTGTTAGCCAGCAACATCAATTCCATTTCTCCTATTGGCTCCCACACCCTGTGAGCCCAGTTTTCCAAGAATGGTAAAGATACCTTCAATCCCAGGAATTTATAGTACAAAGAATGCTTTGAGAAATATTCCACATCCTCTGCTATCATGTCAAATGGGATGACCAATTTTGGTCTCTCATTACAACATTCTAGGCATCTATTTACCTTAGTGATTCTTGATCCTCCTGCTGAGTCACTGCCCTGCATCCCTATACGCTATTGAACACCAATTGCCTCCTTCATCCTAACATCTTGCCCCTGAGAGCTCCTGCCTACCACTTCGCTAAAGCTTCTTCCCCTTAAGAGATTCTTCTGACCCTACTATTCCATTATGGCATCCCAGCAAGACCTTCCTTCCCCCACGCTGCCTCTGCTCTTCCCCCCTCACACCTTGCTTACCTCTACACCTGCACATACAAAGAAGACTACCAATAGCTAGGGCATGGCTGCCTTAGCTGAGTTGTGAGTTGCAGCACTTGCCCAATTTCACCATCACTCCATGTTATATTGTTAATATAATCATTTATTATGAATATTATTTATTTCACCTAAATTAATTACTTTCATTTATGTTATGCAACTTTATTTTATCAGCAACATTAACTTATTCTTAAAAGGTGGATTGATAGCATCCAAGGAAGTCATGTACTTCTTGGATCTAGATAGGACTAGGCAATCTACCCAACTATCTATCTAACCAACCATTTTCTTTAGTATTGTATTATTTTTAGTTCATCCTCCCAATTCAAAGAGAAGATCTTCATAATCTTATGATCAATTTTTACACAACCAAATAGGTTTTTCAACCATACTCGTATCTATTTTCTTCTTCTTTCTTTTTTGAGATATAAGCTAAAAATCACTAAAACACTTATGGTCTTTTATTTTCCCTTATCTCATAACATACTCCTTAGTCACTCATGGACTCATATAATGAGTTTCATTACTTCTTATGATATCTAATGCATTAAATCCTTACATAATGGCAAATGGTATAAGCATGAGGCTAATCCCAACCCTTGGAGTATTCAACTTCCTAATCCAAAATTTTAGTATTGCATTCCTACCATTCCTACCATCAATAGTGCTCCCTTACTTAAGTTTATAAACATCAATCCAAACTTACAAGTCACTCTTTTTGATTTGGATGATGATTAACCTAATGACTTACAACATACTTGTAGCACTACCAATCTATCTTCCTATATATCGAAGTGGATTCCTCCTTCTTTGTTAATGATCACACTATTCCTCTCCTTGATGAGATCACTGATTTTCCCCCTCTATGCAATGCTAAGGAGCTTTCTCTACTAGAATATGTCTTCACCTATAATTATTATGGAGTGGCCAAATTATTTCAAGACCCTATAATCATGTCTCCACAAAAATTTATTAAAATTAGGATTTCACCTTCTAAAAATCCCCCTAAATCTCAATAATGTACCATTTCTCCAACCTATGATGATAAATACATCATGTCCCAAGCTCAACTCAACACTTGGATGTTCAACATTATCATAAAACCTTAGCTCAAATACATGCTTTTAACCAAGATGTCCATACCATTTTCATGGATCATGAATTAGATCCTGAAGGTCATGTGCCTCTTGTTATTTCTCTACTTCTTGATACTCTTTGGGTGTTAGAATAAATCATACCTTCCAAACCTTTAAAAATTCTTGCATCTTCTCTACCATTACAGATCCCATCAATATATATGATTCTTCCCCTATTAGATAAACTAATGACATACCAATCTCATCTGATAGATCTACTTATCCTACTCCCAATATGAAATTAGATGTGAAGGCCACAAATGTCTATCAAATACATTCTAAATATGATCACCATGGTATTTAAATTCTTGATTTTGAAGTAGATGTTGATTATTATGTTCCTCTTCCCACTTTGTTGAGTCATGAAGTTATTCTTGAAATACTTCATGCTTGATAACCTCAACTTCCTCGATAACATCACAAACTTAGGACTTTAAAAACCAAAGCTCCTTGTTTCAGCAACTTCATTTATAGCATTGAGCCTAAAGCTAATCCAATTTATTCCTTACCTAATACACCATACCATTTCCAAGATGGCAATGTTATTCTTATCAAATAAACTACTCACATTAAATATGGTACTCTATCATACCCTTGACTAATTATAGTTTTGCATGAATTTCAACCCACTAAACATGATAAATTTAGATTATTTTTTGATAAATATCATGAGATATTTGCTTGGTCCCATGAGGACATGCCTAGTATTGATCCTAGCATTTTTGTGCACTATATCATAACTTATCTCGATGCCAAACGTATGTTTCAAAAGCAACAAAAATTTCCACCTAAGGTTTCAACCTTATGTCACAAATAAATCATCAAACTTCTCAATGCTAAATTTATCAAACCAATGGATTATTCTGAATGGGTTTCTAACATAGTTCCCATTTGAAAAAATACACTATGGTCATTCACATTTGCATTGATTTCCATAATCTTAATCATGTTTGTCCCAAGGATAATTTCCATCTACCTTTAATAGATGCCATTGTCAATTCCACAGTTGGTTATAAAATGTTATCTCTTATGGATGGCTTCTCAAGTTACAATAAAATTCACATTGCTCCCAAAGACTAACATAAAACAACTTTCACCATGGAATGGGGCACCTATTTCTATGTTAAAATTCCCATTGGCCTCAAAAATGTTGAAGCTACTTATTAATGAGAAAAGAATCATATTTTTCATAATATTATCCACAAGATTGTATAAACTTATGTGGATGACCTCATTGCTAAGTCTAAAAGTTGTAAGACTCATCTTTCTAATCTTGCCATCATCTTTGACCATCTTATTAAATATAGAGTTAGACTAAATCCTTGCAAATGTGTCCTTGGTGTTACATATAAAAAACTATAAGAATTCTTATTCTCTCTCCATGGGATCAATTTTGACCCTAAAAAAGTTAGTGCTATCATCAACATGCCCATCCCTCATTCCATTGTGTAGATTTACACTTATCTTAGAAAACTTAGGGCAATTATATGATCCATCCTCAAAGTGGCTTACCATATCCACTTTTTCAATTCTATTTTTAAGAAAGGTAATGCCTTAGAATGGATAGATCCTTGTCAAAATGACTTTGACAAAATGAAATAATCATTTGTTAATCCACCTACGCTTCATCCTCCTTTAAATGATCAACTTTTAATCCTATATAAGTATTTCACACACATATCAATTGGGGCAATGATTTCCCAACAAGATGATGTTAGAAGAGAGTATGCCATCTACTATATCAGCTAAGGCCTTATTAATTATGAGAAACATTACACAAAAGTCAAATATGATTACCTTGCCATATTTTTTATAGATAAAAAACTTTGAAATTACATGTTTTATTAGACCACTTTTATCATCATTCATTCACATACCCTTTATCACTTCTTTTCCAAATCATTTCTTCCTGATGATAGAATTTGAAATTGGATGGTCCTCTTTATGGAATTTGATCTCTAAATTGTTACTCAAAAATCTACCAAAGGATAGATTATAGCTGATCAAATTGTCACAACTCATGTACCTACTACTAATCACCTTCAAGATAGTCTTCCTGATGATAACATTCTCTATATTAAAGGTCTCAACCAAGGTATATCTCTTAAATATTACTTTTATAACTTCATTATTGATCTTGAAGTAAGTAATCTTGATGAATCTACTATCCCCCTCGATACTAATAAACCAAAAGTAGTTATTGAATAACTTCTTACAACTAATGTCCACTTATATGAGGATATTTGGACCCTTCACTTTGATGGTACTAAATGCCTTTAAGGAGTTAGGGTGGGTTGCATTCTTATGAGCCCTCATATAAAAATCATCCCTTTAGCTTTTTGATTAACATTTGATGTCACTAATAATATGGCAAAATATGAATCTTTAATCTTAGGCATGAGAGCTACTCGTGATTTAGATATCCAATATCTACATGATTTAGGTGATTCTTAGCTCATTTTTCAACAATTTAGTGGTGATTACCAATGTAAAAGTGATAATCTCATTTATTATCATCAAATTTCAATCACTCTCACCAAATATTTCATTTCTTTCACTATCGATCATATCCCTCAAGATCAAAATTCTATAACTAATTCATTTGCTTCTTCAGCTTCTCTTTTTCATCTACATCAAGTTATCATTGATCCCACTTTTATTATCCAAATAATAAAATCTCCATCCTCTACTCAACCACATTATTCACTTATCTACCACATTGAGTTTTTCACCATTTGATAAAGCCTGTGGTACAAATATATCACTCAATTTTTGGAACATCAAACTTATCCTTCCAACTTAGATTCTTGTGAAAAGACTCAAATTCATAAACAAGCTTTCACATATGTCTTTTTATATAACATCCTTCATTAGCAAAATGAGTAAGGTACCTTAATCTATTATGTTATTCAAGATGAGGTCACTCCTCTTCTTAAATAAGCACATGGGGGTATTTTTAGTGTCCACTACAGCGGACATGCTACAACCTATAAATGCCTACGTATGATATACTTTTGGACGACTCTCAAAAAGGATGTTATTTAATTCACTAAAAAGTGTACTCATTACCAAATTCATGATGATTTAATTCATTCACCTCTGGTTGAGCTTCAAACTATCAAATCTTCTTGGTCATTCTCTATGTGGGGATTAGATTTCATTGGTAAATTACATCGATCATAAGATGAGTATGTATTTATTATCATAGCCATCAAATACTTTACCAAATGGGTTGAGTCTATGTCCTTTGTTAATTTTACTAGTACCATGATCTCTAAATTTATTCTTAATCAAATCATTTTCTACTTTGGTGTCCCTCATACTATCATTTTAGACAATGGTGGTAATTTTAAAAACAAATATGTCAAACAACTTTGTAATAAATTTAAAATCAATCACAAATTGTCCACACCCTATCACCCATAATGTAATGGACAAGATAAGACCACTAAAAAAATCCTTAATAAAATTCTACAAAATATAATTTGTAAAACCCACATAGATTGGTACTTTCATCTTTATCCTACTCTTTGGACCTATCAGACTAGCATACGTATTACCATTGGGGAAACATCATTATCTCTAGTCTATGATTTTGAATTAGTCCTTTCATTAAAATTTTATCTTCCTTCTCTCTGTAAATCTCTTTTGATATCATACCTGATGAAGAATTACATGAAGCTCACCTTCATGCTCTCGATCTTCTTGATGAACACCATCTTTTTATTTTACAACATAATCACCAATACGAGGCCCATATTACCAAAAAAATATAACAAATGAGTCAAAGTTCATATATTTAATGTTGGTGATTTTATCCTTAAATTAGACTACACTCATGATAAAGAAGGTAAATATGCCCAAAAATGGTGGGGCCCCTATTTAGTGAAATATATTCTTGGTCCAAGTACCTATCACCTTCAAAGTAATGAAGATCATATTTTAAAAGAGCCCACTAATTCACAATTCCTCAAGTATTTTGCCTAAATCCTTCCCTTCTTTTCCATGCTTTCTATATGTTATCTATCTAACACTTTTTATAGGATACTTACATGAGTCTTACCCTATATAATAGTTCTTTCTTTTTAGAAACCTTAGTCCTTCCTTTTTGGTCTATTGGTTTCTCTTTGTTTCATGAGTTTCATTGTAAAACCATCAATAAGACCCGATCTTCCTCATGATGTACTATAATCCTATTTATTTTCTCAAATTTTACATACTTTTTGAAACCCTTTGGGTTTCTCTTTTGTGATTTGTAGTGTAATACCATGTATAGGACCTGGCCTTCCTCACAAATACTATCTTTTTTATCTCATTTATTTTTCCAATACTTTTTGTCACCTTTGTGGGTTTCTCTTTTATGATTTTTAGTGTAAGAACATGGATAGGACTTGGCCTTCCACATAAAATCACCATCTTATCATTCAATTTTCTTTAATTTGTTTTGCAATGGTTATGAGTTTTTTTATCTTTGTTCTCAGCTTTAGCTTTTGCATCTTTTGATAGATGAAATTTGTATAACAATCTATGTTAGCATGTTTTTCTCTATTTCCCTCATTCTTATAATAAGGAATCATACTTTACTATAATTGAATCCTTTTTTTCTCCCTTTGTCACATTTTTTTTTATTTGAAGTAATTCAAATTATTTCATGTTTCCTTCCTCTTGATTTCCTTTCCTTTCACTCCACATTGGATAAAATAAGGTCGAAGTCAAGATAGCACTTTTAGTTTACCTAGATTTATGAGACTCTTAGACACCATGCTCTATTCTCTCTTAGAAACCAAGTCCCAAGTATTTAAATGAAACTCATATTTAGCACCCATTTTTGGTTTTCAAATGTGTATGGAGGAGAAATAGAAAAAATCCATCAAGAAAGTTAAAATCTAAATTGTCTAAAACAAAAATAAATGATATACAAAAAGGCAACATGCAAATCTCAAAAGTCAAAATCACACCAAAAGATGTGATTACAAGCACATATCCTATCTCTAATCTAAGTTCAAACTCCATAATTATCCTCACACTAGAGTCAAGGTCCATTGGGGTGTGGTACTCTAGTAGATTAGAATAGGATAATTCAATAAACTCTATGGTGTTACCTACTTTCTCACGTATGTACCCAATCTTCATAGTAGATTGAAAACTCTATAAGGGGTCTTGAGGAATGGGGAACACATTATGGGAAGGTAGGTCCATTTTAATTTTCATACATAAAACTTCATGTGATGATCTACATAATTCATTTGTTGACCTAAGACTTGTGTGGCTAAGACAAGTTATTCAGAGTCCTTAATGTTGATAGTCCTCTTCTTTTGACAAATGTAATTTGAGTGCCTTGACTTCAATAAAGAGTTCCTATACCTTGGTTTTTCCTTCATTTTCCCCTCCACCCATTTCATTTCCCCCTTTGATAGGCATGTGTGATTCCAAATCTATTTTTCCTTCTTTTATACTTCCTTCTTATTCACATCTTAAAAACATACTAGCACTAATTTGTTTCAATTTTATCTATCCTTAGAGCAAAACAATATGTTTGAGAAACTATGGATTACTTTTTTTACACCATGGCTTTATATTTCTAGATATATTTTTCTTTCTTTTACCATTTTTCATTGTCATACAACCCTTTTTTGTAGACACCTGAGTCCATTTCTAATTTCATGTACTTTTTCCATTGTTGAGTGAGGTTGGTATGTTACTTATCATTCATCAATGTTGTTTTACCTTTTATGCACCTTTTTCCATTGATGATTAAGTAAAGATTGTAACTTTTTACTCATAAATGTTGTTTTACTATTTTTTTCTTACCCATATTTATTTAAGGATTATTATTGCTTTCACATTGATGTTTTATTACCATTATTTTTGACATGTATCCTTAGTTTGACGTGGTAAGTTTGCCTTTCTTACTCAAGGTTACTTGATTGAGTTTTTCAGTCTTTAGTAGCCTTAGCTTGTTGGTTACCTGATTTACTCTAAAATTTGACTTGGTTATTTGGTCTAACATAGCACTTATCACCCTATCTTAACAAATTTCTAATTGTGTCTCATCCATATATCACCAATTATATTAGATTTCTTACATTTGTTAATTTTTTCTCTTTTTTTTTGTATTCTTGGGTTTGTCAAAAGTAGTCTTTGTACCCTCCACAATTAAAGTTAAAAACACAACATACAACCATCTAATGATAAAGGTAAGTCAAGGTATACATCACATTTACTTTTCAATTATTTCCCTTTTATTCATTTAAATTTTAGTTATTTTTTCTTTAAAATACCACCATTGTTTTTAACTTTAACATTGTGTGTTAATATGTTCTTTCTCAAGCACCATTCCCTATTGCACTTGATTGGCATGTGATGAGCTTTGAGTGGGGCATATGTATACATATAATATTTTCACACTTTTATCAAATACTAATGATTTATATCTTATAAGAACCTATCAAGTCTCAATATCTATAAGTACATGCCCTAAGGGGTGCACTAGGAAAGGGGTGGTCAAACCATTGATATTTCATAGGATTGTTGTCCCTTATTTACACTTATTACCAATCTAACTAGCTCCTAAAAATATTACCCTAAGATATTACTCCTATTTTTCACACTCCTCCAATATTTTACCATATTATGTACCTCTTTTCCTAACCTAAAACCCCTTTTGATAGTTTATAGTACTAGGTCAAATAGGTCAACCTTGTACTCTTATTGGTGAAACTCATTTAAGGTCGAGGTCGTCTCTTGGTTGACCTAGTGATTTTTACCAATAATGATACTAGGTCAACTAGGTTGACCTTGTCAAATAAATTTTTTGAAAGGGCTTACGATTAAATCCACCTATATATACAAGATCATTTCAACATTATTAGAGACATCGAGAGTTATTATTCATTTATGCTTATTTACAATCTACTTTTCCACCATTCTACTTGAGGAGTCTTAGCTTAGGATTTATTCTTTGAGAATTTAGTCTTGTAGAAAAGGCTTAGATGCTTTGACCTTTCTTAGTTATCCTTACAAACCACAACAACCTATTGTGAATCCCTTTTGGCCAAAGGACATATTTAGTCTTAACGGGTTCATCTTTTAAGTAAATATCTCTAAATTTACTCCTCTCTTTAGTAGATATAAGTAGCATAAGTATTAGATTTTGAATAATATTACTCTTCATCTCCATACATTAGGGTCTTACCTATACATAGCTTAATAAGGATTCTCTTATGCATGTTTACTTTTGTTTGTTTATTAATCCTCATATTGTGCCACAAGCTTTGGTGAGCACTGTATTAGACTTGTTTTCTTTACTTTTTATTAGTATAGTGAATATGAAAACATAGGACTTAATTAGGGTTATTGCATGGTTTTGCTTGAGTGGAGGCTTTAGAACCCTACCTAGTGTTATTATTATGATAAGAGACCCCCTAATCAAATCTAGTGGATCCACATATTAGTCATGTTCTTGATTATCTAATGTATCCACAATCAAAAGTATAAGTAAGATCTATCTTCTCCAAGCTAAGATTGATTTGTTTATCTGATGTATTTCTGATTGCATATAGTGAGGGGTTGGGATTGAATCAATATAACTAACTAATCTCCTCATATTAGTCATGTTAACCACATTATCATAATTTATATTTAGATCTATAGTACTTTCAATGTTATTGCTAGTACGGGTAGGTTGATCAATGTTATCTTAATGATTAGGAAGGAGATCCTTATAGATATCTAAATGAACATTAGCTTGATTTAAATCTTGATTTTTAGTTTGAGTTTCATGATATTTCATGTTAATGTAATAATCTTGTTGATGTTTACATATAATGGATTCATGGTCAAATTTGGGTCCAAGGAGAAAGTCCATAGAAAGATTTATTAGTTGGCAAAAAGTTTCATGAGAATGGCCCCAACCTAAATGAAACCAACAAAATTTATTTAGATCATACCATGTTTTCATATGATGTGTAGGGCCAAGATATCGTGGTAAAGTTATTGGAAGATGTTTTTCAAATTTTTATAATGAAAAAGGTTGGTGCATATTGTTGTTATTGCCTTGAGAAAATGTTGGAGTGTGATGATAATTATTATTAGGTGGATGAACATGCTCCACTATATTATCTAGAACAATGTCTTGGATGTTGTGTATGGTGTCATAATTATTTGAAACACCATCATGGGTTTAATTTTATTCTTTATATTTTACAATCATATGAGATCCCATTTTAGGTTGGGGAGGTTCAAATTGACATATAAGGAAATCTTGACATTTAACTTGGTTAAGAACCTCTTCCAACATTTTTAGGGAAAGAGTCCTAACTTTATATTGTAATTTAGGATGAAGATCATTAGTAAATAAGTGGAAGAGGTTATCATCTACCATATTATGATAAACTTTAATAGATAAATCTTTCCATCATTTGATGAAAACTTATGCCATTTTGATTTCTATTTGTTTACAGTTGATGAAATGAGCTAAGTTATTTTTAAGAAGATCACTAGTTTGGAATTATTGAATTAATGAATTGACAAAGGCTTCTAATTTAGTAATGAAGTGGGTTTTAAGTTTATTATACCAATCTAAATCATATCTTGAAAGCATTTTAACTAAGACTTTAGTGGTAATGAAATTATTAAGTTCGACCCAATATTTTCAAAGGTTTAAAAATGTTTTTAAATATAAGGTATGATCTATGGTTCCATTACAAGTGATAGTGGGAATGATACTCCCTGTGCCAATGTTCAAAATTTGAGATACAAGAGATCTATTTTGTAAGTGTTTAATAGTTTTGTTGATAAGTGGGGATTGTGGTATGAGATTATCATGTGAATCCCTAGGGGGTGGAGGGGCATTAGGAATTTACACTCCCCATTGAGCATGTTGGGGTTGGTTTTGAAGATGTAATAGGTGATTTTGCATTTGCACCATTTGATTTTAAATGTATGAATTTTGTTAAGAGTTTTTAATACAATTTTATTAGTTTGAGCACTATTTTGGCTAGTAGAATCAACATTTGATGCATTAGTGTTATGTAAGGTATTAAGAGCTTGAGATGCACTATGAGTATGAGATGAGGTAGTAGCATGTGATGCACTATTGTCATGAGAATCACTAGTATCATGATATGAACTAATGGAATAAGTAACATTAACAACATGAGATGCACTAGTAGCATAAGATGTGCTAGTAGCATTGGTATGTGTGTGGGTATTTTGAAGAGCCTCACTAAAGGTTAAAATTTCAATGTTTATGGATATACTTGGCACAGAGGTAAAATAACACATAGGTGATTTTACCATAGTGTGATAAGGAGACATGATAGAGGGAAGATGGGTAGAAAAAAAAATGACTTGCCCCAAATCCTATATAAAATCTAGGTGAAGGTGAATGGGTTTCTCCAAAATGAGGTCCCATCATGATGTTATAAATGATTGTAGAATCCTTCCCTCTATGTTGAGGATTTTCATTAATAAAAATGATCATTTAAGTTGTGTAATCAATTCCATGTTCATCTTCTATAATTTTCATAAATAAGGGTTTAAGTGCAATGGAATAAGGAGGAGTTCCATAGTTGGTAGTGTAGGTGGTAATATAGACATTGATTTTATCTGTGTTAGGTACCACAGAGTGTGTTTTAAGAATCCTATTGGGATTAGTGAAACTCATCATGTTATTTTTATTCAAGTATAAATTATCATCAAATAATTAATCTATAATAAGGGAAGGAAGATAAACACTTGTTAGAGAAGAGGATAAAATGGTGTGATATTGGGTTGAATCAGTCGACACTATTCTATAAAAATAAATAAGAGAGGCTATAATAGACACAATAAAATAGGTTAACTATGTTCTATGGATGGTTAAAATAAGAAATAATGTAAGACACACAATTGTATAGGTCAATTTTTTGTTGAAGGTAAATAAAATAGGTGACATGTGAGAAACTAGGTTGAAGAAAATGACTATGTTCTGTAGAAGTGTAAAAAGACTAGCTTATGAGAGACTGGGTCAAACATAATGACTATGTTATATGGAAATAAAAACTTTAGGAGACACACTCGATTGGGTTGACTATGTTTTAATGGTAAAGATAAGTTTTTAAAGTTATTACTCCAGACGATCTAGTGTCAATTAGCAAAGAAATTGAAATAAACACATAGGCAACTAGGTCAACCTAATCGATCTAGTTGTAGAAAACAACACAAGCCTAATGTTAATATTGGACAATAAAAGTTTTTCAATAAAACATATAATTGACAAAGAGAAAGAAATAATGTTGAAAATATAAATACTAATCTACAAGGTCATTCCTAAATGTTTTAAATTATAGATTTAAAAATAAACGTGATAGGATGTTTTGATTTAGAAAGGAACTAGAAAAAGGTAAGATAAGGATGGTTTTTAGTTTTTAAGGACCTAAAAGGTACATAAATTAGTGATGTTACTAGCTTGGTATTTGGGCCTACCCCCTCACTCCATAATCCTAGAATGATAAGGGTGTCAAGTGCTTTCCTAATATATACCATCAACCACATATTTATACTCAACCATAAGACCGAGATGGCTTCCCCCTTAGTGATGAAATATAAGTAGGTAAACTTTGGGTAGAGTTTTTTAATTCATTTTGATATTTTGTGATTTTTTAATGTGTGAATAAATAAAAAATAATGTGTGTAAATTGATAAGTTAAACTTTCCTAGTTATACTATGTGTGCTACTCTAAGCAAGCAAACAACAAAATGAAAGATGAATTAATTACTACCAATTTGATTTGATTAATTTTATTTAAAGAGTAATAGATTGATTGGATCGATTGAGTATGCAAAAAATACAGAAAAAATGACTTGATTGATTATGTCTGTTGAATAATAGGCCAAAGAAACATATTAAAACAAGTCAATTTAGTCTCCTTGGTAAGAAGAAATTACGAATCTAAGTTGATCCAGTCGACTTATTTTACTATAGGGTTATAGTTTTATAGAAATAAAAACTATGAAAAATAGAACTAAAATGAAGGAAAAAAATGACTAAGTTGGTGAGAATGAACCTGGTGATTTAATAATGTTGAATTGATATTTTTATACTATGTCATCCAAATGAATTTTTTTAACCTACTAACAGAGTCAATTGAGTCGAATGAGTCTAAAAACATGTATGTATAAAATCAAATTAATTCAATTGGATTGATTCAATTGTCTATAATTGAATATTACATACACAAATCCAAATATAGTTGATGGATCAAATATGTGTTAAAACCTATACACATAATGTTAGAATGAGTTGATAGGGTTGATCTAGTAATATAAAAATAAAATAAATAAGAAATGTTGATAAATGAAAGTGTGAAAGAAAACCTACAAGGGTTAGTTTCATGTCTAGTTCACTAGAATGTATATACAAGAAAGTGAAGCCGATCTATAAATTAATCCTAGCTCAAAGAAGATAAATCAAACTAACCCTTATGCTTGTTGGTACATTTATATAATCAATGTCATGACCAATATAGATCCACTAGACCAAACTATGGGGTATCTTACCATAAAATATCACTAAAGAGGATTACAAAGCTATTAGGGATTAGTTTTAACATTATGTAAGTTTTGATATTTACCGATACATAAATAGCATATTGGTTAGTGTGTAACCATATGGATAATACGGTAAGATATTATATTGTTGAATATAAGTTAGTAGATAATATAGTTACAACAATATATCATATATAGATTTTGTATAATTAGAGAGATTTGGGTGAGATATCAATCAAGAAATAATCTCCATGAATATAGGAATGATATTCCTATATATATGTAAATTCTTGAATGCTTTTAATATCAGAGTGTGATAAGTAATATAATTTGTGTTTAAAATATTTCTTGTGTTCTATTTTTGTGTTCATCTCTTATTTCTATATTTAATTTATGAAAATTTAAACCAACTTGTTTATCTAGTATCATAGTGGGTTAGTGTAAGCAATGGAGTGTTTAAATTAATCCAAGGGTAGTTTGGTCATATTTCAAGTATGTTGAATACAATCCTAGTTGTCTAGTATTCAGTCACTATCATAGAAGAATTTTTGAGATGTAGTAATTCTTGAAATTAGCATTTGGTGTTCGAAAAAATCTCTTTGATTCACTATTCATTTTATGTCTCTCTATTCACATAGCAACATGTATCAAATATCCATCTTATAGAGACACATCATGGTCTAAGTCTTCCCAATTCTATTTACTATTACATGGGACTACATTGTGTATGCCATACCCTAGAAGGATGCAATTTTTCACTTAACTAGATTGAAATATTGATCACTAATCATGGATTGAATGCTTGATCATGTGAGATTATAGATTTTTCTCTACAAATTGACCTTGGACAATATTTTGAAGTGACATCTTGCATGTTCTATTATGTTGTCCTTTGCCCACTATGCTCTTTGTGATAGGATGTTTTGATTTCATCAAATCATGTTGATGTAGATAAGCATCAAGTGAAAGTAATAAGTATTATAAACTAGTAGATGCATGTTGAATAACATCATCTTGATGTCCACATGATCACATTTTCCTAAAAGATAGCTTCTATGTTGAGATAGACCAAATGCTATTAAATATGTTATATATTATTAATTATTTGATGCATTTAAATCTTTAAGACTTGTGTATATAAGAATGCAACCATCTCAAGTTCCTAAAAATATTGAATCTTCTACTAGTTCTATGATGCTTACTACTCTTGGTAGATTCCACACTTGTAGGTTTATAGTTTTGAACAAAAAACTCATTACACACAATCTAGATCTGACACATCCCTAAAATTATGACTCTTTCCAAGAATGTTTGAATTTTTTACCACATGAACTATGCACAGTCTTCAATGGTGAGAGGGAAAAAAATTAGATTTGTTATTTCTACTCCAAATCAAATCAAAGCAAGTACTTTTTTTTGGAAGATTTGATATTCAGTTAATGGGCAAGCATTCGATAGGTACTATTAGTAAATTATGTTTCATTTTGGTAATTGGTTATATTAGTACAAGCCATTTAATACTTATGGTATTTAGGTCACTCAAAGGATCAAAATCCTCCATTATTTGTTTTTATATTTTAGAGTATTAAGTGTCAATATTTTTATTATTAAGTCTAGTCGATTAAAATTAAAATAAGGTCCTATTTTTTCTTTAAAATCTTTCATCTATAGTGAGTTTTATTTGTTAGTATTTTTCAATATTAAATAAGTGGAGTTTGAAAGGTTAATAGTCTTCAGAATATTGTGTATGTCCATTAATATTGTCATCAAATCTTTTTATCAAGTATGTCTATAAAGATTTTTAAAATGTCAATATATATGTATATCAATAAAGTCATTAGTTATGTATCATCAAAAGAGTCATTTTTAAGTATGTCATATTTTCAGTCATTAAAAATGAGTCAAGTGTTAAGATTCAGGTTTATGTCAAATTGTCAAATAAAAATTATTTATTTTTACATGAATGCATTTTTAGGTGGCGTTGACATCCTGAGTCAAAAGTCATATGTCCAAACTATGGGAGGGATTTCTCCTCAATAAATTCATGAATCTAAGCTTTATCGACACTTTTTTTGAGTAATTAGCTTCATCAAGTGGAGGTCAGAGGCATGGAGGAAGGAGGTTTTTAGATCCTCTCATCAGTCACCAATGATGGGGCCCAAAATGCTTTGGTGATAGTTTTTGTGGTGTGTTTTTATAGTTTCCATTATGTGTTTTCAAAATAAGAACAAAAGAATATCCATGTTCAACATTTATCATTTATGTGTAATTCCAAACATAATTCCCTAATGTAAAAACATTGTGAAAGGATAGAAATAACCAATGTAAGTCAGTTCATGGATCTTGAAAGGTTTGTGGTAGAGATCCAAAAATAGGAGGTGAGTAGTGTTTTAGCAATAGCTAAGAGAGCAACTACTGTAGATATCTCATAACCACCTTACTTATTTATGGAGATGACCCCTAGTGACATGTTTGATGTGGTAATGTAAATTAAATGTGAGATGCATTCCTTCACATCGTAGTGGTCATGTGCAACAAGATTGTGTCAGTAGTATGCAGATCTAAGAGTATACGATGGCATACAATTATGTTCATCTTGTTCATGTCAAGGTTTATGGTAAACCTGTAAAACCATGGGAAGAGTGAGGCACTCTTTATATCAAGGTTGTGAGCCAAATAGGTCATGATATAAGGGGTGAGCATACTACAGGTGAGAGTGTGAATGTTTTTTCACTATGTAAAAACAATGGGGGGAATCTTAGATATTAGTTTTACATTTTATAAGTTTGGATATTTATTGAGAGGTAAAAAGCATATTAGTTAGTGTGTAATCATATAGATAATATGGTAAGATATTATATTGTTGAATATAGGTTAGTATATAATATTTTTTAGATATATTTTTATAATAATAAATCATATATAGAGTTTGCATAATTAGAGAGATTTGGGTGAGATATCAATGGAGAAATAATCTCCATGAATATAGGAATGATATTCCTATATATGTAAACACTTGAATGTTTTATAATATCAGAGTGTAATAAATAATATAATCTATGTTTAAAATATTTCCTATGTTATATTTCTATTTTCAGCTCCTATTTCTATATTTAATCTATGGAAATCTGAACCAGCTTCTTTAAAATCTTCTAGTTGAGTAATACCACACAATAATTGTAGCTAGGTCCTATGGTTTGTAACAAAGTAAAATAAATCTAATATAGTGTTCACCAAATCTTGTGGCATAAATAGGAGATAATAAACATATACAATAAAGATGCAAATAAAAAATTTACTCAAGTCAATGTAGAGGTAATCCTAAGCATGGAAAGATAAATAAATTCATAAGCCATTACACATGCAAATCTATCTACTAAGAAAAGAGTTGTAAGAGTTAAGAATACTTACTTTGAAGATGAACTTATTGAGTATCAATCTCTCCCTTGGCTAATGGTGATTTGAAAGAGGTTGTTGTGGTTCATATGGATAACAAAGATAGGTCAGCTCTAGGCCAAAAGACTTTTCCTATGCATCAAAAAGACTTTTCCCACATGACAAGATTCTTCTCCAAAGGAAGTATGAAACCTTAAGCAATGACTCCTCAAGTAGAATGGCAAATAAGTAGATAAATAAGCACAAATGAATGATTCTATATATTGTAGATGATATGAAGGATGTGTTTATATAGATTGATATAATCCTAAACCCTTCCAAAAATTTATCCAACATAGTCAGCCTAGTCAACCTAGTTGTTTAGGAAATATAGAAATTAGGTCTTGAACTAAGTCAACTAGGCCGACTTAGTACCATAAGATGCTCAATTCCCAAAACACAATCAACTTATTTGAATATGTTCTTAGGGTGGTAAAAAGATGTTTGTCTTAGGTAGGGGTCATGTGAGGTAGTGCATTTCTTGGAGGAGCATCTAAAGGAGGTTTAAAATCTTAGGTAAATGTATAAGAGGTGTTTGTGTTATTTTTAAGTGGTGTTATAAGGAACAACAATATTTTTAAGCACCAATGGTCTACCCACCCATTTCCTAGTTCACCCTTTAAGACATACACTCAAAAATATTGAGGCTCGATGGGTTCTTATAAGAGGGAAAGCATTAATAATTGATAAAGTTTAAAAATATTGTATGTATAAATAACCCACCTCAGTCATGGTAATTTATGATTTTTTTAAAACCAAATCTAGGGAGAAAGAGAAATCCCCCAAAAATGTCTATTTTATTCCATCCAAATGGTCCAAATAAGTATTGTCGAACATAATTTATATAGGTAAGCAAAGGTTATTTTGGATATCTAGTAGGCTAAGAGATGAAAGCCTACTACAACATCACCAGCTTAGTCCAATGACATGAGAGCATATCACACATCCAGTTCCACATAGCTTTGTAAAATGGACAAGTTAAGAGTATATGAGTGGCATATTCCTCCAACATGCAACATATACATCACCATGAAAGCTCACATACACCCATCTTATGCATAAGATCTTGAATAAGGATCTAAACTTTTGTGGTGATCCAAGAAAAAACCCCAAATTTTTGGAGGTAAACATTTTTCCAACATAGTTATTTAGCCCATTCAAAAGTGGGATATGACTTATCTACCTTTTTTTAGCCTAGATTGACTATGTATATTTATGTTTTAGCCCCAATATTATGAATGGAGTCTACCTTATTATTGATTAAAAAATCCTTTTAGCCAGAAGGTTAGAAAGAATATTTTTGTTATTCTCTAGCAAAGGCACAATATCTAGATCCCTCCATATCCAACATTACATCTCTATAACCACCTTGATCTCCAAATAATCTCATAATTTCATTTTGTAGAGACTCTATTTTAATCACTCCCATGGAAAAATTATAAAATAGAATGACTTCCCATAAATTATACACAAATTACTAAAATATCATCTATTCATCCTAATTTCATTTATAAATCTAATGGATGATTTTAAATTTACCTTAGGGCATCCCTAATTGGGGTAAGTAATTATAATAGATCATTAAATTACCACTCTAGTCATATTTCTAGTCAACACTGGTCTTCTCCCTTTCTCTGATCAATTAATCATTTTCCCTTTATCAATAAAATCAACCAAGTTCATGTCCACATCATATTAATTAAATTAATCCTTTTGATTAGTTTAATTGAACCTTTTAATTAGTTTAATTAATTCTTCCTGTAATTATAAATTCCATGGAATTAGAATTTCTAATTTCATTTAATTTAATTTTCTTTTTTCCACCTCATGTGGGGCACTCTCCAAGGAGAAATATACACCCTCTATATTGGAGACAAGATGGAGGGTACTCATTCTTACTTTTAAGATATTCTTGAGGATTATTCATCATCCATCTTGGAAACAATATATAAGGCTTTCATTTCATCCCTCAAGATATTTTAGAGGGGAATTCTCCACCCTCAATTTTGGAAACAAGATGGAGGGTTCATATTAATCCCCCTTAGGATATTTTGAGGAACATTCCTCCAACCTTCATCTTAGACAATATGAATGGATCACATTGGTGATCCATTTCATTATCTATGTGAGGCCTTGAGGTGAATTCTCTACCCTTCATTTAGGATACAATATGAAGGGCTCATGATCAATCACCCTACCTATAAATAAATGGGTACTCCTATTCATTTATTATGTTTAAGATTTATAGTGAATCCATGCCAATTCTTAGAGCTGTCTTGTGCATCAATTCAACTTCATTTTGAGTTATTCTTAAAATTTCTCAAATGTATATGCTCCATACTTCACATATTACATTAATAAAAATTCCTTGATACTACATTCCGAGCCACATTTTGATTGCATTCAACAAGGTGAATAATCCATAAAGGAAGGTATAACTTACAATATTTTGTCTTCATATCTGGTTTTTTATTCATCTTTGCTCTTCTTCATGAGGTCCTAATATTAAGGTATTTTGTTTCATTGCTTTGATTTTGCTATTTCACTAATGAAGGAAACACTAACCTTTTGTACTCTTATGGATACATATGGCATGCCCATTTAGATTTTCACCTCACTTTCTTTGATCAAGAATCTTATTATTCCTCCCATTTGGAAATTATCTCAAATCTAAATTTGGTTTCCCCCTCTCTTCTTCTAAATTTGGCCATCATATGGCTCTTTAGGCTTGACATTAGGGTCTATAGAGTTTAGTTTTAGTAAAATTAGCATAGAATACTGAAATCATTTTTTCTATTAAATTGATTTCTACATAAACCTATTTTTGTTTTGAAAATAAGTTTACATTTTTCTTGAAATTTATAATTTAATTACCTTAAAAAATTTAGCATAGGACATTGAAATCATCATATCTATCAAAATAATTTATAGGTTCCCTATTCTAGTTTTTTTATAAGAACCTATTTTATTTTTGTAAATTAACTTACATATTTATCACTATTCACATTTTATTTTTTAAAGTTTTGATTTTGTTAACATTATTTCTTGAAGGTGTTTTTTAGTTTAGTTTTTAAATCTTTTTGGTATAGGTTTTGATTTCTTAGCTCTTTATAGAAAAAATAATTATTATTTTTTATGGGGGTCATTAACCCTATTCATTTAATAATGTCAATCTAGGGCTGGTGTTTGAAGTCTATATGCAATAAGAGAAAGAGATATTTGGTAAATGGTTCCTTCTATCACAATCCACACTTGCAGGAATTGAAAATCACACTTGTAAAAATTAAAGCACACTTGTAGAAAATAAATTGGTAAATTGAAAATAAATGATAAACAAATAGAACACCTGTAGATTCACAACAAACTGTATGAAAATAAATGTTTACAACAACAAAGAAATAAAATAATACTTTACAGTAAAATGAAAGTTATAGAATAAATAAATACATGAAAATACATTGATCCATCTTCTTTGGAATGAGTGTCTAGCTCATTCCTTGGAAGAGGATTTATTCAAAACATAAGCTTCAAAATAGATTACTCATAATGATAGAAAGAAAAGAATATTGATTCATTTCATTCAGGTGTGGGAGGTTGAATTTATAATTTCATGCTTCCAGCCAATACTTTATTTAGGAGAAATAAACTAGATATCATATCCTATCTCAATCTCCATTAAATATGGAGAGAGATATTTATTAAAATGAAATTACATAAATCTATGTTTGGATACAATATATAAATAGAAAATGTGTGTGTGTGTGTGTGTGTGTGTGTGTGTGTGTGTGTGTGTGTGTGTGTGTGTGTGTGTGTGTGTGTGTGTGTGTGTGTGTGTGTGTGTGTGTGTGTGTGTGTGTGTGTAAAGACTCCAAATGGAAAGCATTCTTGTGATAGTTGGAATAGACCAAGAATAATTTTTAAGCAAGTTTGCAGTGGCTCTATTGAATTTTGTAGTAATCCTGATGTGGTCTGAAGTAAATCTATTGTAACCCATAGTTAGGCTAACGTAATCCATAGCTAAGCTGATGTAACTATATCTGAGCCAATTTAATCCTTAATTAGGTTGGTGTAATCTATATCTAGGTTGATGTAATCCATATTTGGGTCAATGTAGCTACTATAGAAGACTCTAACTCTACTCCAACATTGTTCTTGAATGGTTACTTTTCATACTTTGAATCATTATAGCTTAGTATGAATTGTGTATGCACATATTGACATCTTTTTATAAATAATCATTATAAATAGATAATAAAAAGATAAAAATAAACTCTAAATGAATAAACATGATATATACTTGTTATTTTATTTTAAATAAACCATAATTTTAGAGACTACATTTAGATCCACTTCTTATGTAAGGAAAAGGATATTATTTCATAGATATAATGAGCCATTTTATGGTCTCATCAATTTTCTAAAAGACACTTGCTATATAATCAAAGGGAAAAAACCAATAAAAAATCACTTCTCAAAGAGCACCAATAAACTACTTATAGTTTTCTTGCAAATTACAAAGGGTATGGTGATCAATTAAAAACAAACACTATTCACTCACATTTCCTTTAAGTTTTTATAAAAAGAATTCATATTTAAACTTGGTACAATAAAAAACTTTCATTTCTATTTATCATCTTAGTTATTTGTTTTAGTTCCTTGTTTGGTGCTTGCTTGTGTGTTTGTATGAGTTTTTTCATGTGTATTTTATCTTTTTGGTAGGTTGACCTAGAAATATGGAGGTGATCACTTGTTTTATTCCAAAATATTTGCCTATTATTCTCTTCACTTATTCCTAGTGTAAATCATATGAATCAAAATAGAAATTCTTTCTTTTTTATTTTGGATATGCGATTAGGATGCCATTGCCTTCTCACGAGTCTTTAGGGCATGATGACTAGGATGTCTTTACCCAACATTCATACCAACCCCATTTATCTAGTGAGGCATATAGATTGAGGATACATCAATTTTTATTTAACTAAAATATCCCTCAAAATTTTATTTTTACAATAGCACTTCATTAAAATCCTATGATTGAAGTGGTCATAAAGGGGAAAGACCCTCTCACGAATAGCCCATTAAGTATTGACATCCAATTAGCTAAAAAAATTTACCCACATACCACAAGGAATACCAGACCATATAGTAAGCCCATGAAAACCTTAGAATAAGATATATTAGCCATGAAACATTCATAAATGTATGGTTATAAAGGAAACATCACCTAAATATGTATTTCATGTATGAACCTTTTGAGAGAAGTGTGGGATTAAAAAACCACTAGTAAATGCATTAATTACTTAAAGAATCTTAAAATTTATAATCCTCTAAATTAAATCATATCAAAGAAATTTATGAATGTATACTCGCATGTTAGTCACTAAAGTAGGGTTGTGAGCTTGGATGATTGATTATTTGATTGTGGTGTCAAAACTCATCATATATTCAAACATAGTCCACATACACCTTTGCAAAGAGACATTACTCTGACCAATTTTTGAGTAAAAATTTTTCCCTTCTAGATCTCATTTCAAAATTTCACTAAACACATATCTCTCTTGTGTAAAATTACATAGTTATGCTGCCCATTTTGAGTCAACCCTAATTCCAATCAAATTCCAATTTCCAATTTCAAACCAAATTTCTAAATCTATTTCAAATCAACTTAATTGTTTATGTCCACTCTAGTCAATTTTGTTCAAAATCAAGTGTTCAAAGTCAAAATATTTTGATGTCAACTCTATTCAATTCAAACATTAAATTCTCTTTTTCAATAATGTTTCAAGATTTATTTCAAATTGAGTCCAAACCTAATTCAAACCAACCTAAACAAAGTAACATTCTAATTAGGTTAACTTTAATCAAGTTCCACTAATTCAAATCATATCCTTCTATTTCCACTCAACCTCCTACACTTGTCAATTGGAAGAAAAGAAGTCATGACATCCATCCTTTCTCTAATTTGAATCCAATCCATCATTATATTCTAATCTGAGCTTAAAATAATCCAATCAAGTTTCCCTACATGGATCTAATCATAGTCAATTTACTCAAGTCTTCTCTATTTGGTGATAATTCCAATTGCATTCACACATTTTATCAAGTTAATCCTTCTTGGGGATAATCTAAATCAAATCACTTCTAATCAATTACACCCTATTTAGGGCCTAATCCAATCAAATCACTTCTAATCAATTCCACCCAATTTGGGGCCCAATTCAATCAAATCAATTTTGCCCTACTTAGAGCTAATTCCATTTCAATCAAGTCAAATCCACCCTGATTGGGGCCAATTACAATCTAGTCATTCCCATTAAATGTATCTTTCATTATGGCATCCTTTGATCAATATTATTTTATATTTCCATTTAATTATATGGTATTCATAATAGATCAAGATAGATCCTTCAAATGATACATTTTTGACAATGAGGATGATCTCCTTTTATGACTATTTTAAATAGGTACTTGACTACCTACATATTTTATCCAACAACCCCAAATTTTATCCTTGGCAAGAGTAGTACATTGTTTCATAGTGACATCCATCAAACATCCCATCTACTATTTACCCACTTGATCATGATCATTCTAGCAAAGGGGAACCTATTTTGACACCTTTATCTAATGACTATCTATATTTTGAGCTACAACCACATCAAGTATCAAGTCTAGGCCCATTTGTAAGATAATATGTTATATACCAACTCTTTCATCATAGCCAAAAATTATCCTAATTTATTTCTATTATTGATCTGACATTAACATCACTATTAGTTAGGCCATCTAATTATGTCTTGTCATTACCACTCCAAAGTCCATCATCTACTAAGGAGATAATTTCATCTAAGTCTAATAATCACTCACTAGGGATTTGCTAATATCATTTTATAAGTCAGAATAAGACTAATCCACTTTCAAATCTAGATAAAGATAATTCACCCATCTTTGATGTGTCACCCTTTGACCATCTTGGTATCTTTGATGAGATTTACTTTAATGAACATTTCTATTAAGGTTCACCTATATTTGATGAATCCTTCTTCAATAATCCCATCTTTGAAGAACACTTTATTAATCAGAAGTATATCTTCCATCCATTTCCAAATGTTCCCCATTTCTATAAATCGTTACATCCCCAAACCTTCATTCCTCAACAATAAGTGAGAAATGTACTTATGGACAAGTCAATCCCACATGTCATCAATATAGTTAAATCACAATCATGATCAACATCATATTTAACAATGGAAAAAATATTAGAATTAGGATATTTTAATCTCAGTTACATACCTCTTGAAAATTAGTTTGAAGCCATCAATGATCCTTATATGATTTTTGAGGAAATTTCCTTCATCATCGATAAAATTTAGCATAGTAGCCTCCATGAATATGGGTAGGCTATTATCCTTCTATTATTATTCCCTATCCTTTTCACATAAAACATCCAATCCATTACCTTAATATCCAATTCCCTCCACTTGTCAATTGGTATCAACAAATCACACATTATTGGATTTATTTTAGAGTGATATATCAGTGGCAGTAATTTAATTAGAAGAAAAGATCCCTAGTGAACCCTTTTTTGAGGCATTATGGGGTAATTCAGTAAATCAAAGTATAAAATTAGCATCTTTTAGTGAAACCTTGCTTAAAGCACTAAGGGAAAATCAAAATGAATTATCAACATTCCTTAGTGAAACCTCATTTGATGTGTTATTAGATAATAAAAATTAGAACAGTCAATAAAACGTAGTTGGTACTTGATTAAGACATTATTAAAGTCAATATTAGACTAAATAGCCTTGAAATATCCAAAATCATGTCACATTTAGAATTATAAACAATGGTGTGTGTGATTGAAAGTCCTAATTTTCATTGGCCTTCCAACCATTATCCTTCCTTTCATGATCAAATCCTTAGACCAAACCCCATATTCCCCTATCAAATAAAATCCTTTATCTAATTATTATCATAATTTACCCTCCTTTATAACACTCTATGTCATAGAGGATATGGATATACCTTATTTAGAGGTTTGGAAGAAACTGAATCAATAATCAATGATGATCACAATAACATCAGTAAAATCTACATTAGTAACAAAATTCTATCAGAGAAGCTATTCAAAATCAATATGGACTAGAGATTAAACATTAAAAATTATGAATATCTTCATCCTCCTTTGATTTAAGATTTTTTTTTAAAAAAATCAAAATATAAAGATAAATAATTCATCCAATGGTGAAAATCATGCTTGTTGTGGCTTGGGCAAGTACTATGACGGAAACTAGGTTTCTGGCATCATGCATAAATGATTTGTTATCCCCAAGTACCTTGAAAATTATGGAATTATTTTTTAAAATTGAATTCATTTCATTCCTTTTATATTGACCATTTTATGTTGTCTTGAACCATCTTTCTTTTCATCCTAAACTAGTTTAATTTTCCTTCCCATCTTGATCTTTATAAGAAAGTGAAAGTTGTTATGAGCCCTATTTTATAAAATATCTTGGCATATCCTCTTAGTGACATTTTCATGGATGTAAATTTTTTTTATCATTTGACATGGTCCTTGTATATTCCTAATCTATTTATCATCCATTATTATCCAATTTGATCATACCAATCTAGTCATTTACTATTAAATCCCATCTTTGTGCTAGGACATGTTTTCCCCTTTTATAGTGATCCCTTGTGGGTAAAATGATCCAAACATTCCTAAAAATTTCCATTCCACACTCTCACCATTTTTAAATTTAAAAATTATCCATTAAATTCAATCCAATCTTAATCATCTTTCATTCCATGTTCATACTTATCACATTCTACTCCCATTTTTAGTTAAACTACAGTGGCTTGAGGTTCATTTAGACTATGTAGGAAGTGGTCAATTTTTTGAGGTCATCTCAGACACCCTTAAATGTAAATTCTTTACATTTTTCAATTCAAATCATTCTAAATATTTTAATTCTCTATTGATTTGAGATGCCAAAAACTCAAAAACATTCAAAACTTTCTAAAATCCTAATCATTCATAACATCAAAACAAATCTTGAAAATCAAAAAAAGACAAAATATCAAAAAATGATATACAACCAAAAAATCCAAAAACATTTGTCTTGAATTAATTCTATTCAACAATCCTTGATCAATATTAATCCAATCGAATCATCTACCATTGGAATGTGTCCTTCCTAAATCTTCCCTATTTAGAGCAAAGTAAGATCAAATCACTCTAATTCAATCTCACCACATCCACCCTGTTTAAGGCAAGTTTAAGCATGTAAATTATTTTGGGATGTTCTATTACTACTTATTCCCATTTCATGTATCCTTTTTTGGGTAAATCCATTCCAACCATCATTATCATTGAGCTTATCATGTATATTTTGACTTGGTTCATGACATAATGATTTCTATTATTTTTTTGTTTTCATGTTTGTGTGTTTTCTTATTTGATTATTTCTTTGATTTTTTTTTTGTTTCCTTGACTCATTACATTATGAAAATAAGATCATCATCATGGTATCCATTTTCATGCACTTGTACTTGAGTCCATCTACTAGCACATGTCAACATTGTCATCATGGTTTTTATCATTGGTGTATTTTTGCCAATTGTCTATTAGATCAGGGGTCAATCCTTGTGCACATTATGGTTAGGTCATCATGGTGTTTTGTATAATTATGTATAATATCATGTTAAAAAATAAAAATTAACTACCAAGGGTATTAAATCAATAATATTTCAATGGCAGTATCTCTCTTCACATCATCATCTATTACCTAATCAAATTATCTCGGTCATCTTTGCCTGCATCACATCATCCCATTTTCCATGATAAAATAAAAAACTTGAACATCATGCTACATATATTCTAGTTAAGACATGAATCCCCAAATAAGCATATGAAAAAAGAGTCATACATATTTATCAACTAGTCCATTCTTCATCATAATCTCTCCCAATTTCTTTGAGAACTATAACAACCTAAGGTCTTTTTAGACTATGTAGGTAGCACTCAATACCAACCAATTTATAAGGTTATCTTGGTAACCCTTTTTTTTTCTTATTAACATTCATATTCTTCCAATATGATCATATTATTATTCAATCATTATCTTGTTTTCCCACTCTCCAGTCTTTTATCACTTTGAGCATTCTTGTGTGCTTAGTTTTTTCTAGCTTTTTCAAAAATTTATTATACTATAAGCACATAATTTGTGTCAATTTATCGAATAAAATAATTTTTATCATATTTAACCGATATAAAAAGTTAAATCCTTGATATAATCTTGCCAATCAATCACTCTATCAATTCATCAAATCAAATTTGTCATGTTTGGGGTAAATTATCATTCCATGCTCATAACTTTCATCATTTTGAGGAAATTAAAAGTGTGTAGCATATTTTTATAATGTATCATTCTATTAATATTCCCTATTTAGGTAAAATAAATTCATCATCATAATAAAACAAATTATACAAGCATTAGCGCAAGTGGCATCATCTTGTCCATGGGTTAATCTTCTCTTATGTTCTAGCTTCTTCCTCTCTTTTTTGAGAGTCCATCTATGTCCTTTATCCCCACATTCCCTTTCAAGGTGGAATCATCCCTAGATAATTTCATATAAATCACATATTATCTTTCCATTCAATTTGCCACACCTATCAGTTTGGAACAATAAAATTACAACATCCATTATTTCATAATCTAATTTTTCATCCACTCATTTTAACACTTTTTATCAGTATTTGAGAAGATGTTAATTCATATATGTTTTTGTAATGCCTCCTCAAATAGGTGTAAAATTTAGATTCCAAATATTAATCAATTCCATGTCAAAATTGTAAAATGTAATAACTTATCACAAATTATATATAAACTAGTATAATATCATCTATTTAACCTAATTTTCTCTATGCATCTAATGCATGAGTTCACATGCACCTTGAAGCATCCCTCATTATGGTAATTCACTATATGAGGTCATTAAATTATCACTATGATCATATTTATGGTCAACACTAGTCATCTCCCTTTCTTTGATCAATTAACAATGTCCCCTTTATCAATAAAATCAACCAAGTTCATGTTCATATCATATTAATTAAATTAATCCTTTCAATTAGTTTGATTAATACTTCCTATAATTATAAATTCCATGGAATTTTAATTTCTAATTTCATTTCATTCAATTTCTCTATTTTACACCTAATATGGGGTGCTCTCTAAGGAGAATTATCAACCCTCCTTCGAGACAGGATGGAGGGCCCTCGTTCCATCTTTTATGATATTCTTGTAGAGGATTATAAACCATCCATAATGGGAACAAGATGGAGGGATATCACTTCATCCCTCAAGATATTTTAGAGGGGCATTATCCACCCTCCATCTTTCATGCAAGATGGATGGATCATATTAATCCCCCTTGGCATATTTTGAGGAGCATTCCTCCATCTCTCATAGTGGACAAGATGAATGGATCACATTGGTGATCCATGTGGGTCTTTGAGGTGAATTCTCCACCATTCATCTAGGTTATAATATGAATGGATCATGATCATTCACTTTTCCTATAAATAAATGGGCACCCTTATTCATTTCCTATGTTCAAGAAGTATAGTGAAGCCCTACTAGTTCTTAGAGCCACCTTGTGCATAAATTCAAATTATTTTCAAGTTATTCTTCAAATTTCTCAAAGGGATATGTTCCACTCTTCAAAGATGACATTAATAAAGACCCTTTGATACTACATTCTGAGCCACATTCCACTTTCATTCAACAAGGTGAATAATCCATAAAGGAAGGTAAAATTTGCATGATTTTATCTTCATATTTAGTTTTATATTCATCATTACTTTGGCTCATGAGGTCTTAAGCTTAAGGCCTAGAGTAAATTCTATAGGAGAAAATAAGAATTTAAAAATGGTTTGTGTTATAATATCTTTATAGGATAAATGCTCAAATATTTAATGTCAAGATTTTCTTGCTTGTATGAATTTTATATCTCCCTTGCGTTCTTGGCCATTCCTATTTACATTATATAATTCAATCCCTTTGTATCTTGATTCTTTATTGCTACAGAAGGAATTTTCCCATTCTTATTTATTTTTGAAAGGTATTACCTAACTTCCTCAGTAGGTTGTGTATGGACAACCATTTCATGTTTCCTTTTCATTGTTTAGTCCTCATACCCAAGTCATCCCTCCATTTGATAAATGTTATTGAAATAGTCATTTGTCATATCTTATATATTATTTTGTCAAAATAGTTTTGTTTATATCCTTTTCTAAAAATCCTTAAACATCCAAATATTACTATAAAAAACCTAAAAATTTTCATGACTCAATATCCCATAAGTTTCCCCATTGGTACCTATCTCTATTATGACATCATTTAATAGTTGTCATCATGTTAGTCAACTTAGACTTCCATTTTCTCATATCTAGGTGGCACATGCTAAAGTAAATCATAGGTGATTCCATCTCCTCATGAGTGTGACATATTAAAGGTAGGACTAGTATTTTATCTCTTTGATCTATGCTCTCACCATTTTATGAATTAAACCATCTAATCTTAATCATTTTACCTATCTTGATCATACTTATCATTTTATACACCCAATTTTTGTCAAACTATAGTAGCTTGAGGTGTAATTGGACTATGTAGGTAATTCTTAGTTTTATGAGGTTAACTCAGCTATCTCTTATCCTACATTCTCTCCATTTTGAAATTTAATTATTCATGATCTCACCGTTTTGGGAGTCAAACCATCCAATCCCAATAATTTTACCTATCTTGATCATATTTATCATTCTTTATGCTCAATTTTTGTTGAACTATAATTGTTTAAGGTCCACTAGATTATGTATTCAGTGCTTAGTTTTCTTAGGTCAACTCAACCATCCCTTATTATATGCTATCACCATTTTACAAGTTAAATATTCATGTTCTCACCATTTTATGATTTAAACCATCTAATCTCAATCATTTTACCTGTCTTGGTCATACTTATCATTTCTTACACCTAATTTTTGTCAAACTATAGTGGCTTGAGGTTCAATTGGAATATGTAAGCAGTGATGGGTTTTATGAGGTCAAATTATCCATTTCATCATATGCTCTCACCATTTTGAGAGCATATCTCTATCCCATACCCTCACTATTTTGGTAAGATCATTCCTTATACACTCACTATTTTTCAAGCTCATTCTTATTTTTTATTCTATAATCAATCTTCTTTACTTATCAGCACTTTTAATCTTTCTCAATCCTTGGGAGAAATATAATTAGCCTAAAGTACATGGGACTATCTAGGTAGTGTCCACTTACATGGGGAATTTGGAATCATCTAGGCTACCCCTTCATTATTCTTATATTCCCCTTTTTACATCATGATTATTTTATCACACCCTTTATTTCAAAAGTAACACCTTATTGCCACACACACTCACTTACTAGCTAAATGTTTCTTTGATTTCATTTGTGTGTGTTTATGTGTTATTTTATTACTCATTTGCCTTAATTTAGTACATTATGATTTTATCATCAATAATGACAATAAGATCATCTCCAAATCAAAATAATATCAACCATGTCTAATATAAGTAAAGGAGACATAATAAAATGAAATAAACATCAAAGGAGATGACATTAAAAATCATACACATGGATATATATATATATATATATAGTCTCGTATGACTTACACATTAGTTATATTTTTAGACCAGCCATTTCCTCCATCACCAACAATGGTTCCTCCACCACAACATGTCCCACCTTAGGATAGGGCAAGGGAGATCATTCCATGAGATGATACAAAGGGTGGATTTTCTAGGGATGGGCATAGTCAAAGTTGATTTGAAGACCCATTTTCATGTATATATGAATCTTGGACATCTGTTATATTGCAATCTTGGGAATATTGCAATCCTATTCCAATTTTGGTTAAGGTTCTAAGCTAATTAAATCAGTAAATAAATATGAAATAATTAAGTTACCAATTTATGCAATTTAAATCTTTCTAAAAATAGTAATAAGGGAGAGACAAAATAAGACTTAGCTAGAAATGTATTGATACAACTAATATAAAGTCTAGAATTCATTGTGTAGGACTAGGACACTATCATAAATTAAGATCTAGCTTTCATTTTAGGATTGGATAGGAATGCTAAAATAAGACACCCTAGGGTCCGATGTTATAGCCCTCTTTTATCAATGTTGTCTTAAAAATCCAAACTTCATAGGTTTTGTTCATTGTGTTTGTGTGAACCTGCCTATAAAATTTAGACTATCAAATGTCCATAAAACTCTTTGTAGAGATGATTTCATCTTCAAACCCTAGAATCTATTGTGCTCTAACAAACTTTGGGAAAGAGGGGGGATTAGTGTGTGTAAGATGCACTAAATGTGTACCCATACCCCTTGTGTGGGCACACTACCTACATACCAATACTTTGAAGAGGAATCAAGCCATTTTTAGTTCTCCCACTTGATATACTTTGTGTAATAATGTGTATGAAGATGCAAAATGTTAAACTAGGTGTGTTTGAGGTGATTAGGGATTGGTATAAGGATTTGGATGAGTTTTTAATTATATTAGATGGTTGTATATAGACAATAGGTAAGATTGCCTTAGCAATTTTAATTTTATTCTTACTTACTTTTTAATAATTGGAAACCCCTTCTAAATGAACTTTTAATGGGGTTTTATAGAGATCTATTACTCATGAGTCAAACGTATTCATACTAGGCTAACATAATGAGGAAGAGGAATTGGGAGAAAATGGTCACTTGGGTTTGAAATATGATTAGATATGAATGCTAAAGTCAGACACCATAGGGTTCGATGCTATAGTCCAAGTTGGGTGTTATTATCTTGAGGGTGCAGGACCTAGGGGATGGATTTTTCATGGGAAAATTAGTCTCATTGAGCTAGAATCAAGTCTAGAAGGCTACAGATGACTGGGAATTAGTGAAAAGGTGCCTAGAAGGGTCATGAGAGCAAGAAAAAGGTACCTATGGGTTGGGTGTCACAAGCCACACTCAAGTTACTAATTTTCACATTTTATATGACTACATTTCTCCCCACTTTATTCTAGTGGTGCAATAAAGCAAAATACTAGGATAAAGAAAAAAATGAAAACATACCTAAACTTACTTGCAAGGGTGAATCTCATGAAGCTGTGTAATGTTGGGTGTGCATAGAGAGATCACATTTTAAAGTGTAAATCTACAAAATAAAATTAGGAGTAGATCAATTCTTACTAGATGCGTTATATCTAAAATAAGAATGTATAAAGTTGGGTAAAAGAGAGGAAGAGAAAGGAATGAATACACCTCATTAGGTACACAAACCAACATAAAATATGTTGTGATGTTAAGTGATGTTATATTATGTTGAGTAATGATAGGTATGTCTTGTACCAAGATTAATATCATGAATAAAGTTGAGTACTCAATTCCCCAAGAGTGTCTTAAGAATGTAAAGGTTGGCCCTTTGGTTCCATCATCACCCCCTAAGTGAAGTTATGTGATCATTAATGTGTTAATCAATGTTTATACCATGTGTCCAATCTCTCTCAATAAGTGGCTTAAGAATACAAAGGATAACTAGTCCTTTGGCCCATCATTACCCCATGAAGTGAAGCTATGAACTGATACTAGTATGAAATGTGTGTTATATAAGATGGCACCTAAAGCTCATGAATGCTCTATAATATGATAATGTGGCATAGATATCCAAATGTATGCTAGAAATTAGGCCATTCTTAACCAATCCAAAAGGTAGATATTAGCCTTATATGAAAGCCACTTCAAAATTGGGTACTAGGCTTATATGAAAGCCATTCTAAAATATGGAGGTTAATATTGTATGAAATCCACTCCAAAATAATGCCAACCACCTACATATGGAATAAGGTATGAAACTATTTAGAATGTTTGGGTAATTTTTTGAATTTAAAAAAAAAAGAAGATAAATGTGCCATGCACATTACCCCCAATCACTAGTATTTGAAACATGGATTTTGATCTAGAATTTATACCAACTATCCCATCTAAAACTATAAGTGAGAGACATCATGCCATGTATGATTCCCCATATATCTAGATTCTCTTTAAAAAATTGTACTAAAACTATTAAATCTAAACTAGTCTATATGTGTAAAACTATAGCTAAACTTACCCTTCTACCTATGTCTAGAAAATCTAATTTTTTTACTATTTGGATAGGAGCACTAAATATAAACACCTTGTTATTTTATGTTGTAGTCTAATCTTGGTGCTACTATCCTGGGCTAATTATAATGATTATTTTGTAATTTTCACTATTTGCTTGGTCTATTTTGCCTAGTTTGAAGTTTGGTTCCTCTTGGGTATTATAAAAGCTAATTTTTTGACCATTAATAGCTCTGATATCTATGAAAAAAACCTATTTATTTCCCCCTCTTCTGAGGGTAGGGATGAAGACCCTGTGATGACTACCCTTAGAAGAAAGAACCCTACAAGTGTGCTATGTTGAAAAGATACATGATATAGAAATGATAATTTACAATATATCTCAAGATATAGCATGGTTTGTAATGAGAGATTGTTATATCAATAGGGGTATGCCTATATTGATATAATAATATATTATCATGTGCAATGTAATGAACTAGAACTAGAAGTTTGGTTAGTTTTTATTTGGTAAGGAGGGATGGATCATGACATCATCATGGAATCTGAGAAATAAAGATAATGCATGATGTGGATCATGAAATTATAAATAATTTAAAAGAAATAAAGAAACAAGCATACAAATAAAGAATCAAGAAGCATATAAGAGTGGCCAAGGGGCCAAGCAAACATGGGACATGGACACATGTAACTCAAATTGGAAATCAAGCATACATGGCATGTTCAAATGCCACATACACATATAATCAAAACAAGTAAGGTTGACATGAAAGCCATAATCACATAGAAGAGTATAGGCAAATGAAATTAGTAAATATTATAAGGCACACACAAGAATATAATCAAAGGACATTGGAAAATATCCTAAGGCACATACAAGAGACATACAGAAACTGAGACATGCAATCACATCTAGCTATGCAAAGTAAGAAAGGAAAGCATGTAAATAATGGAAATATAATTACATCTAACTAATAAAATAGAGAAGTGAAATTATGCAATACATTTAGTACAAGAATAGGTATATGCTAAGAAATACATGTGCTATATACAAGTGAGTATCGATAGAGTAATGTGTGTAAGATAGTAAATAATACACATCATCATGATAACTAGAGTGTGTGGTGTAGGAATTACATAGCTTGGATGGTGTAGTCATGTGGAAGATTCCCTAGTGGGTATGTATATTGATTTGTGTCTTGAATGTAGAAGTAGGATGCCCCCTCAATGGGTAGAATGAAGCAATCAAGGATCTGGATGTCCCTACACACACTCAAAGAAGATCAAGTGAAGCATGGTAATATAGATAAATTGATAAAGAAAATAGTATAGAATATTAAATGTAAGTCTAGCATGGTACTATAAATATAAAGTATAGATAATGCATATAATCAAAAAAAATTGATGTTTTTTGAATTATTTGAATGTTTTTAGATTCTGAGTTATTTTGAATGTTTTTGTATTTTTAATATAAGCTATGTACAATCAATCATAATAAGACTATGTACAAGTAATATGGATAATAAATGATACTAACTAATGAGTCTCATGTGAGACTCCCTATCATGGTGTCCTATATCAAGGAGAGGGATCATGCGTGATCATGAAGCATGATAAAAGGGCTAAGATTGTGGCTCTAAAAGTTGTATATATTACAAATGCTCTGAAATTTCTAAATTAGAAACTAATAGTGGGGTCCCCTTGTGACTCTAAGAAGTGGATGAAATTTTAGGGCTCTTAGGGACCCATTTGGTAGTAGGAGAAGCTCTTTGAACATATGATCTATATGTAGAGGAATGAGACCTCAATGATACTGCTCTGGGTGTGAATATTGTAGATAAAAGCTATCTAGAATCCTAAAAATATGTTTTCTCTAAAAAAGACCTCTATGGAAGTGTATAAACTCTTTGTGATGGTGATGGAGGCCTCAAATATGTTTAAATTTGAACTAGAGGAAGAACTAAAATTGGTGAAGAAACTAAATCTGGTGGCTGATCTAGAGCTAGTGACTGCAAAGTATAAGATGGATCTAAAGTGGGAAGTGGTAATTCATATGGAACTCTACCAACTATAACAACCTGATTAGTGTGAATTAATTTAATGCATTTGTAAACTTTATAAGGTACTGCTCAAATTCTTTGAATCCATGGTCGACCAAGTAACATATCAAAAACTCCTACAATAGGAACAATAGTAAATGGTGGGGCCACATGTGTTAGACCAACCTGTACAGGAAGTACAATCTCACCCAATGAACTCTATATGTTCCCATTTAATCTACTAATAACTATGTTCATTAGGGTAATATCTTTATTTGAATATCCAAAATGTTATAGTAATGTCATAGTGCACATGTTCACACTAGATCCATTATCTATGAGAATACTATGAATAGGATGATTATCAATGTAAGCTTTGATAAAGAGTGCATGATAATCCAAATAATCCTTGAGTATCTCCTACTTGAGAAGGAGATGGAATGTCTAGTTAGAACTCTATAATTTTATACACCAATCATGTTTCTCAAAGGATGTGTTTCAACTAAAGGTGCCCTATATATATCTGGTGTGAGATGTGCATGATATGCATGGTGAACACCTGATGTATCCCATATCTCATGTTTAGAATGATATGAAAAAGTATCTAAGAATATTTTTAAAGATTTATCTTGTATTTTCTTTGTCTGAGGAGGCTCTATTTAAGTGCTAAGATCAATAGTGTTTCCATCTATCAAGTCTTATATCTTGTGTCTCAAACGGATGCATCTAATTGTTGTATGGCCTGATGCCCTATGAAATTTTCAAAATGCATGCTAATCACATCCCCATGGAAGAGCATTTTTTGGATCAACTTCCCTAATAGGAGGGAGATATATTATATTATATTCCAATAATTATTTTAAAACTCTGACTAGAGAAACTGGTAGATTGGAAAAAGTTCCACAAGGAGGTGTTGATAAAACCACAAGTTGAGGGGGCTCTGAAGCCACATTAAGTGTTGGTTGATTTTGACTCTTGATATCATTGAAATTTAATTTATATGGGACTTCTCTATTACTCTTTTTTTATATATATACTTATGTACTTGAGTTTTCTCATTGAAATTAGCTTGACTTCCCTTTCCTTTAGTGTATGACATAACTCAGTGAAGGAAGAGAACCTTTTTAACATTATTGACTCATGCAAAGATATTAGAATACTTTATTTGATTAGATATTGTAATTCTTTATCAACCATGAGGTTAGTAATCTTAGCCAAACAGTCTTATATCAAAGAACATAATCTATGAGATGTTCATTTGACCTTTGTTTCTATTGTGCAACTTGGGCATATGAAACCTTATCACCAATGTTGATGCTAAAATGAGCTAGGAACATGTCCACTAAAGGATTGAATGCATTGATAAAATGATTTAGTAAACTATAGAACCATTGTAAATCATAATCCTTTAGACTTCATGGAAATATCTTGGTAAGTAACTAATCATTTGGTACATAGTCCAAGCATGCTATATGAATGTTGAACACACCTATCTATTAAGAGGGGGGTGAATTAGTAGATCTCAAAAATAGTTCCTTAAAACTTTTAAAATGAATCTTAAACAAATGTAAACTTAAATAACAAAATAAGGATTCACATGCACAAAAGCAAATCTCATAACACTAGATTTATAGTGGAAACCCAAAGGGAAAAACCACAGTGAGAATGTTGCTAGAAGATACTATTTTAATCTAGCCTCATAAAAATTTGTTACACTGACTGAACCTCACTAGTTACATTCTAGAACACTAATCCTAATGAGACATCCATCCCTTATTCTAAGAACCAACTCATAATGAACTCAATGATCATATATTTAAGGGCTACAACTCTAAGGACACACTAATCCCCTAATTGAGCACCAACTTAGCCTCACTAATGGCACAAACCAAATATTTATGTGAAGATACAACTCCATCTGATGAAAAATAGATTCAAAATGGAATTTAGGTTTGTTATTTATTGTAAGTCTAGTCTGTAACTACTCATGCTTTGCATAATACTTATATGTGCATTCTTCTTCGTAGTCTCTCATTTTATGTTTGGATTCTTATATTCAACACACTACCTAATTTCCTTTCTACCCCACTTTTTCTATGTTTGAATATACCTATTTGACACTCTGCATAACTCCTTTTTGCATCTCAATTTTTCTAATACACAATATGGCTCTCATATTCAATTTTCTCATCAAAAAAAACTTAGATGAGTCACTTTACATTATACATTTTGCATTCATATCTTGTTTCTTCTCATTCCAAGGAAATGACTATTTTTCTTCCATTCTATTAGCCTCTTCTAATTCTACCCTTGTCACTTCATAAAAAACATTCATATAATTGGAATGAATCTATTATTATTCATTTTATTTCATAGTTATTCAAAAAATTGACTATTGATTTTCTTCAACTGTCATGCCATATTTTTTTAACTACCTCACTTTTTTGGTTCTTTGAATGTTTTTCCTTACTTAACACATTGGTTAAGTTTCAATCTCCTTATATCATCTCGCTACATCCTGAGTCTTGAAATGCTTTTAGTTCATTAGATCTTGCAAGACATGCTTAGACTTTAACTCCACTATGCCATTAACCTTCGAGTACCTTTAAACTTTGGATTCACTCACTCTATTTTATATTCTCAATCTTGGCTTTTGTGCATCATTGTATCATAAGAGATTTATGCTCTTTACATTAACTAGCTTTTTATCCTTCAATGTGTTGACCTTATCTCATTTTATTTGACATTCATGTATTGATTTTTCTCCTTTGAACTCTTTAGACTTGCTCGACCTTTAACTCACCTTGATCCTTTGGCACTTTTGAAAATGCCCTATGAGACTCCACACTTATCCTTCAACAATGTTTCAAGTGACCTATATTTCTTCCAAAATATCCTTTGAAGACTTTATAAGAGTCTATTCCATCTAAAAGTATCCTTTGGGAACTTTATAAGTGTCCTCTCCATCCAAAATTATCCTTCAATAAATTTGAAAGTCTCCACCTACCTTAGACAAATTCTTTAAAATAATTCATCAATGCTCTTCTTTCGAAAGTGTCCTTCGAGACTTCTATAAGTGACCTATTCAAAACTTTTGTTTAGATAACATGCACTTTAGAGCTTTAATAAAGTACCTTTTATAATTTTTGTTTAGGTCACATGCCCTTCAAAACTTTGGCAAACTACCCTTCAGGATTTTTGTTTGGGTCACATGCCCTTCAAAACTTTGGCAAACTACCCTTCAATCTTTTTGTTTGGATCACATACCCTTCAGAACATTGGTAAATTACCCTTCAAGATTTTTCTTTGGGTCATATGCCCTTAGAAACTTTGGCAAATTACCCTTCAAAAACGTTGAGCGGTTCACTTACCCTTTAGCATTTTTGAAATGATCCCTTTGAAAACTTTGAATGGTTCACTTACCCTTCGACATTTTGAAAATATCCCTTCAAACATTTTGTAAATTACCCTTCAAAAACATTTAATGGTTTACTTACCCTTTGTAATTTTTTAAAATATCCCTTTAGAAACTTTTAATGGTTCACTAACCCTTTGACATTTTGAAAAGATCCCTTCAGAACTTTTGTTCAGGGAAATTTTTTTGACAAAGACTTAGCCATTTTTCTAAAATAATTCACCAAACCAATTTCTCTAAAATAGTTCTAAATTTCACTCATTTCCTTCAAAAAATTTGTTACAGACATCTTTTTTGACAAAGTCTAAACCATTTTCTTGAAATAATTCACCAAACCACTTTCTCTGAAAGAATTCCTTGAATAAATGCAAAGGTACAAAATTGACTATGGAAACTTAGTATACTTTTAGCTGAGGAAAAACCTTATGCATTTGTAACATTTTCTCTAATCATCCTTATGACTTAGAGAATAGACCACAAAAAGATATATGAAAATGTTTTTAACATCCATCTATGTACTTATCCATAGTTATCAAGATAACCATGTGAGCAAAGACAATCATATGATTGTTCTTGTATTTTCATAGTCATTCAAAGTACACACACAACTCCATAGAGCTGTGAAACAAGTTTTTTAAACTCAACACCTTTATCATTATTGCTTGAAAGTGCATTCTTCGTTTGACATCAATGACAAACCTTCATACATCAATGAATATGTCCAACAATGAAAAGATCTCAAATATGTCTCTAGATCAGCCTTGCCATCATATAGAGTAAGCTTGGGTTGAATAAAACTTTGTGGCAAGGGTGTAGAGTTAATGTGATGTGCCAATGGTATATTTAGTAGAGAAAAATAATCCAAAGACTATGTAAGTCTAGAGGGACCTTACTCAATATGTAGCACCTTGGATTAAACATATCTTATCTCTTGCACAAGGGCTATCACATTAGGAGTAAAAGATGTAATAGTTGTAGTTGGTAGTATAGAGGAAGGTTGGGATGCTATAGGGGTTATTGAGCCATATTTTATCCCATAGTGTCATGTATAACTAGTTCTTCTAAACTAATAGAAGACTCAACTTGTTTATCCTTTTTTTATTTTTATGATAGATTATAGAATAAGAGTATGATCTCGGGGCTTGTCCCTAAGTCTTTCTCAAAAACTTTGTAGGATCAAATCTTTGTTGAGGACAACTTCATTATCAATAATTAGTAGAATTTAATCAAGAGTCTGATGTGGTGGTTTATGAACATCAATTTTTGTATCATCATTTTTATTATCATATTGTTCATCATCAAAACTATCCTCATGAAAATTGGTGTAATTTGGATGTGTAGAATTTATAGCAGGAACCTGAGTTGGTTATTTATCCATGGTATATGGTCAGGTTAAAGGAATTTGGATGAATTCATGAGGGTTACCACTAAGTCTTACACTTGATTTCAAAGTAAGAAATGCAAGGAATTTAGGTGGCATAAGGAAAACAACTTGAATAATGGAAGAAAAGATTAAACAAATATAATCTAAATAACACACTAGAATATGTATAAAAAGGATACGAAGATCACAAACATGTAAGGTGATACCTCTAAAATCAAATAGGAGCTATTACATGCAACTAAGGTTTTAAATGAAATTATTTTAAAATTACTATGAAATTTTAAAATTTGATGGAGATTTCTAATTTTATTATGTAGGTTAAAAATAAGAAAAATATATAAAAAATGCTGGGAAAATATCAGGACCTAGTATGGGCAACTAGGGTTTGAAAGAAAATTATTTTAAAATTACTAAAAAAAATTAAAATTTAATGATAATTTATGATTTTATTATGCAAGTAAAAATTACAAAAAAATATAGGAAAAATTAGTAAGAATTTTACCCTAGGGTTTCTAGGGTTTTTATATGCAAATGAAGTAAGTCAGGTTCACCAAATGATTTAACAATTTTAAGAATATTGGAGTCTTATTCCTATTTTAGTTAAGGGTCTAAGATAATTAAAATAATAAATAAATGTGTAATAATTAAGTTACTAATTTATATAATTTGATTGTAATTTGAATCTTTCTAAAAATAGTAATAAGAGAGAGAAAATAAGACTTAGCTAGAAACAAACTAATACAACTAAGATAGAGTCTAAAATTCATTGTGTAAGATTGGGACACTATTATAAATAAATATCTATCTTTCATTTTAGGATTGGATAGGAGCATTGAAATAAGACACCCTAAGGTCTAGAGTTATAGTCTTCTTCTACCACTATTATCCAAGAAATCTGATCTTTCTAGGTTTTGTTCGTTATGTCCATGTGAGCCTACCTATGAAGTTTTGACTGTTGGATGTCCACAATACTCCCTGTAGATCTATTTTAGTATTCAAACCCTAGAATCCATTATTCTTTAAAAAAATTTATGAAAAAGGGGGGGTTAGTGTGTGTAAGATGCATTGAATGTATATCCACACCCTTTGTGTGGGCACCTTGCCTACATACCAATACTCTGAAGATAAATCAAGCCATATGTAGTTATCCCACTTGATGTGCTTTGTGAAATAGTGTGTATGAAGATTCAAAATTCTAAATTAGGTGTGTTAGAGGTGCTTAGACTGGTGTAAAGATTTGGATGAGCTTGTAATTATACTAGATGGATGTATGCAAAGAATAAGAAAGATTGCCTTAGTGGTTTTACTTGTATTCCTGCGTGCTTTGTAATAATTACCAACCCCTTCTAAATGAACTTTTAATGGGCTATCTATTTTTTGATCATGGATCAAATGTATTCATGCTAGGTTGACATAATGAGGAAGAGGAATAAGATAAAATGGTCACCTGGACTTAAAATTTGATTGGACAAGAGCATTAAACTCAGACACCCTAGGGTACAATGTTATAGTCCAAGTTGGGTGTTATTTTCCTAAGGGTACAAGACCTTAGGGGATTGATTTGTCATGGTAAAAATAGTTTGGATAAGCTATAATTAGGTCTAGAAGGATACAAATGACTAGGAATCAGTGAAAATGTGCCTAAAAGGGTCATGAAAGAAAGCAAGAGGGACCTATGGGTTGGGTGTCACAAGACACACTCAAGTTACTAATTTTCACATTTTGTATGACTACAGTTGTGTTAGATTTATAACCAAAATCTTTCTCTTAATCAAAAAGTATTTTCTTAAATGCACGTGCTTCCCTAGCATTGGTAAGGTCAAACAACATTGTGTCATATACAAATTGTTGATGTCTAAAGATCTTCAAACCCTCTATAGCCTTGATACCTCAGATTTCACCTAATGCCTTCATACCAAATATTTCCCTCCCTATAGCTTTAGTCATAAGAATGAAAATAAAGGGGGAGATAGGATCACCTTGTCTAAGGCCTTGTGATGCTTTAAAGAATCCAACTGGATATCCATTAACAATGATGTAAAACTTAGTACTTGAGATATAACTAAATATCTAATTGTAACAATAGATGGAGAAGCTAATGTTTTAGATTAAGGTAAAAATAGGTTTTGAAGGGACCCCGAAACCCTTAAACAGAATCAAAAGGATAGAGCAATAACAAGCACCAGGAAAAGCATTCCTAAAACCTACTACCTAGTAGTAACAACATCAAGTTAAACCAGAACAACATCTATATCTAGTTTATAATCAGCCCCCTAATAATCCAAGTAATGGAGAAGCTAATGTTGTCAATCATTTTGAGAAGGAATCTCCAACAAGCTCTATTATAGGATTTATTGATGTCAATCTTGAGAATTATCCCCTTTTTTATCAATAACTAGTGAATGAATGATCTCGTGAGTAATAAATACACCATCATGAATGTTTTGGACAAGAATAAAGGCCCCTATTCACTTGAGATAATTTTCTTTCACAATTTTTTGAGTCTAAAAGTGATTACTTTGAAAACAATTTTATAAATAATGTTACAAAGATAAATGGGCCTAAAATCCCTAAAGGATTCTTCAGAGTCCCCTTTAGGAACAAGGGTAATTAAGCTATAATTAATTTCTAATCTAATCTTTTTATTTAACCTTAATTCTTAAACCATATCTACCACCTCATTCCCCACAATATCCCATAAGGCCTTAAAAAATAATTAGGGAAATCATCAAGGCCAAGTGCCTTGTCTTTTCCAATGGAGAAGACCAATTTATGAACTTATTATAATACAAGGGTTCTATTAACATGGCATTTTAAGTATTAGTGATAATCCTTATGATACACCTCAATTTTTTGGATTGTTCTTGTAAATCATCTACCTTGAGGTTGACTAGTAGGTCACAAAATCAAGTTACAACTTTCTCTCAAATCTCCATTTTTCCATCTAGATACCTTCCATCTATAGAATTAATAATGGGAATTTAATTAAAATTTCACTTCACCCAATGGGAGTTTTGAAAAAATTAGTACTACCATTTTTGTCCTTGAACCATGATTATCTTGATTTGTATTTCCATAACCCTTCTTCCCTACTTTGTAGATCCTCAAGTTCAATAAGGAGAGCCTTCTACTTTAAAAACAAACCAAGATCCATACCATTGTTAAAGACAATCTAATTTAAGGTAGCTAGCTCTGCCTCAATTATTGAAATTTCCTTGAAAATGTTTTCGAACACATCTTGATTCCATGATTTAAGGCAACCCTTAATGAATTGGACCTTTCAGCTCAAAATAAAAGTTTTTGAGCCTTTATCCTTAGAAGTGTTACACCACTATACTTTGACTAAATCATAGAGTGAGGGTTATATAAGACACATAATTTCAAATTTTAAAGGACATTAGGGTGGGGCTCCATCCTTATAAATTTTTAGTTCAATAGGGGCGTGGTCATATCTAGAAATGGGTAAAATATTAATTTAAATTGCCTAATTTACATCCAAATAGTTAGAGGAATTAGGAAGTCGACTATCCTTTTAGTAATTTTGTATAATCCAATCCATCTATTATTATAGGAGAATAATCCATTCTTAAGAGGAAGGTCAATCAGGCCAACATTCTAAACAAACTTTTATAAACATTTCTGAGATTGAGTTTCTTTAAGCACACCAACTTGCTTGTCTAAAGAGGATAATATTGCATTTAAGTCACCACCCATCACCCATATTTTATCTAATAACAAATTAATTAGTTGATGGATTTCTAACCAAACCCTAGCTTTTCCAACTAAAAATTTTGGTCCATAGATGTTGAGTAAAAATAAAGAGCTATTAGAGGCAAAAATTGTGACCTTACTAGTTACCAGGAGGTCTTGAAGTTAATTTCATCCACCCTTGCCTTGGAGGGAGACCAAATGACTACCAAACCACCAAATGCAATGATATAATCAAGGAACTAACCCTACCATCTATTCCATCTCTTATGCAACAATCCCTTACCATCCTTTTTTCTAAACTTAGTTTCTTTTAGAAGAAAAATATCGAAGTTCAAATTAAAAAATTGGTGCTTAACTAGTCACTTTTTATTAGGGGCATTGACGGCCATAACATTCCAATTTATAATTTTCATTGGGATTTAGTGGGTCCATCCATACCTTACCTTTTAGTTTGAACAAAATAGGTAATGCCTTTTCACTTACCTACCAAGAGTTCAACATCAATAATCTCTTTGATTGATTTTTCCCCCATCTTTATAAGCTACCATATATGGGATGGGATATATTACAATCATGCTAGGATAAGTTCAAAATGTATGTATAAATAAGTTCCTCTTCTTCCTTGTTAACTTTGACAAATTCTTTATCAAGTGGAGAAAGCTACAGGTCCCTAACCTATCCAAAATTAACTTTGACCAGATTTTGGATTAGAGGGGAGAAATGTGAGAATTCCACGCTTCCAAATATGGAATCAAGTGGACAAGGGATGAGTTACTCTACATTTATTTCCACCCCTTATTTAACAATGATGGAAGATAGTTTTTGTGCATCTTTTATATGAAGGATCATTCTCTTAGAAAATAATTTGGTGAGAACCATTCCCCCACTTCAAGTATACATTTAAGGGATTCAGTGGCTCCAATGTTGATGTTAAGGTCAAAACCTTCTAGGGTGAGATCCACTAGTGAGATATAGGGAGGAATTCCTTCCATACTATTTAAAACACCATATTAAAGAGGAAACTTAACATTCAAAACCCTATAGGGGTATTTCCCTTGGTGGTTAGATGCCATTCCTTGCAAATATGCCCTACCTTATAATATTTAAATCATCTAAAAGGGATATTCTCAACATTGATCCTCTATTGCCAGACCCCTTCACTATTATTAATACCAATAGATTTTAGGATCTCATTCCTTTAGTCTAGAAGGACACATATACATGTATTTACGTCTAAACCCCATTCAATATGTTACAAGTCAATTTTAAGAACAAGCCCTACTAGTGAGCCAATTTAATTGAGATATATATTTATCCAATAATCACTAAGAAGTCCATACAATTGAACTCATATAATAAAAATACCATTATTTTCCAATAAAGGGTTAAATTTCAAGAACCATTCTTGTAACCAAATCCCTAATCAATTTAATATCTAGGGAGCCCTTTCAAAATTTCCACTTTATTATCTGGAGACAGACAGGTAATCAAGGAAAAAAACTTTTGATATGAAATAAAAGCAATAGTATATTCCTAGTTATTAATGACATGTGTATCTATTTCCTTAATGTTTGATCATATCCCAACAAGCCTTCTAATGAGTCTTATATATCTCAAACCCTTTTTATGAACTTGGATATCATCATTTTTAAAAGTGACCTTTCTCAACTCACTTAGATAGGCCTTTCTACTCGAGGATGATACTGCTTGGACTAGATGGATTTGCCTACCACCAATGTCCTTTAGGGAGGTTGGTTGACCCAAAGGTGAAAACACATTCATCTACAATACCCAATTTCATGGATGCATCTCCAAGATCTTCCCAATATTTATTTGACCAATCATTAACAATCATCTCTTCCCATCCCTCATGGATCACTTACCATAGATCTCATTTCTACACTTTGATCGAGCTAAGAATATTACCTTTCCCCTTACCCTATGGATTCTTATGGATCCACTTCTTCTCCTATGCCCTTTCCATCCACCTAAAGACTATTTAGAATTTTTCTTATCCTCTATTAATTTTTTATTTGATCAATCATATGGGTTATCAAACTCCCCAACCATAAATATTTTTAAACATAATTTATTTTAGTCAATGAGGGACAAAGGATATATATGTACATGCACTCTCACATGCACACATTTTAAGGATTTATTACATTGGTGTGTTACTACACTTGTTTTTATGTTTTTGCACACACTTACAAAGAACGCACGTTAATATTTCATGTTGAAATTTAAAACTTGGTCTTTATCATGACATGTCCTATATTTAATACATTCAGTCACACCCACTTGAATTTTATACTAAGTTATATTTAATCATATGACTTGAAAATTATATTTAAATAACATAATGATTCAATGTTTCCCCATTATTTTATTACGTAAGTTTAGTAAATGTGTTTAATTATGACTTAGGGTTTGAATTGTGTTTTTTCAATTAAAGGTTCATTTATGTTTTACTTATTCATTAATGGAGTAAAATACATTTGGGGTTTTAATTTACCCTAACAAAATATCGATGCCCTAATGCCTACACTTTGAATGAATCCTTTTGTAAAATAAGTTTGTTTAAAAAAATTAATTAGCATGTTTTCAAACATTCTATCAATTTTTAACCTTCAATTTAAATGTTACAATTGAGAGGTTTATTTTGGGTAGCAAGACACTATGTACTTAGTCATTTTATCATTTTTATACATTTACCATGTCTTATTATTCCTATTTAAAAAATACTTAGTTTTGTAGCAACATTTTTTTCCCTTTAAATTTTTTATTGACATCCAAAATAGTTTTTAATTAAAACTAGTACATGTTTTAATTAATGAACTAAACATTTTGTATTTGGAAAAAGAAAAAAATAATATATAAAAAAAATTGTTCATTATTGGATTGTAAGTTTTCATAACTAGTTTCAGAATAGTAAACATGTATTGAGTTGTTACTCACACTAGAAAAGTACTGTAATTTTTTTTCAATTATTTTTCATATAAATACTTTATCCATACACCAAGTTAATTTGTTCTTCCATCTCTTAAATTTAAAAACATTAACTATTTCCCTATTGGTGTGCCCATTCCATCATTAGATGAAATTGTTAGTTTATTATCCTACTTAAGGTAGGAATATAACAATAGATAGGTCATCTTTTTATTTTGACATGTCAATCAAGTAATGACATAAGGCATTTTGATGTATGCTCTATAATTTTTGGAAAAAAAAATTGGAAAATATTATTTATGTTTTTTATCAACCCAAATTATTTTTCCATTTTTTTAGATATATTTTTTAATTAATTAAAATAAGAATTTAATTGACCAATGATGGCATGACATGGGTTTTCAAAAATCAATGATTTTCCTAAAGTTGAATATTTCTAAAAGGTTGATGGCCCATCAATTATCTTCACTATCTCTACCCATGTGATCTTGCATTAAATGTTTGTGTTGGATTTGCATTCATTCATATATCCGCACGATGCATTTTTTAATGTGTTTAGACATAGGTGATGTGCATTTTTTTTAATTGTAGACACCTAAATTTTTGGATCAATACCCTTATTCCAAATGTCTTACTTCAAATTTACCATATTTAGAAAACTTATACATTTTATCCTTTTTATAGGAATAATCTAGCCCCACAATATGTCTACACTTGGTCCATTGAACCTAAAAAAACCTAAACACTTAAAAAAAAAGGTATCCATTAACATATTTAGACTATTTCTTACTTATCACCTAGGCACCCTAAAAAAAGTTAGAAACATATTTGGGATAGACCCATACATCTTACAGGTCTATCATGGACAAATGTGTGCCTTGATATGTTTGTTATTTTTATTTTTGTCAAACCATTAGCTCATTTACATGAATATTACACCTTTACTCTTATTTTTCTACATTATCATATTCATAAAGCATGCATAAGTTATCCTAAGTAAACTTGCATCTACAAGGTCTAATGAAGCTATCTATCATCTATAAGGGATCAATAAACAACCATAAGACACCTCTAAATATAAATATCCAACATATATATAAGTTTAAACCTAAATCCAAGCATCACTCAAGTCAAGCTTCATTAAATCTCATACACTTATATCATTGACATTCTATCTTGGTTTTTATAAATTTTACCTTATGCCAAAGAGGGTATTATACTGCATAAATATGCATCATCACTTCTATAGAATATGAGGTTAAAACACCTTCACTTGAGCTATTCCATCTCCACACTCATAAGTATGTGGAGGTCTAATTTCATGAGATTTAGATACATATTTTGTAATGTTGTGTTGATAGTTGATCGACTTCATAACTATTTTATTTGTTTTGAGTGAAATCTAGGAAAATAAAGAGATTAATATATTCTACACATTCTAACCAACATATATTTTAAGTGAAGGTACATGCATAACATGAATGCACCAATACACATGTGATAGAAAAACCATACTACAAAACCCTAATAGGATAAACTTAATCATAACAGGACAACCCAATCATAGTGAAATAGTCATGGATATATGGGTCTATTATAGTAGGATAAACATAAGGAAAAAAATTCCTTTTAAATGGGTTTATCCTAGAGCATCACACAATTTTCAAATATCAAGAACAAGTTACATGCAGTTTATACAGTCCATCTATAGTCCCAAATTTATATAACAATAAAAAGGTGTGATCATTCCTTAACCCATTTTCATTTACATTTCTTAGTTTATTTTTATTTATAGTATTTTAACTTGTTTCTCATTGTATCTTATTAGACAGATCTATATTCTATATTTTTATTAATGTATGCTTAGAGCTATTTTATTGTAACTAGTTAATTCCTTATTTTGATTAAAATGAAAAACATGGGTAAACATAAATGTTGAACCCAATGTGAACCAAATAATAATATGTAATGTGTCATTTCAAAATACCATAATAAATTCACATAAGCCACATATTTAAGCACCCGACAATAAAATCATCTAATGCTCTATCTCTTAGAACTTTACAATGGTATGGAAAAGGATGTGTATGTGCCAAAAGTATGATATATCAAGGTCATAGATTAGGATGAGATGAATAATATAAGTTCAAACCAAATTGGTTGGGACTAATTTTTATTATATAAAATATTTCTATGGGTGCTTACACCTCTCAACCTTGGAGGAGAAACCACTAAAAAATCTAGTGAACATAATGCACTTACGGTAATTTTATACATGATACATATTTATTGTACCATAGTTTGTATATAGATTATTTATTATTTGTGTTACTATTAACATGTTATTTCCTTCTAATTCTAGTATTGACAAAATTCTAAAATTGTATAACATTGGAAAATTTTCAAAAAAAAAAAAAAAATATTACAAATGTTCTAAATATAAAAATATTTTTCAAAACTCAAAAAGTAAAACAATAAACATTTCTTTATACATGTTACATGTTTACCTATGATATATGTTCTCATTATCCATGGTTTACACATATTATTTTTATAATACTATCTTACATGACTACTATGCAGATTCACATGTCACATAATACTAGATTTTACACTATGTACCCATATCTTGGAGGGGCTAATTCCATAAACAACATGTTCTATCTTGGGGGCATTTCCATTTCAGTATATACTTGCATGATGATATCTATCCTTACCTATTATTTATCATATTGAAAATATATCACTAAATATTATGCTATTACCTTATACATATATTATTAAATAGATATTCTATAATATGATTGTTACACTATTAAATTTATTGTTTCTATGTGAATGATTGCTTGTGTATGAATGTGTTTGCTTGTTTTTCCATCCTGTTTCATATAAGATCCTATTATCATCATGTCTTATGAAATTAAAGTCTTGGCATGTATTTTCATTGATTTGGGTGTGGCTACTAACATTATTTGGTCATAACTTAAGTGTACTATATTTATATACTATGATTGTAGCCATGATATATATCATTCATATTTCGATATACTTATATGATTCCTATAATTCCATAGTTTTCACCATGGATCTATGGGGGCATGCTTTTTGTGTGTGTTCTCGTTAATTTGCCTAGCACAAATATGGGCTTACTTGTAACATTTGGGGGCATAATAATTATTTTCCATTTTAATTTACCAAATGGGACATCATACTATGTAGTGTTGTGTTTGATATGATACTATATATCATATGCTAAGTTTCACTTTACATGATTATATGTGGCAAATCTATATCCATAAAATAAAACTTTAAAACATGTACAAAATGTTCCAAAAACATTTCATTGATGACAAAATTCCATATATTTATGGGATTATAAGATGCTTTTTATAATTTATTATTCCTATCATATGATATATACAAACATTACAATGATGGAAATATTCATATTACATATGTTTTTAGGATTATAGCATGCTTTGGATAGTTTATTTTTCTAACATAAGATCTATACAAAATTTTATAATGATGGTTAGATTCAAATTACATTTGTTTCTAGAAATATTACAATATCTAGATAATTATTTTTAATATAATATGAGGCATTTCACCTTATCTTAAGAGATGAATGATTCTAACACAAGTTGTTCATCTCTCACCTCAAAAGGGTATATATATTATGATGTTTCCTACGTTAAAATATTAAAAAATAGAAAGAGGTAGACATAAAAAACTATCTACTTCCTTTATCAAGAAGTAGATTGGGTTTCTAAAGACTCCTAAAGACGTGTTGGTTATGTTTCAACACCAATAAAAATTCTTACTGATGTATAATATTGAACAATATTGAGAAAGCATATTTGTTCTTATGTTCTCTGTAATCATCTAAAAGTGGTATTTGAGTGCTAAGAGTGATACTAATTATTCCTAGATTAGCCATAAACCTATCTTATATTCCATTATCACATTTTTCCAACCCTTGTGTGGACCATAGGCATCCCTAGTTAGCTTAAACATAGTCTCAGACCCTCATTTCTTGATCCTATCCCTTCATGCTCAACATTATACTAACTAGTCAATAGCACCAAATTAAGAAAATTATTTCCACATGGCGCTTATGTCCCCAAAATGGCACCAATTTCCTTTACCATATCTTTCTTGAACAAATATATCTTCAAAGTTAAAACCCTCTTAAGGTTAGCTTAGACATCTTTTATTATCCACACAAGCTATAAAACATTATAAATACATGAGTTTTAGACCTCTATCCATTAGATGGAAATTAGATGCAAAATACCTATTCAAACACAAAACAAGTTGAATGAAATCAAGGTTATTAATCCCTATTCTACCCTACTTATGCATACTACCATCTACAACTACCCTAAGCTTAGATGTTCCAGATTTCTAATCTCAAGCACACTCAAGGCATTCAAGACCACTATCATTCTAGCATCAATTCCACTTGCACCAACACTTAGGTGTGGACAACTACATCAAGATTGATCCCTCCTCAGAATATTGGTATGTAGGCAAATCTCTTCACAATGGGGTGTTGAGGATATCCAACCTATCCTACTAATAAACACACTTTTCATATCATTTCTTAATTGCAAAGAGAATTAGGTTTTGCATCATAATCCAACTATTATAGTCAAAATATAGAGTTTTAAACTTAGTGTGTGTAGCAACAAAACCCCAAAATGTACACATAAGCACACCCAAAATTTTAGAGTAATCCTCCATAGAGCAAACTAGTGACATTTTTATGACACTAGAGCCATATGGAACTATTGTCCAAAAGTGGTGTTACTATCTAGGAGGGGTTATAATATAGGTATATAGTTTAAAACACTTAAACCTATTTATATATCAGTTTTTAGCATTCCTATCTTCTGTATCAAGTGTTTTCTAGATAACTCTTTATTTATATATATTTATTCCTATTTTTAGAAAGTCAAAGCTAGTCAAAATTTGTAACAAATTAGTGGTTATTTTATGCATATTATTTCACTAATTTAGACTAATCAGACCTTTAATCAAACATAGTATCTACATAAGTAAAACCCTAAAAGTTTAAAACATTTGGTGAACCTGACTTACTTTGAACATTATTCTAACCTTAACATTTGGTGAACCTTAAAAGGTTAAAAAAATTGGTGAGCCTTAACAATAGATGCTCTTAGGGTTTGTATCCTTTTTCTATTTATGCTCAAATTTTAGTTCCAAAATTTTAGATTTGTTTCAATATTTATTTTTTACAATCTTTCTTAGATTAAAATTATTTAAAGGTTAAAAATATGTAAAAACTTGTTTTCCTACTTCCCAAACTACAATGGAAAAATTCAACAACAAATTTTATGAGACCGATAAGAAATAATTACAATTTTTTATGTCCAAACATATAGATATGCAATATGACCTCTTCACTATTATTCAGGAAGAAATCCAAAAATCAAATAATGGTCAATCTTTAATTCCCCCAAATAATAACATTTTTAAACCTATAGTGGGGCCAACTCAGCTAACATAACCTAAAATTATAATTCAACAACCTTCAGTGATAGATACACCTCTTATGTCTAGTTCCTCCACTCTAGATGTACAATCCCTTATGCACGAGGTTCATACTCTACAAGATAAGGTGTTACATCTTGAGAATGGAGCCACTAAGCCATCACATGCCTTGGATTCTAAAATTCTCTTATATACACCTTTGACACATCCCATAGTGACAACTCCCTTACAATCCAGATTCATGGCACCTAAGCTTAAATTAGATGATGGCAAGGGTGACCCAGGGCATTATCTTAAATATTTTCATGTAGCATGTTTGGATTATGTGTCCAATGATTAGCTTCTCAAAAAGTTGTTTCCATGTAGTTTAAAGGATTATGATGTATAGAGGTTTTATTAATTACCAAATAAATATATTATAACATTAAATCCTTTGGTAGGCATGTTTTTAGCACACTTTTCCATCAATATCAGTGACAAGATCTCATATGCCCAAGTTGCATAGTTAAAGCAAAAGTTAATTAAACCTATCAAAAAATAGATCTTACAATATAATATAGTCTTAGCTAAATTGACTAGCCCCATGGCAAACAAAGATCATGAGGACATCTTCAAACAAAGTCTTTTACTAGCACTACATGAAGCTATCTTGTTTAAGAATTTTCTTACATTCATAGATTTATGCCATAAAGTAAAAGAAAGAGAGGTCAAGCTTCTATCAATCGGAAAACTAAAGTATACTAATGGATCAACATCAATTATTAAGACTTGAAATAATCCTCCCTACAAGGTAAGGTCCATTGAGAATAAGAGTGATCAAAAGGCCATAGTCAAAGTAGCTTTTGATTCATCTCCTAGATTTTTTTTTATCAACTCCTCGATGTTGAATATTTACTAACCTTCCAAATTCACCAGCATGAGTTTTACAATATCTCTTAGAATGCAATTTCCCATCTCTCTTATTAAAAAGGTTGATACAACATGACCTCTTCCAAATAACTATAATTCTAACACATTATGTGAGTATCATAGGGCACTAGGACATACAATAAATAGATGCATAAGCCTAAAACATAAGATACAATATTTGATTGAGGCTAACATTATTGATGTGGGCACACCCAAAGAGGTACCAAAAGTACAAAAAATGGAAGATAAGGCTTTAAATATATTCTTAAATCTATTTCTAAAGCACATTAAAAAATGAGGTAGCGAGCACATCAAGTGTTCACTACACATATCAAGCACATCTACCACTAGATTCATATCATATTATTTTAGAGCAAGAACACCCATTGCACAACATCATTGGCATATACCATACTATAGTCCTACCTATACTACTCATCACCTTATCAAAGCAAGAGGTTCTTGATGATGATACATATTTACATGCACTTTTTATATGAGCATACATAGATCATCATCCTATCTAGAGTGTTATGGTTGACAATGGGTCAAGCATTAGTATGTGTACTATGACACTTTTACAGCATTTGGGTTATTCAGATAAAAATATATTCACCTCAAACATAGTTATTAGTGGTTTTAATGTTCATGATCAAAGATCCATCAAGGAGATTATGCTTCCATTATATGTTGGACTAACACATATAGCCACTTGATTCTTAGTTATACCTAGTGTAGGCATGTTTAACATGTTATTGGGTAGGTCATGGTTATAGTAGCTATGAGACATTCCATCCATTGTGCACAAATTCTTGAAATAAATACATACAAATTAGGTGTTCAAAGTTGAGGGTCTCCCATATGAGTATTCTCTACCTATCTCATAGTCACTTATAACATAGTCACTAGTTATAGTTTTAGAACTATTACTAGAAATAACACAGTTATCAATTAAAGCTTAGAGTATAGTGTCCATGGATATGATGAGGACACTAATTTCTCTATTTTATATCCTCATCCATACCTATTATATATATTTTTCTATGTAAATCCCCATAACCATCCATGACTCGTATAAATGAATGAATGAATTTATGATTTTGTGTGTGCATATATATATATATATATATATATATATATATATATATATATATATATATATATATATATATATATATATATATACATATATATATATATACATATATATATACATATATATATATATATATATATATATATATATATATATATGTTATGAATTCATGATGATTTTAATTTTATTATATTATACTCTTGTAACTTTATGTAACAAACATTTGAAGGGTAATGTAAGGCTACAAGAATCTTGTTTGGGCACAACACTTACAGGCTACTTGTAGCAACGGTATACTTCCACCTATAGGTTGCCCATAGCCACTACAAGCTACCTATAGCAACTATAGGCTTCCACCTATAGGTTTCCCATATCCATTGTAGATTACCCATATAAACTATAGGATTTCACCTATAAGTTTCCTGTAGCCACTACAGATTGCTCGTAGAAATTTTAAGTTTCCACCTACAGGTTGTCTGTAGCCACTATACAAAATAGAACCATTATTGTGATCAGATCTTAGGGACACATCCAGCTATCTTGGGAACTAAACAAATGATTTTAAAGGACCATAGTTATTGTATGGACTCCCCACATACAAGGAAACTTGTATGTGCTACCAAAAATGAGAAATACAAGGACAATGGAAAGGAGACAAAAATAAGTAAAACAACAAAATAATATACATTATCCTTAACTCAGTCAGGCCTAAAATAAATAACTTCAGTTACTAACCACCTAAAGGTTGACTGGGGTAGTTCCTAATTATTTATATTTTTCCCTAGTTTAATGTTTTTGGTTAAAAGCTAATAAACTATCTTCTATATTTGATGGCAGAACCTAGATAAGATTAAGTGTTGGAGAGATTATAACATATTAGTAGAATTGTAAAAGTCATTACATTCTAAATATTGTAATCTTTTGTAACAATATTTAATTATTATAGATCTAAGTAATGAGAAGGTTGATTCTATAATAATATTTTACAAATCTCTTAGAGAAAGATCAGAACTCAGTTCTAAATGAGTAAGGGCCCCCTCAAAAGGAGCTGCAATGAAGATCTTGACCATCCTTAGTTAAGTGTGTTAGGTAAGTTGATTTAATTATTAGTTTGATTATATAAAGTGTCATTTATGTGTGATTCATAAGTGTGAATTATATATATATATATATATATATATATATATATATATATATATATATTTATAATTGTTTCATAGTACAACTATCTGGTGAATTCAATAAAAGTTCATTGTACTGCAACTAGTAAAGTAAGTTAATCTATGAATCAATAATGCATATATAGTGGTAACATCCTTGAAAAGCATACACACCTAGGTTAAAAATTAATGTTAATCAAATTTAGGAATTTGGTATTAATTGGGTAATAAGTCTACATAACATTTTAACATCATTGCTAGAGAGGGTGTCAATTATTATTTTTTAGAATCAGTTATTGTTTTTCAAGTTTTATTAATGCATTGTCCTACACAGCTAGGAAAGTCAAGTGAGATCACTATGGTGTCTTATGCTATATTTCTAAGTTCTTGAATGTTGATTGTTTAAAACTTTGAAAACACTATCCTACCCAACTGAGAAAGTCAAGTGAGGACACTACAGTGTCTTATGCTAGATGTCTAAGTCTCTGGATGTTGATAGTGCATAATCTTGAATGTCTCTTTTCAATATTGTAGTTTACAAAGTTCATGGGATTTTTTTATAATTTACCTTCCTATAATAGTAATTTATTTTCCACAAAGTGTGCCTTTAATTTTCTTGCTTTCATTTAAGCTTTTTAGAGTAATTTTCCCACTTTCAATAGATAATTTTACCAGTGTTCTAGAAGTAAAATTTCAATTTTAGTCATTTTTATTTGCACTCCTTTATTGCAATTTTTGCTTATTTTGAAATAAACCCATGGAACATAAAAGACACTAATCCTATGTAGGAAGGGATAGGATAGCTAAAAGGTGTGGCACAACATTTATACAAAGAGAGATTTTTGAGGGAGATTCCTACCAAACAAGCCACAAGTTACTACCGAGAAAGAACCACAAATACTTGTAGAAACTAAAAATCATGTTGAAAAATATACCATAAACTAGAGGGTTCTTGAAGAAGGAAACACTATAAACCAAAGGAAGTAGCTTGTAGAAGAAGTACTATTGGCTTTGAAAAGAGAAATAAAAGTAGAGGAAGCATTAGTCAAGTTAATAAGGAGAAATGAAGGAGAACTTCATGAACCAAACACTCCAGAAAGTAACATTAGATCAGCATTCCAACAAGGCTTTCTTAAACAAATCAAATAAATCTTAGGAGAATCTTTAGATTTCTTATCTGGTAGAAAGACTGTAGATTAGCAGATAAATGTTTACTATCATATTGATGAAGAGACTGATATAGAATTTGAAGACATGATCTTGAGTACCTTTGGTATCCATATCACAAGAAAATCCATCATGAATGGAGGAGTAGATGACAATAGGACTCTAGACATAGTTAATTTTAAATTTCCTATTCCAAATGCAACAGGCATAACACAAATGAAAAATATCCCACCATCAGCCTAGCCCAATTTTAGAGGTACATTATCAGAAGACCTAGACACCTTATTGTTTGAATTTGATATCCTCTATAGAATCTATGACTATAGGTAGGATGCACAAAAATTGAAACTTTTTCCAACTATGCTCAAAGACTCTTCACTTCATTAGTTCATGGGACAGGGTAGTAATTCAGTCTAAATTTGGGAGGACATGAAAAAAAAATTGGTTAAGTATAAATAATATAGATGAGGGATAAATTATAGAAAAAATGACATCTTCAAGATGACTCAAAAAGGGGATGAATCTTTGGAAGACTATGTTGAATGGTTCATGTTCAGTGTAAAAAAATTCAAGCAAAGTGCACTAATAGAAAAACCTCTAAAAATCATATTTCTAAAAGGAGCATGAGAAGATTGTCTAGAAGCCTTGGACCTAATGAGTGGGAGAGATATCTCCCAACTACCATTTTCAAACATCAAAGAGTTAATAAAGAATTATTTCAGGTCTACCATAAACAAAGTCTGGGGCAGCAAGCTTCTACTGGTAGCTGTAAGTGGCCTATCAAAATATAAAGTTAGTAACCTATTACAAGACATGAAACAAGATATGCCACAAAACTAGATAGTCTACACTCAAGGTAAAATCAAGCAGCCTTGGATAAAGATTTGACCATGTATTATTCAGATTGTAAGAAGTAGAAAATAGATTATAGGTGTCATGAGGTTCAAGCTAAAGTAGCTAACATCATAGTTGAAGAACCAAAAATAATAGAGCTACACATTGTAGGATGAGATGGGGACTAGGTTTTCTATGTTGCATAAAAAATCCATGGGTTCAATGACCACCTTATCTAGGTATCAGACCAAAACCGCTTTTTGCAAATTCTACCTCCTTTTCACAATTCGCAAATACTACTCCTAACTAGAATAGTCCATGGATGAATATCCCACCTCCTAATTCTAGTTGGTAGTCACCTCAAAAAATTTACCCCATGGCCTTCTGTTACCTCCACAAAATGTATCCCCACCTTAGATACAAGCTTAGAAAACATCCTAAAGCCCACCCTTCACAAACCAATGGTAGTAGCCCTAAAGACCCAATTAGCCCTAGGGAAACCATCAGGGAGGATTCCCTCTATAGTAGTAACAACAACCTCCTACTCTTATTCCCAATACATAAGATGCACCCAAGCCTAATTAGCTCCCTACCCAACCCATGCAGAATCTAGTAAACAAGTAAGTTCAACCAACATTCAATTTTGAGCATGTCTAGTACCTAGTATATACAGTGAACATCAATGAAGTTCACCTACATTCAGAGAAATTTATACCACCTCCAACCCCACCCATAATAATGGAATCGGATCAAGAAACTCTAAAATATCATGCTACCCCACCTTCACCAGCCTAAGAACTCTTTGAACCAATAAATAAATTTGTTGATAAAATAGCCCCACCATTTCTAGAATGTCTTTCTTTTCAACACCATGCAATTGAGCCTAAATTTGATTTCATAATACAACTTAAAAATCTCTATGTTAAAATTC